>OW388300.1:60042675-60642675 GCA_936450465.1 Gibbula magus
TCAAGTCCATTACAAATCCTCAAGTCAGCTCTAACAGCAGAATCTCCTGACACTGATTTCCTGCTGTTCCTAAATATTTACTTTAGCTACCTTGCAAAGGGCAAATATATAAACAGACTGTCTCCTCAACCAGGTCTTCTACTTACAGATAGCTGACATAGCGCATTTCCTCCAATAGACGCCCCAGCTTCTATATTTTCATACCTCCTTCAGCCCCTGCATCTCTCCGAGACCAGGCTTCTATTCTGGACCAGGGTCTATTCGAGACCAGGCTTCTATTCTGGACCAGGGTCTATTCGAGACAAGGCTTCTATTCTGGACCAGGGTCTATTCGAGACAAGGCTTCTATTCTGGACCAGGGTCTATTCGAGACAAGGCTTCTATTCTGGACCAGGGTCTATTCGAGACAAGGCTTCTATTCTGGACCAGGGTCTATTCAAGACAAGGCTTCTATTCTGGACCAGGGTCTATTCGAGACAAGGCTTCTATTCTGGACCAGGGTCTATTCGAGACAAGGCTTCTATTCTGGACAAGGGTTTATTCGAGACAAGGCTTCTATTCTGGACCAGGGTCTATTCGAGACAAGGCTTCTATTCTGGACCAGGGTCTATTCGAGACAAGGCTTCTATTCTGGACCAGGGTCTATTCGAGACAAGGCTTCTATTCTGGACCAGGGTCTATTCGAGACAAGGCTTCTATTCTGGACCAGGGTCTATTCGAGACAAGGCTTCTATTCTGGACCAGGGTCTATTCAAGACCAGGCTTCTATTCGGGACCGGGGTCTATTCATTTTTTGGCTATATAAATCATCCAACAGACAGACTTAAACACATATAGAAGCGTAATAATGACAAAATTTCTTGAATATATTTATTTATTATTGTACGGGAACAATATCTTTTTTCAAAGGGGCATCGTGAACATATATTCATGGCATTTTTTAAAAACTTTGCTCATCTTATCATTTTGGCATTTATTTTAGACCCGGTGTATCAGCCTCAGATGACTCTAGTACAAAAATGACTCTAGAGTTATTTGAGCCTGGCCTCAGATAACTCTAGAGTCATTTGAGCCTGGCCTCAGTTAACTCTAGAGTCATTTGAGCCTGGCCTCAGATAACTCTAGAGTCATTTGGGGCTAGAATTTTCTTCAGGCTCAGATGACTCTATCCAGGCTCAAATGACTCTACCTAAACCTCAATATTTTTCAGGCTTTACCAAATCAATGCTGGTAGAGTCATTTCGGGCTAGCCTCAAATAACTCTAGCCTATATCTTTACTTCATTTTTACACTGCCAAGAACTGGACGGCGATAGGTTTGAGTGATAATCCGTCCATCAGCCCGTGTGTCCGTACGTGCGTCTGTGCGTCCGTGTGCGTCCGTGTGTCTGTTTGAGTGTGATATGTGCGAGGGCATAATATATTGTTGGAGTACGACACAGAGAAACGGCGTATTAATTTTTAGCTCATCAGGACTGAAAGGCCCGATGGGATTTTGGCATGGCATGGCGTCCGGCGTCCGTCCGTCCGTCCTTCCGTCCGTAAACTTTTCGCTTTTTCGACTTCTTCTCCAGAACCAATGACTCTAGAGCTGAAATTTGACTCCTTGGGTAATGGAATTCTAAATTGTATAGTTCGTGACCCCATGACCCCAAATGGGGTCACAGAACCTATGTTCATCTTCTTCTCCAATTCCAAAAGGTCTAGAGAGCTGAATAGTTGTGTGCAGACTCCTTGGGTAGTGAGGATTCTAAATTGTGGATTACGTGACCCCTTGACCACAAATGCATGGGGTCACAGGGGTCCCAACCTTAAAAAGCTATTTTCATCTTTTTCTCCAGTTCTATAAGGTCTAGAGAGCTGAAAAGTTGCGTGCAGACTCCTTATCCAAAAGGGATTCTAAATTGTATATTTGGTGACCCCCTTATGACCCTATTTGGGCTTGATGCCATAGGATTACATGCTTTTCTATTTTAATGTTCTTGTATGTTTTTTCAGTGCACGTTGTATGTATATTTTATTTGTGTACATACATGTATACATCATAGTTTTTAGATTAAGGACGATTTGGGAAAATTTTGAGAGAGTTAGTGAGAATCAATATGGCGATTGTTTTTATCGTGTTAGTCCTTCGATATTAGTGCTTTAAGTATGCCTCAGTGTAATATAAATATCCCTGTATGTACCTGCGAACATGCGTACATAGGAAACTTGTCTTAAACCGATGAATCAAGAAAGGATGGGTGAATTTCGTATTATTTTGATACCATGGTCTAGTAGTAGTGATAGCAATCACTGATTCATTATCAAAGTAGGTTCCCTCAACTTTAGTCGAATTTAAAGACAATTTCGAAATTTTAAAATTATGTGTTTTCAGCAGTATTAAGTGTTAATCAATGTTGACCATTTGTTTTGTAGCGTGGTATTCACTGGGCCGAAAATGTATTTTTCAATTTCGTATGTTTGTCTGATATGCTTTAGCAGTCCTGAGAAATGTAAATGTGTTTCTTTGTTTTTATGAGGGTATATATACATTTTGAGAATATAGTACAAATGATTTGTCAGAATGCTTTGATTGGGGTCTCCAAGTAGGAAGGTTGATTTTTAAATAGACAATTTCGTCTTTGTTTTTTCTTCAAACCATGTTCGAAATTGTTTTATCAAATTCTGTGATTTCCTACAGTCATAGAAAAGATGTTCAAGACTTTCTGCTTCCTCGACACAAAAGAAGCAATAACTACTGTCAGATATCCCTATCTTGTGAAGAAAAGTTTTTGTTGTCATAATGCGATGGATAATTTCATATTGAAAATTTCGGGTCTTATTATCAGTACAACTCCTGTTTATGTTATGGAAACACTTTGACATAAAGTCTGTCGTGATTGGCATTTCTTATTTTGATGACCATTTATTTGAGATTTGTTCTAATGTAGCTCTATCCTTATCACATAAAATGTGATAAATGAACTTAATGTCTTTTGACGAGATTAGTCGCTTCAATATTTCACTCCTATTCTCTTCATCGATTTTACGAAAATGGGCTCTTTTCAACACGTTTGTCCATTCCTTTGGAAGGGCTTTTATAAGTTTAACACATAGCAAATAGGTTCCAGTAAGCTTATATTGTTCTCTAAGCGTGTTAAAGTCAATCAAAGTTCCAGTGTCCGTGTAGATGTCATGAATGTATTTCAAACCACTGTCATGCCATTTAAGAAATTCTTAAAAGTCGTTTAGTTTTACAAAATTTAGAATGGGGAGTTTTACGAATTCATTAGCAGTTGTTGCTTGCGCATTCGCTGTAAGGCTATAGCTTAAAATAACATTATGCCAGAATTTGTTTTTTAATACTTTACTTATGCATTGCAATTGTTTTCTTTGGAAATCGAAGATAGTGGTATATCCGTATGGGCAAAGGATTTCTTTAACTAATGATTGCCATATGCCTTCCGATGATAAAAGTCGCTTGATCCACGTTATTTTCATATATCTGTCAAATATTTCAACGTTTATCATTTTCAGTCCACCATTTTCATATTCGTTTACAATCATTGTTCTCTTTATTCTATCCCTTTTGCCAGACCATACAAACTGATAAAACAGAGAGTTTAATTTTTTTTAAGAATTCTTTGTCTGGACTTGGAAGAGAAATAAAGAGATGTGTGAATAATGGTAATATTTTTTACTTAAGTATGGTGATTTTGCCTCTGAGAGTTAGAAGTCCCTTTGCCCAAGAGAAAATTGCTCTTCTTGCTTTTTCAAATTGTTTAGTAAAATTCATTGAGATCATCTTATTTAAATCTGTATCAAACATAATACCAAGGATTTTGAACGGTTCTTTTGACCACTGCATAGGGATATGTGGACAGAGTTGTTCACTGCAATCTTTCTTTGAGCCTATCCATATTGCTCTAGTTTTTTCGCAATTCATTTTTAATCCCGAGCATACTGCAAATTTCTTAAATAAGTTCAACAAGACTAGCTTCAGATCCATCAAGGGTGAAATTTGCGTCGTCCGCATATTGAAAGGTTGTATAGGTTACTCCATTTATATCAATGCCTTTTATTTTTTTTATTATGCTTAATTGCGTTTGATAGTAATTCGGCGCACACGAGAAACAAATATGACGACAACGGATCTCCTTGCCTACAGCCTCTGCCAAGATTGAAATAATCTGATATATGACCTGCATTAATGATAGCACTACAAATATCCGATTGGAAAAGTTTTACCCATTTTCTAAAAGACGGACCAAAGTTGAATGATTCTAATGCTTTGTCTATAAAGTCCCATTCGATAGTATCAAAAGCTTTTTCAAAGTCAACTGTAACAAGTAGGCCAGGTATCTTATTCAATTTACAATAATCTAACAAATCATATAATATTCTCGTGTTTTCTCCAATGAATCTATCTTTAAGGAAGCCTGTTTGAGTTTTACTTATTATATTTGGTAATACTTGTTTCATTCTGTACGCAATCGCACTTGCAGTAATCTTATAGTCTATATTCAAGAGGCTTATAGGTCGCCAATTTTTTAAATAATGTCTATCACGCCCTTATTTTGGGTAGCATGTTATTATACCTTGCCGTTGAAATAGTGAGAGACTTGATTTTTCAAAAGCATATTGGATGGATTTCCATAAGAAAACACCCATATCCTTCCAAAAGAATTTATAAAATTCTGCAGTGAAGCCGTCAGAGCCAGGACTTTTTCCGTGTTTCATATGTTTTAAGGCTTGTCAGCATTCATTAAGGGAGATATCGCCTTCACAACTTTCTCGCTTTTCAATAGATAAGCTAGTATTCGATTCAACAAACATATCGAGATCAAATTTCCCAATTTGTATTACCTGTATACAGACTTTGATAGAAATGCGATGTTTCATTAATTATTTGGTTTCTATCGGTTATTGTTATATTGTTTTGATCTGTTAGTTCACAAATGTTTTTGTTCATAAAGTTTCTTTTTTCCAAGTTAAGAAAATATTCAGTGTTCTTTTCTCCTTCTTCATACGATTTTGCTTTACTTCTGAAAATAATACCCTTTATTTTGTTTGTTCTGAAGCTCTCTAACTCCGTTTTCTTTTCAGTTAGAGTAGTTATTTCATCTTCATTTGAAATATGATAATTTGCCTCAAGATTGTTAATAGTTTTTTCCAAAATCTTTTCCCGTTTTTTACGACCTTGAACAGTATGCGAATGTCACTAAAATCAAATCAGCCCTCTGTCTGCCCGAGTAGAACGTAGGTATAATGTATAAAGTCTTATAGACATTTTAGTCAAAGGGTATTTTGACATCTCGCTGACAAGGGTAACTTGTCAAAGTTTCGTTGTGATCGTGAAGTTCGAGGTCACATACCATTTTTTTAACATTACATTACATTACATTACTATCGTTGACCTATGTATAAAGTATGAAAAGAATCTAGTGAATAGTAGTGAGTTATTCCACTTCGTACGTACGGACGTTCGTTACCGAATACTATATCCCCTGCTTGGCGCTAAACGCGCGGCGAGTATAATAATGCAATTAAACTTCAAAGAAAAACATAAACTTTTTTGTCCATGTTGACAAAAATAGTATCGCACTGTAACAGTCTATTTGTGTTTAGGGTTAATCAAATTTGAAACATACTTATGCAAATGCATATATTAAGAAAGACTTAAACATCAAGCAGAAAAGTTTAGTTTTCTCCCGGTTCTTTCTCCCATGATTTGTTCATCTTTAAATATCATTATCTTTTGGTTTCTATTTTAATTTAAGTTTACTACAGCAGTTCAGCTTTGGTTTAATTCTTTGGTTTGGTAAAGTTCTATCGTTGGTATCTATAGCTTCGTTCCCATTGACCTCTTTCCAAAGCACGTGAAAGTATTTTGTATGATTAATTATTTAAGTTGAATGAGATATTATAGCAAACATAGTCAACAGTGATTGAGTAGTTAGATGGATGTGCATAGCTATGGGACATAAATAACTAGTTGTGAAAATGGTTGCATGCACATATTACTTGGAGACATAAACTTGTTATAACCTCATTGACTTCGAATTTTGCAATGGATATAACATTGTGCTCACCAAAACAATAACATGACAAAGACACATTTTTACGTATCATTTGTTTGATGAATGTGTTAATATATATCCGCAATAAAGAAATGACTATTCATAGACACTGTTCACCTGCAATATTAAGGTGAAATATACGATTAAATAATGAATGGAATACAATTTTGTTTAGCATTTATGATTCCATATTTCTGAGAGTTTGAAATTTGATAAGTCTAAGAATAAAAAAAGTTCCAAAAAAACGTCATTGTTTAACCTTTTTTCTGATTTTAACTGAGATGATAATGAACATATACCAAATGCTTCAATTTGTATGAAAACAGCAAATATGATGAATGTGATGATAATATGGTGCCACGTGTGGCATGGCCATACATATAATGTTCTAGTATAATTAAAATAGATTATTAGTTAAATATTATGTAAACAACATTTACTCCAGCATACTGGAATATGATTTATACAAATACGATTTATTTTAGCAACCAAATCAAATCTGACATGAAAATTCGTGTCCTGCAAAAATATATTTATGAATAAACGCTTCTAAAGAAATGTAGAAATGTAAATATGAATACATCCTGCCTATAACATCAACTTTCGGAAAGCTTGCCCATGAAATGACCCGGTAGACCAAAAATCCCCTTGTATCATGATCAGATTCTTATTAACAGAATACACAAATGTAAGAACATATAATATATATTTGGTGAGAAACATCAATAACCCACATAATATTTTATTCGGAGCATCAATAATGAATACGATATCCTGTTCAGTTGAATAATTGATAATAATATGAGTCATCAAAATATGCCAATTAAATCTTAATCAATCAAGAGTTTTGTCATTGGATGGAGGTATTTTTTTTATTGATATAAAGTAAATACATGTAAGTGGGTTTTTTTTGCACAGCGTGACAGCGTTCCTTACGTAAGGATGATTTATATTGTTTATGCTTGTATCCATGTATAAAAGCAACACAATGTTAAAAATCGCAAAGCTGCATCCCAAATTAAAACAAATGTAAGTACTATTTTAATTGTAATTGTAATTAGGATTTCGTTTGGACGTCACGATTATTTCACCTGTACTGACAAATCGATCGTTTTCTAAGAATACAATATTCAATCTGAAATTTATTATTTGATCAGTTGTGCAATATTTCGTATTTTGCAAGAAGAAAGGGGGTAAACTCAAATTACGATTTTGTTTTAATAATTTAATAATTTTCATATGGACTTTATAAGAAAACAATATCTACAAGAACATTGAATAAGTGTAACAAAAAATACATCACCAATATGTATCATTGCTGATCCTTTTTTGATAGTTTACAGAGAAACATAAACAACAATACTTTTTAGAATGTTAACCCCTGGTCAGTTCTGTTCTCCAAACTGTTACCGTTATTTAGAGGTATGAATTAAATTATGTTATGGTACATAAAATCGACACTTCTAACATAAAAATACAAAGTTATCGGCTTCTCTTACACCATTATACAGTGTCTCATTTGCAGCACTATTTAGGAGCATATACTCCAAAATGTGTATCTCTTAGAAGGAGAAGGTCTTTCTTCAGAAAATTAATTTCAACTGCTGTTTAATCATTAATTGTTGTCAGCTCTTTATACCTTTGAGGTGTTCACACAGTTGGTACTCTAGAGTGTTTTGAGCCTTGGCTCATTTAACTCTAGAGTGTTTTGAGCCTAGGCCCATTTAACTCTAGAGTGCTTTGAGCCTAGGCCCATTTAACTCGAGAGTGCTTTGAGCCTAGACCCATTTAACTCTAGAGTGCTTTGAGCCTAGGCCCATTTAACTCTAGAGTGTTTTGAGCCTAGGCCCATTTAACTCTAGAGTGCTTTGAGCCTAGGCCCATTTAACTCGAGAGTGCTTTGAGCCTAGACCCATTTAACTCTAGAGTGCTTTGAGCCTAGGCCCATTTAACTCTAGAGTGTTTTGAGCCTAGGCTCATTTAACTCTAGAGTGCTTTGAGCCTAGGCCCATTTAACTCTAGAGTGTTTTGAGCCTAGGCTCATTTAACTCTATTACTTTTTTCTAAGAATATTCAATTCAGACCATTCCACGGTATCTGAAAATGAACTAAAACATGAAAAATGTGAAATTATGAATACGTAAATCTTCTTTCACAGAACATTTGGTAGAGTCATTTGAGCCTGAATAGAGTTATTTGAGGCTGGACTAATTTGTGCAATTAGCTAGCCCCATATGACTCTAGAGTCATATGGGGCTAGCCTCAAATAACTCTAGAGTCATATGAGGCGGTAGAGTCATTTGAGACTGTTACACCGGCATGTATTCCATACCCGGCATCTATTCCAGACCCGGCCATTATTTGGAGAAATGCGGTACTTACATTTAGACTACACCGTACTTTACCATATTGCCTCAAATACAGATATCTAATTCCTTCAGTATATAACTTTCTGGTAATATTGGTATTCAGCACCCCTTTACCCTCTGGGTTGTATTTCGAGGCACGGTTGAATATAAGAGTTTATTCCTTGTATTACCATATTCAACGTATGTCGAATGTCTAACTTTTAGTAACCTCACATTCAATGTGGTTACCATGTTTCCAAAAACAAGAAACGTTACTTAAACTGTGCAACTTTTCACAATTTTTTAAGTGCCCAGGGTGCTTAAAACGTCATATACAGTTACAGTATACTGATCTTCAGCAACCCTTACCCTGTTGTATTCAGAGGCACGGGTTCTATACAAAGAAGTCTCATGGAAAATAGTTTTGGAGAAGGCTCCACATCAACAAGGGTTCCTAATTGATTCTACGCCAGAGGTGAGGTGATTTTAGGTTAAACGCCGCTTTCAAGATGTTTCACTTCTAACTGGAAGCATCAGCTGGAACTAGCGAACCATACATGGTACTGCGCTGACATTCAGTGTAGCATTGGACCCAAACTTTACTGCATGTAGAACTGTTCTCTACAGCAGACAAGTTGCAGAGCCCCTGACGGGATTCAAACCCAAGACCTCTTGATCTGAAGCCGAATGCTCTAACCACTGCACTATCCAGCCCCATTTAAGCCAGAGCCTGATCTTGTTGATGGTTAGATTTCATATATAGGACAGCAAGTGACAATTCAAAGAAATATAAATAATGTACTTTTAAACAAAAAACCTATCAAATTCATCAATATAACACGATATGAACCAAAAGTTACTTGCATAAGCAAGTCACGACCTGGGCATTTTTTTCCTCCAAAGTTAACGTTTTTTAAAGCTTTTATTCAATGAAAGCTTAGAAGTTATGATGAGTTGTACATCAATTAAAGAAAATCACCCTAAAAACTAATTGACAAATATCAAATTCTTAAACTATTTTCATATTCTAACAGCATTCTAACTCTGACCAAAATCCATCAACTTCTTTTTTAACCCCCCACAGTTTGTCAACTTCACTGGAATAAATAGTAGATTTGTTTTTCGTCAAAGCATATGTAATTCAAAACCCAAATCCGACCATCACCATTCTAAATCTGATGCCTGTATACATAACAAAAGATGTTCAAAGCAAAAGGTAAACAAAGCAGGAGTAAACACACAAGTCAAATCGACTATGCAACATCAGCTCCCCACAAAGCATCAAATCATTGTGCATACTCTCTATAGAACTATTCTGGAGCCCGTAATAAACAGCACAAGTTGTGAATGCTACTTATCCGGTCATCAATACCCTGTTGTTCCTCTATCGGACAGACCGAGTAAATCAACAATCGCGTCCACATCTTTACAAAGCTTTTACAAAGAGCCGTGGAGATTGTGAATTGGACACTATCGATAACCTTGTCTGCATTTGTTGTCATTGATTTGTCATCCGATACTCGACATAACATTGACAAGGAAAACAACTTCTTTACATGATACTGTTCGCACTGATTTCATCACATTTACATTGCTGGATTAGGTGTTTTATTGCAACATCTATTCAACAAGAAAAAGAATATTTCTTCAGAAAAACTATTGTAACCTAAAAAGCATTGATTTCCATAGGTTTGTTATGTAAGGTAACCTATGCCATAGGTTTGTTATGTAAGGTAAATCATTAACAACTCTTCACCAGTTTAAGATTTGTTTGAGGTGGAGAGAAATGGTTAAACACCACTTTCAAGAGTATGTCACACGGCAGTTAGTGTTATTGCAGGGAGAAAGCCTGCAACACCATTTAGGGTATGCATTGTGGTGAAACCTGCAAGTGTCGAATGGAACTAGCGAACCATTAGTGGATTGCACTGAAATTCAGTTTAGCATTTCACCCAAATAGTTCTCAAACAAAGTTGTAGAGCTCTAGACTGTTTTAATAAATAAAAAAATTCATAATATTAATGATCTTAATATATTGATATATTATATCAATATATTAAAATCATTACACGACAAACATATAATTTATTGTACCCCGAAGCAACTTAAAAATAACATTCCTAGAAATCAGCAGTAAACTTGTTTACATCTCACCGGTGGTCTTGCCAACAATGGACAATCTACACATAAAAACAACACAAATATTTTCTGAACATAAGCACACTACGAAAATATTTATTTCCCAAACACGTCATAGGAAAACATGTTTATCAGCAACTTAAGAGGATTAAAAATAGATTCAAGTTCAGTCACATAAGGGGTTTCATTTCTAGTCTTGAAATATCATTCTTTAAATTTTGATAATTTGCCCAATACACTGTCCCAGAATTTTAAAGACAGGAATATTTTATGGATGATCAACTTCTTTACTCCACAATGACATCACTTCGGTGTAGATTCTTATACTGTTATAAAGCATATCAGAATTTTCATGAATAGCTTATCCTTTCTCCAGAGGCAAACTCAAATCATTACTTTTGCTAACGAGTTGTGATTCCATTCAATTTGTCACTCGGAATAATCATTTTACACGAATAAATTTTGAAAAAATGTGGTTAATACGAAAGCATCAACAACCATCAATAACGACTCTCCTGAGCTAAATCCAAAATCTACCAGAGTCACTGCCGTGATCATTAGTCTCGAGACCAATCACGCAAATAGCACTGAGAGGAGGAAGGGTACAAATTACACGGCCATGTATAAAAGCCCAATCACGCTTTAGCCACCTAGAAATAAAGGGAAGCCCTTGAGGAAGACATAACGAGCCCAAGGGACTTCCCTCATAGAAATATAAGCCAGACACATTAATTGTTGCCGCTCTGCCCATTGAACAGGATCTATACACATAGAGACCTGGTTCAAAGCAGTTCGCCCGTCGGTCATACTTTCCACGATAGTATGGGGATAAGCTTCATGCTCTTTTCTATATCAATATTATACCAGTGTGCAAACTCAGCAGTTTTCAGAACCACGTCCCCAATCTTCAGAAAAGACACTATGATTGAAATGCGACCTAATGCCCCTAATATTGTACTGTTCCAACAATATTTTTACTGTGAAATGAATAAAAACTTCTTTCTTTAATTTCGTATTGAGATCAAGGTTAGCTTTCTCTTGGCACCACTTGTCCGGAATATTCAACAGCGGGGGAAAAAGCTGAAAAAAATCTTTTAATTGGCACAATGCTACACTACACGTATTCAGCAGGATTCGGGTATTGCAGATGAGCTTCACAGGAAAATCTGAATGTTTAGCAGGACAGGAAGTTTTGAGATGCAGGGTGGAAACATATTGGAGTTTTCATCATGATATTGAGAAACTGGCAAACATATAAGGCTGTCTCCTAATATTGCAGAAGTCACCAAATGTCTCCTTTCCCTACCAATTATTTTTTTTACAAACAAAACTGTCACATGATTCACTATTAATGAGAATCACAAAATCCCCCCCCTAACAAATCGACAAACACTGAAACCGTCATATTTTGTCCAATAAACACATAATGCTAATAACACTGTTTCCTAGCGCCAGTGACCAAGTGCTGCCTTCAGGTCACCTAACAGCACTATACACGTTTCTATTTGAAGCTATGGTTAGAGTTATCCCCCTTTCTCACTAGAGGCGCAAGGGTCGTCCGCCATTGAGGTGCTGATTGCTGGCTTGTTTACACTGTAGCGTACACGCCCACATTGTATGGAAATCACGAAAAGAGTTATATAAAACATGATTGAATGATCAACTAACCTTGCGCTGTTTGAGTGTATGAAAAAGCTGTCGAATTTCATTCATTTGAAGATTTTATTTATTGAAATAACGTATATTTCTTAATTTAAATCATGTCAAATTAGCTTACTAGGCCTATACCAGAAATTCAACACTGAACATTTAAACAAAACTATTACAATGACATCCTGAAATAAATGTCAATATATTTATTAAAAAAACTACCCTTTTATGAAGAAAGTAATTTTGAGCTTATTACAATTATTTATATGAAAGAAGAATACATCAATTAACCCTCTTGCTGCCCGGCCGTTGACGCTAAAAGATTTTGATAATCACCTTGTATTTGCGACACTTGTCGCATGACTTCCCGCATATTTACATTTTGTTACGCATATACAAATTATACATGGAATTAAAGATAATTATTTTCTCTTTACGATTATGAAAACAAAATAAATATACACAACTTTGTTCAGAAGATATCAAAAGGAAGGCACCCGCAGTACTTAGAGATTTTTGGTGGAAAACCGCACTTTCTGTCTAATCACTTGCTGCATCTTTATTTTTCGGATCTGAAGATAACTGTTTACAATTTGCGATGAAGATTATAAAAAGTAACTTTAAATTCAAGAGTAATGAGTAATTATATGTCTCCGTTTGATTGCCTTTTTTGTTTTACGCTTTAAGCTTGACGAATATCCGAAACCAGACCTACGTTTCGAGAGCTTGCTTTGAATTACCTTCCAGTTAAAATTTTGAATATAGCCTACAGCTATAGTGTCGGGAAATATAAGAGGAAATTTATAGGATTTGTTTATGATAGTTTCAACTAAATTCATGACAGAATATCGGATTCACATTGAAAGAGGATGGGTCAACCACATCATAGATATCCAATCACAGTTCTTTTTAATATGGATATATTTGTTATAGAATGTTTGTTTATAAGTCAATGAGATTTGTTTCTGGGAAAATTTAAAGCCATGTATCGTAGTTGTCACGAATTAAACGATGTCTTAAAATTAATGAATTCTACTATTGTTTTAAAACGGTAAAGATTTATGTTTCTTAATATTTATAGAATGTTTTTCAATTTCAAATGATATGGAAATTCTCTTACTTAAAAATACGTTTTTCCTACAAATCGTAAGTGAACGTAAAGCCACAACACAAAGATTATTAAGAGCAATCTGAAGGATTAGTTCGAAATTAATGTACAGACACCATCCCCGAGTTTTTACTTGTTACGTCCGAAATATATATCTAACATTTTAGCCAACATACCCGTACAACGTTATGACAAAGAGCTTATTTATAAAATAATTAACTTACATTAACTATAATATACAGAAAGATGATATATGGAATTAGCCGATACCATGTCGCAATGAAAAGGCCCACTTTTTAAAGTAGCTTTATAACCTGTTAAATACGGAACATGCTTTAATAAATTTTACTAAAACATGTTTTATGTTGACAGTAAATGTAACTGGTTCGCCTATGTCATTAAAAGGCAAAAACGGAGCATCGTGTTCGTAATGAACGTCTACAGTTCTACTATTAATCAAGAATATCATTGAGATCAACTTTTCTTTTTCCTTATTAAAGGATTTAACTCCAGGAGCAAGAGAAGCAATACAAATCCCATACAATGCAAGATATATAATTTACGAGTCCGACTGAAAAATAGTTACATCACGTCTACACAAACAACAAAAATAAATGTTTAATTTTTAAACATTATCTAATCATGTTTTATAGGGAAGAGAAATGGACGGTCAACCTTTTTAAAAGTTATTATGTCCTGCAGCAATGCTGCGTCAATAAATTAAAGTCAAAGAGAATGCACAATGTCGACATTTAAATCAATTTTCACTTTTCATAAAAATTCAATTAAATGCCGAACGCTCTGTCCAAAAATTGGAGAGGTATTCAGATAGGCTATTGCAGCTTGTTTACAAATCCACTTAGTGAACTAAATAAGTTTCAACCAAAACCATTTTGAAACAGCAATTTCTGCACCTTGTGCATATGTTTGAATAGACATTAAATTATAAGCATCCGCATGAATGAAATCGTGTTTAGGGCCTAGGTCTACTTCTTTACAATTTTACATGTAGGCCTATTTGCCAAATACATTTAAAATAGACTTTATTTGACAGTTGTATTTTGTTTTCATTCTTTTGAAAATTCTCTTTCATTTGTTTTATCTGGGTAATTTAGTTCGTTGTTTCGACACCCTTTTGTGCTTGGTTCAAACAAACATGTCATCGGAGAAACAAAATATTTCCTCTGACCATGGTGCTGTGTTTCACTGTTGGCAACTTATATTATGTTATTATTCGGGGAAAAATCTTTTTATAAATGTTCATTAATAATCTTGGCCTATATCCACAGGAATAATGCTTGTTGATATTTACGTAGAAACATATAGGCCTATAAAACTTATTAAGGCCAACATGGAACTAATCTTGTTTTTATAGCGCTCTTAGATTTTAAAAAAACAAACTTAATTTCACTTTTAATGAATTAAACACTTTTAGCACATTTTAATATATAAAAGCAGGAAATCTTGTTTATTTACGCAATCTCGGAGAAGGCGAACGAGTGTGACGTTACCGCTTCACACTCACGTCAGGCAAGCTGACGCTTCAGCACCTTAATGGCGGACAGTCACGTGACACCAAGATGGCGGCGCCCATGTCTTTGGAAATAGAAACGTCTATAACTGAGACATATTGTGACTTGTCCTTGACTGTGTTACAAATACTGCAATAAAGATAACATATCAGTCAAAACAATCATTGTTACTTGATAGTTGAGTGGACAAGCCTATCATGAGAGCCTAATATCTTTGATATATTAGTTTTTGAAAATAAGACCACATGCACATGAAAAGCAATTATTAACATAGATGGAGAGATTACATTTGATGATTTTAATCATCTATGATACAAGATCTAACAAGTGTTTGCCACTAACATGGCAATGTCCCCAGCCTCCAACGTTAAGTCATGTAAGACACATTTTCTAAATTCTGGTAAAAAATGTCATTATGACATCAAATGTGAAGACATTGGGTGCTAAGCAGGGATGCAGAAATCGGTCTATTTGCCGGACATGTCCGATTGTAAATCCAGTTTGACCGAATTGAAAATTGACCTAATAAAAGGAAAACTAAACTTACAAGCATTAAATAAAGGCAAACGGCCCTGCTTGTGTCGGTCATAATTGTTTATGAAATTGAAATATGTTATCCAGTCAAGAAGTCACATTTATTCTTCACAGCACGAGGCACGACGTCAATCATCATTATAATTGTCGGCAGAAAAAACACTTACCGTTTGATATTTAATTGAAATTTCCAGTGTCATTTAGTGACTGAAAGATGTAACCCATTTCACAACATTATTTACGAAAAAGATTTAATTAAAATCGCATTGTAAACAAATTTTGTCAAAGATAAACATTGCATGAACGTGTGGCTTCACCGTACCGGTGATTCATGAATTTGTTACAGATTAAGATTTTGCTACTTTGAATCTCGATAAATTTAATAATATATCAGTCATAAAACATAGGTAACATATTGTAACAAAATATGATAGATCAATATCGATGTATGGTAAAGCTATTATACAAATTCAAAATAAATAAACCTATCAAAAACGAATAATTAGCAATATTATTTCACGAGACGTTATGTAGTCAAACACTGTTTGTATGACGCTACGAGCACGCGATCCCATTTACATGATGACACACGTTATAAAGAGGTATGCTAATTTAAAAACTCCAATTTCTCTTGCGTTTACATTAGTTCTTTTTATTTTATAATTATTCATTTACAATTGCGAAATATGTCTCCAAATAAAATATAAAAGTAATCTTATTAGAATAAGTTCAAATTCGTAACTACATCTTGAATAGGAAATAGTTGTATGGAAAATAGTTGGACCACGTGCTCTGCCGAGTTGTGAGGTTACGTAAATTATATCGCTATTGAAAACGAGTTCCTTTGAATTTAAAATGATTATTTAGAAGGTACATATCATTTGGTCCATGATTTGAACTTTTGATGAACTATGTGCAATTAAATTATTCGAATTTTCTCGTCTACTTTCTGATACTTTATTCATAAAAAATTTTTACTTCCAGGTTCGTCTTTTTGGGTCAAAGATGAAATGTCCGACTGGCAAAAATTTGAATCTGCATCCCTGGTGCTAAGGTTCATGACATAGCATTAACAAGAATGTGGTCACTAAAAGTCGACTGGTGTCTGCATAATTCCCTAATGACAGATGTCACCAAATTTCAAGATAATGGATGCTAAGGGTTAATAAGAGGCTGAAAGCCAGTCAGTGCCGTGGTGACCTTGTAAATAAGGTCAAGGTCATGCACTTTGAGTGGTGTCTGCATAGTCACACATTGTAGGCTGGTACAACAATTGAAGACATTTGGTCCATCAGGTAATGATATATTGTGTTAACAAGAGTTCGAAAAGTGATCAAAGTGTTGTGGTGACCTTGAAAATAAGGTCAAGGTCAGCAAAATCAACTGGTGTCTGCGTAATCCGCCATTGTAGCCTGGCACCAAATTTGAAGACTTTGGATACTTGATATTGCTTGATGAAATATCGCTTTAACAAAGAACTGAAAGCGGGTCAAAGTGCCGTGGTGACCTTGAAAATAAGGTGAAGGTCATGCAATTTGACTGGTGTCTGCATAGTCACCCATTATAGGCTGGTACCAAAATTGAAGACACTGGATGCAACAGTTCATGAGATATCGCTTAATCAAGAAATGTGACGTACGGACGTACGGACGTACGTAAGCCGCTGAATACATATTCCCAAAAAATGTCCGCCCAGCAGTAGCAGTTTATTTCAGTATTTATGTTATTTGGGCTCTAACTCTAAGAATATTTCACTTATATCACAGCTACTAATATTATTGCAGGGGGAATGCCCGCGACACCATGTGGCTATGTATTGCGGTGAAACCTGCGAGCAATGATTGGAACCAGCAAACCTAGGGTGAAATTCAGTGTAGCATTGCACCCAAACTTTACTGCAGTTCTCTACCCCAGACAAATTTGCCAAGCAATGGAAGGATTTGAATCCCAGACCTCAAGCTGAACACACTAACTGCTGCACTATTCCGTCCCCACGAGGGAAGAGGGTTAATAAAATGTTTAAATTTCTTAACAATGTAAATTTCTTTGCTGTATTACTTCAACAGTCTTTAAACATCTGTAACCGTAAAACAAGCAGGATACAGAATTGATTGGCACTCTGGCAAATCTTTACCAAGTCAATCCCAGGTGTCGGTTACCAGTGAACACATCAATCTTCATTATGTGTTCTCGTCAAACATTTAACACCTGTCAAACTGAAAACTAGTGAATCATACTGAATGTGCAATTATGATAAAGGTAGGTGGTAGAGCCTAACTCAACGTAAAAGGATATTTGAACATTTGAACATTTTTTAGATAATTTATTTCAATAAATTGACCTATAAGAATTATCGAATTGGAAAGTTCATTTAAGATGAATGCATATTAATTAACTGAAAACATACCTATTGTAAATTTAGATAATTTAATATTCAAGAAAAAACTTAGAACCTGAACAATCATATATTTCAATCTATAAATATTCCAATACACTAACTGCACCAAAACATTCTTAAAAGCAAGAAGATGCTTTCAAGCTTCTCTTCAATCAAAATGCTAAGGTTTCTATTGACCCGAACTTCTTTCTCTGAAGACAGAGCAATAAATTTCTTCGACCAATCCTAAAACATACCTGATGACCTGCACTGGTACAGATTAGTCTTATTTTCAAGAAAGGTATGACAGAAAAACATAACATTCTAGCCCATCCCGCCTCAAACTTCCTAGACTGAGATGAAAATATTGGGTTAAATTGTCAAATTTAATGAGAATTTGAGCTGATAAAATCTTGTGCAGATTATACTGTCATCAATTATTTTCACAGTGTTGGTTGGAGACACTGGTCCTATAATCTTTAGTTGCCCTCAATTTCATCCTTACAAAGGTCCTGAATAAGTAGAAAACATCTGTCAAGGTGTATGCTTATTCCCCCATCAGTTTAGTAGAAGGAAATAAACAACAATATATTATATCTATATATCCGTCTGGTATTTCCTACAAATCTGACAAAAGAATAAGCATATCCTATGTAATGTCATGTCAGTTCACAATAAGGAAGTTTTAATCCCGCAAACTTGGTTTTTAAACTCATTATTTTAACAAGATATTATTTTCAGAGACGTGGCAAGTCTAGTCCATTCTAGGTTCAAGCACTTAAATCAACAGAAGAAAACATCAAAGATTGTTTTAAGTGCAAAGGCATGCATTGAGCTTTACAGTCGAGGTTCAAAAACAGAATCATTGCTGCTATGATTTATAATACCTGCAACAACGCTAAGTAGATTTTCCTATATTAACCACCTTCGCATTGTTCATAGGGAAGCAGCTGATGACACATTGGCCAACCAGGCTACGTACAGGAAGTCAACTATATGAGTTGAGTTTTGCATTATAGCCACTTTTAGGATTATTTCATTTATATCCCGGCTGCTAGTATTATGGCAGGGAGAACGCCAGCAACACCATTGAAGCTATGCACTGCGGTGAAATCTGCGAGCATCGGCTGGAACTAGCGAACCATGGGTGGTACTGCGTGGAAATTCAGTGTAGCATTGCACCCAAACCTTACTGCATGTAGAACAGTTCTCTACTGCAGACAAAGACGAGCCCTGATCAGTCTGATATTATCCAACCTTATCCAAATACCCTTCACCAAATATCCCAAAACCGTGAGGTGAGGTGAGGTGAGTTAGGGTTTAACGCCGTATTTCACTTATATCACGGCTGCTAGTATCATGGCAGGGAGAAAGCCCGCAACGCCATGTGGCTATGCTTTGCGGTGAAACCTGCGAGCATCGGCTGGAACTAGCGAACCATTGGTGGTACTACTCTGAAAATCAGTGTAGCATTGCACCCAAACCTTACTGCGTGTAGAACAGTTCTCTACTGCAGACGAAGTTGCCGTGCCCCTGGCAGGATTCAAACCCTCCCAAAACCGTTCAAGATCATCTCTCTCAACAGATCAACCATGATGAGTATGAAAGAAACAATTTAATGTGATATCTCTAACACTCAGTATCACACATCCCAAGCTCTGAAATACTCTTTGCACCATTAACTACACAATCCTAAAACTATCAGGATCAGTTCACCCCACATGTATTCCAACAGGCTTAGTACAGAGAGAGAGTTTACTATCAGTCTACACACCTCTAACTAAACTTTTCCCTGATGAACTATCTCCATCTCTTGCAGTTTCTAATCTATCTTGTATGATTCCATCTAATACCCCCCTTCAACATAACATTCATCATGACTAAACCTTTGAAGATCTCCCAACCTCACTTGGACAAAGACAGAAGACAACTTTCCTTTGCCATGTCTAACAGACTGGTGTGATTCCATCGAATATCAGAAACACACCTTCACAATCCAATTCTCATCCCAAAAACTTTGAGGATCACCCAACCCAACATGGACAGAGGACAAGTTTACTTTGACATATCTTGCTGTTTCCGATCAATATGGTATCTGGTTCCTTATACCCCTTCAGGAATACCCCTTCATCTTCCCTAAACCTTTGAGGTTCACCAACCCCACATGCACCAAGAAAGAAGACACGTTTACGATGGCATGTCCGACAGACACTGATCAGTCTGGTGTGATTCCATCTAATATCAGAAATACCCCTTCTCATCCAAAAATTGAGGATCCCCCAACCCAACATGGACCATTGTCGCCAAAAAAGAAGACAAGTTTACTTTGACATATGTTGCAGTTTCCGATCAATATGGTATCTGGTTCCTAATACCCCTTCATCTTCCCTAAACCTTTGAGGTTCACCAACCCCACATGCACCAAGAGAGAAGACAAGTTTACTCTAGCATGTCCGACAGACACTGATCAGTCTTGTTAGATTCTGTCTAAAACCGCCATACTCAGAAATACTCCTTCATCATCCCTAAACCTTTGAGGTTCACCAACCCCACATGCACCAAGAGAGAAGGCAAGTTTACGATGGCATGTTCGACAGACACTGATCAGTCTGGTTTGATTCCGTCTAATACCACGAAACTCGGCCAGCCTGCAGCAGGCACTTAGCTTCCTCGTGAACCGATCAGCGGAGATCAATAGGTATCAAGGTCGTCTCTCGGCTTCAAAACAAGGCCGAGGAGGGGATGTCATGCTCTTTGCCGTCAACTGACTATCAAATTATGAGGCATTTTAGAGCCTATCTTCTTGTGTTGTAATCTCAGGAGATTCCAAAATGAAATTTCAAGAGTGAAATGTCATACTCATATGATGCATACCTTCAGCTAATATTGTTGGGAGGGTTACGTACCAAAATGCACTGTCTAGAATATGGATAAATCAAAATCATATCATATTGAATCTATCTCCAAGTTTCGTAATGTCTAAATATTTGAAATACCTTGAAACGTAAGATGATTTGACTACTTTGACATATGGGTATAGGTATTTCTTACTCATGGGTTCATCATTTGAAAGCAAACATCTAAAATACAATATCAGTTTATCAACAACACTTCTAAAGAACGTTAACGATGGAACATAAAACTCTTTCTTTCTCAATATCAAGACCTCAGAGAAATAATTCACTTCACTTCACTTCACAAAATCAATATAATAACATACAATGTTTAGGACAGGAAAACATGGAAATAAAAATGTTGTCTTCATAGTTTGAGATCTCTACAAAATAACACTCTTGTCAAGAAAAGACCCAATGAATTAATAGGTACAATGTAGGCAAAGTATAAAACACACAAGATGTCTGTCATTTCTTGTAATTTCCTCCCTGTGGTCATTCATAACAGTGCGTGAAGTAAGGCCTATATACGACAGCCCATTACCTGGTAATGTTCCTCCGGACTGGTCACCTTTCAGGTTTTTGTTTGACTTTTCAGTGAAAAGTACCAAAATCATGCTAACTTTTCAAGTTTACGTCATACACTGACTGGTCAGAAATGGATGAGTTCAATCATTACATCTTGCTTCAAATAGTGTAGAGAATAAATCACATAATGCATGTGTCTAGCACTTATAACTGGAGGACCAGCAGGTGCTTGATGTACTTGTATCTCCTGAAAGTGACACTATTCAACCTATGCTGCTGGCAGGTGCTTGTTCATGTTCCTGCATCATCCAGACATGGTGACCAACTACACCTTGGGGGTCTGAGACCAGTCACAATATTTTGTCAAAGTTTACTGTTGGTTATGGCAGTGAGGTGTATATTTGTTCATGTGGTTGTCATCTATACTACTTAAAACACGGAAATGATCTGGATATTCCAAGGCTTTTACAATGACTAAAAGATGGATTCAATTGGGTACCACAAAATTGTTGGATTGTTAGACCTGGTGCTAGAGATTGTTCTTGGGCCACTCTCTATCACTGGCTAATGTAAACCTTGCCGAGTTTTGATACTTTTTTGTTTCAGAGATTTCTGATTGTACTACCAATCCAGGTGCAGCATGCTTCTACACTGGCACAGAAAAGCTGGTGAAATGCGCGAGTTATGCCATGCGTGGGAAGTGGGATCGGTGCAGGCTTTTAGAGACAAAACTCAACCTAGATTGCTAACCTGGTGCTGAAGACTGTTCAACCATTCCACCATTGGGATCAGTGTACATTTATCACTCACCTTCAAATCATACTTTTTGTGGATGGCTAGACGCGGACTGAAGATGTTCCTCATGACGACAAGGTACGTCTCCACATCGTTGACGGTCAGTCGGTACATGCCCAGGTACTGGGGTAACAGTGTCTGTGCGTGTTTCTCCACTATATACTGCAATACAAAGGTTTCTGTTAAGAGGTGAGGTGAGCTGAGCTGAGGTGAGTTGGGGTTTAACGCTGCTTTCAACTTACATCATGGCTGCTAGTATTATTGCAGGGCCTATGGTTTGCAGTGACACCTGCAACAGCTGGAACTAGCAAATTATGGGTGTAGTAATGCACTGAAATTCAGTGTAGCACTGCACCCAAACTTTACTTCAAGTTGAACCGTTCTTTGCAGCAAACAAAATTACAGAGCCCCTGGCAGGTTTCCGTTAAGAAATACATTGTGTACCTGCTTGAAAGTCACGTTTACATCATGAGGACTTATGGTCCCAAATATTCCGTAATCAATTTTGTAACATAAGTCTGTTGATAAACCTTAAATACTCAATATTAGAGCCTTGGGCTTTGCAGCTCATCAGTTTAAAAAATCATCTTACCTGATGGTACTGTTTTAAAACATGGTGCATCTGCTCCACTTCTTCACTGACGAGAGTTTTGATGAAGAACTTTTTGTCACGAGACATCAACATCCGAGCGCCACTTCTGCCTGGTGAGTCTATGTTGATTGGTTGCTTTGTCAGGGAGTTCTGAAACATGGAAGGTGAGAGCTGAGAACGACAGTGTACTAATAATAAGACCAACACTTTATTGTCCTCATTACAATGAAATCAGAAAATCTTTTTGTCCTCTTGAAGTAACATCCAGCCAGTGTTTGAAATACTTTTTAGTCTCTACTAGCAATCAGGGATAGTGGTTTGAAAAATCAACCAGTCCTAAAAATCAAACAAGCTCTGCAGTGTTTTGGCACCTCATTTATCGAAAATCAGACAGAAAGCCAGACTGGCTTGCTTGCCACTTTTGCTACTGGCCTCATCTGAAAATAAATTGCAATTGGCTGACGGGAAGGCAGTTATTCAAAACATTGCATCCAGCCCTTCTTCAACTTTGACAAACCCTGTCATTTGTAGACACTTATTTGGTCAAAATCTTACAAGCCCTGCTGTCTGCTTTTGCAACTGGCCTTATCTGAATTGGCTTGTGGGTAGACAGCCATTTCGAACACTGGGTGAGGTGGTAATACTGTTTTCAGTAAAATGTACCTATGGTGGCTAAATTATTGTCTGGAGAAAAGCCTGCATTACCACTGTGGCTATTGGAATAAAACCTATGTGGGTGGAACTAGGAAGCCATGTGTGGCCAAACATGATTAGTAATTTGCAAATGCGGTTATCAGCACATCAAAGATTAGATTACCCTGTATGTAAAGGTAGATGTAAGTTTATACATACCATGTATTCATCGTCGTCGATTCCGAACCGCTCTCTCAAGTTTTTGAACACAATTGGGCAGTACTCTTTCACTTTGAAGTGGCTTGGCATGTTGTCTCTGAAACCAAACATTGAAATTGATTAAAGAAGTCTTTTTTTGGTCACTTTTTAACCAGACCAGATGAAATTAATTACTTCAGGGTTCGATTTCATTTTTTTTTCTATACACTGCACCTTGTGCAGCTTGCCATTTAAGAGTGACTGCACCACAATAAAACTCACTGCACCAGTTTTGTCATAGAAAACCAGAGACCAAATTCTAAAAACAAAGTCACATGATGGTACTTTAAAACAGGGATGCAAATTAAAATTTGTGCCAGTCGGACATTTCATCTTTGACGAACCCGGAAGTAAAATGGTTTTTTTTATGAATAAAGTATGAGAAAGTATTACCATTTGTTGGTTCTTCATTTCATTGCATACTATTAGACATAACACGGTAGCAATTAACTATAACTATTAGTTTATCAATAACATGCATAAAATGGTTCATAATTTAAAATCAATCTTTACCAACTACGATAAAAAATACCGACAGTGTGTGAGCGAGTTTACACAAGCATGTTTCCAAGCGAATTTGCGTCAAGATAGACAAGAAATTTCAAATAATTAAATTGCAAATACTTCATCAAAAGTTCAAATCATGGACCAAATGATATGTATCTTCTAAATAAGCATTTTAAAAGGAACTCGTTTTCAATAGCGATATAACTTACGTAAACTAAACTCGGCAGAGCACGTGGTCCAACTAATTTCCATACGGCTATTTCCTGTTCAATATGTAGTTACGAATTTGAACTTATTCTAATAAGATTATTTTTATATTTTATTTGGAGACATATTTCGCAATTGTAAATGAATAATTGTAAAATAAGAAGAAATAATGTAAACGCAAGAGAAATTGGAGTTTTTAAATAGCATACCTCTTTATAACGTGTGTCATCATGTAAATATGATCGAGTGTTCGTAGCGTCATACAAACGGTGTTTGACTACATAACGTCTCGTGAAATAATGTTGCTGATTATTCGTTTTTGATAGGTTTATTTATTTTGAATTTGTATAATAGCTTTACCATACATCGATATTGATCATACTATCATACTTTGTTACAGTTTGTTACCTATGTTTTATGGCTGAGATATTATTAAATTTATCGAGATGCAGCTATTCAAAGTAGCAAAAATTTAGTCTGTAACAAATTCATGAATCACCGGTACGGTGAAGCCACACGGTCATGCAATGTTTATCTTTGACAAAAAATTTTTACAATGCGATGTTAATGAAATCTTTTTCGTAAATAATGTTGTGAAATGGGTCACATCTTTCAGTCACTAAATGACACTGAGAATATCAATTAAATATCAAACGGTAAGTGTTGTTTCTGCAGACAATTATAATTTGGCCAACTGTAGTCGAGTGAAGATAATGATTGATGTCGTGCCTCGTGCTGTGAAGAATAAATGTGACTTCTTGACTTGATCAACGTATTTCACTTTCATAAACAATTATGACCTACACAAACAAGTTTAAAGTTTTGAGGCATAAGAATTAGCACATATTTGCTGAAAAAAACTCACTGCACACCGTGCAGTCGTATGACAAACCTAGGCTGCACAGTACAACATTAGGCTGTTTCGGTGCAGTTTGATTAACGTGAAATCGAACCCTGTACTTGGTTTACTTTTGTTTCAGCAAAAGGTCCAAAGGAGGGAGGCAAAAAAAGGGTATAAAGCAACTTTACTTTAGTGTAAATGAAAGTTGCTTTAAAGTGTTCAGGTACGCAAAACAGACACATAATTGAACATAAGTCAAATTTTTTTGTCAAGGTCACTAAAATCTAATGAACCCAGCATATTCCCTAGGAAAAGATCTGTGTAAAATATGAAATAATCAAGTAAACGGCTGTTGAGATGTCTCGTTGACACAAATTATACGGCAAAATGTCTTGGTGATCTTGAAATGAAGGTAAAAGTAACAAAACTCTATGGAAAAAAATATTAAGTTAACAGCTGTTCCAATTTGTACATATCTACGGACTGACGGACAGATGCTGTTCAATACTATATCCCCTGCATCACCCTAAAATGCAACTTCCAAACGCATGGCATAACTCTTGCCAGTCTGCATTACTGGCTGATTTAACCCTTGCGGTATTTCCCTCGCTAAGTTGTGTCAAGATAATGAATCGCTGCACTAGAAATGCATAGCGAGCCTGGATTTCTATATACAGATTTCTTAAGGAAATACTGCAAGGCCTAAATCAGCCAGTAATGGAGACTGGCAAGAGTTATGCCTTGCATTGGGAAGTTGCCTAAAATGTGGATATTAACAATGTTGTTCCTAGATAATCGGGTGAAGGGGGTAATTTTAACCAACCCGGTATTCTGAAAAGATGGGACCCCTTGCAATGGTATAAGTATCCCACTTCAATTGTTTTAAGAAACAACAAGCCAAAAATTCCCTGTGTAAGAATACCACTGAATTCTATTATTGTTTCCTTGTACAATAAGGTTCTCTTTAGTCATATGCATAATAATTCTCCCGTTGGACTGTTCCTTTACTGGCCATTATGAGTAGTCTGTCCTCCAGACCCAGAGTAGTCTAACACTTAGACTGTACAAAAAACAAAAACAACAAAAAAATTGAAAAGGAGACTTTTTTTTATACATATGAAAATACCATTTCTTACAGTCTCCTTTTCAATATTTAATAAAATGGTGATATTTTCAGAATAAATACTTTTTTCATAGTCTGAATGTAAGACTAGACCCAGAGCATAATACTCAATTGACGACCAGCCCCGTCTAGAAAATCATATCAAGTCTAGATTCCTCAAGTGAGAAATCAAGGCATCTTCAGAGCTCCATTTGGCATAATTATTTGAACTTTTTGAAAAATATTATTGTTGATAAGGAAAATACTTATTTCTGAGACTAGATGGAAAAGAATCACAGAAAATTGCTATTCCAACTTGACTGATGTATCCCCCGCTTCAACCTAAAATCACAGGGAGTGGATAATAATTCTATTATAGTTTCATTTTACTGTACAATTCTCCTTATTACTTATTAACATAAATAACTCCCTGGTTTGACAGTCCCTTTAACGCCCATATTGCATGTTGTAACTTCCATCTACAGCAGCTAAATACAATCTCTGCATGCAAACCTCCTTATGCTAAGCAGATTACGTGAGGGACTTAGACTTGAAGAGCAGCGGATGGAGGTCAGCTTGACCTGAGAGGTCAAAGGTCAAGGCTAAGGTCATGAAGGGTTGTTCGTTGAGGAGGGCCTTCCTTCTTGTCATAATATATCAAATACAATGCAGAGTAACATTAATAATAGATATATTGCATATGAACTTATCTTGATACATAAAATAATGGAGATAGCTGGAAGGTTGAAGACATGCTTAATGATAAACGGGTGAACATTATAAACTCTTCTGTTGACCTGAAATTGCATGTTGGCTGATATGAGGGATTTTATTCTTCAATGTTTCAAATTAAAACTATTCAGTTTCTAAATGCAGAGTTCGAACTTACCACTAGCTTGCTAGAACAACAGGTGAGTAAAAGTAGATAAACATGAAAAATTCCTTGATGATACGATCATGTTTAAGAATTTTGTCACATTTGCAGAAAGTTACAAGATTTAATGATTAATGTTTTGATAAGGTTAATTCAGGGATCAAAATTATAACCTTATCCAGGGTTCGATTTCACGTTAATCAAACTGCACCGAAACAGCCTAATGTTGTACTGTGCAGCCTAGGTTTGTCATACGACTGCACGGCGTGCAGTGAGTTTTTTTCAGCAAATATGTGCTAATTCTTATGCCTCAAAACTTTAAACTTGTTTGTGTAGGTCATAATTGTTTATGAAAGTGAAATACGTTGATCAAGTCAAGAAGTCACATTTATTCTTCACAGCACGAGGCACGACATCAATCATCATCTTCACTCGACTACAGTTGGCCAAATTATAATTGTCTGCAGAAACAACACTTACCGTTTGATATTTAATTGATATTCTCAGTGTCATTTATTGACTGAAAGATGTGACCCATTTCACAACATTATTTACGAAAAACATTTCATTAACATCGCATTGTAAACAAATTTTGTCAAAGATAAACATTGCATGACCGTGTGGCTTCACCGTACCGGTGATTCATGAATTTGTTACAGACTAAATTTTTGCTACTTTGAATAGCTGCATCTCGATAAATTTAATAATAACTCAGCCATAAAACATAGGTAACAAACTGTAACAAAGTATGATAGTATGATCAATATCGATGTATGGTAAAGCTATTATACAAATTCAAAATAAATAAACCTATCAAAACGAATAATCAGCAACATTATTTCACTAGACGTTATGTAGTCAAACACCGTTTGTATGACGCAACGAACACTCGATCATATTTACATGATGACACACGTTATAAAGAGGTATGCTATTTAAAAACTCCAATTTCTCTTGCGTTAAAGTTCACATGAAATGCATTTTTCAAAAGAATGACAAATTATTACCTCTACAGACATTATATATCGGAATCAATTGAGCATAAAATCGAGACAATATACACTCGCAATTGATCATTAGGACGGTTTTAATTTACCCATTTTAACAATGCAAAAATTAGCACGCCGAACACTTTGAAAAATCAGTGAGGCGTGACTGTGATTAAACACAGACGAGGCCCGCCAGTCAGCTGGCGCCCGTGGGACCTGAGTAATTAATTAATGATGATTATCACTGCCGCTAAATGATTTTATGAGGTGTATTACATCGCCGAAAAGACATGTTTATGTAATAATTGTGTAATTGTCATCTGCGGAATTACATAGTTGGATATCTAAACATTCGATATACGGTAAATTCAAGTTGGTTTATTGAAGATTTCTTTGTGAAATTAACAATCAAAATGTTGCGAAATTACGTTGAATTATGTCTAACGCCGTAAATCAGACTCCTCCTGATACGTCACAGAAGTCATCTCTTCAGGGGCCACACCCCCGCAGACTTTCATTCTGGTCGCCGGGGCTAAATCAGGCGTTTTTTTAAAGAGCCGTATTTAAGTAATTTATGGACCGATTTCAGAAATTTAAAATCGACCAATTGTCAAATTGACATCCCATTTTAACGAATCCTATTTTGACCATATGTCATTTCATCTATCCTTTAACATTATTTCTTCTTATTTTACAATTATTCATTTACAATTGCGAAATATGTCTCCAAATAAAATATAAAAATAATCTTATTAGAATAAGTTCAAATTCGTAACTTTATATTGAACAGGATATAGCCGTATGGAAATTAGTTGGACCACGTGCTCTGCCGTGTTAAGTTTACGTAAGTAATATCGCTATTGAAAACGAGTTCCTTTTAAAATGCTTATTTAGAAGATACATATCATTTGGTCCATGATTTGAACATTTGATGAACTATTTGCAATTAAATTATTTGAAATTTCTTGTCTATCTTGACGCAAATTCGCTTGTAAACATGCTTGTGTAAAATCGCTCACACACTGTCGGTATTTTTTATCGAAGTTGGTAAACATTGATTTTAAATTATGAACCATTTTATGCATGTTATTGATAAACTAACAATTATTTTTAATTGCTGCCGTGTTATGTTTAATAGTATGCAATGAAATGAAGAACCAACAAATGGTAATACTTTCTCATACTTTATTCATAAAAAAAACCATTTTACTTCCGGGTTCGTCAAAGATGAAATGTCCGACTGGCACAAATTGAATTTGCATCCCTGTTTTAAAGTACCATCATGTGACTTTGTTTTTAGAATTTGGTTTCTGGTTTTCTATGACAAAACTGGTGCAGTGAGTTTTATTGTGGTGCAGTCACTCTTAAATGGCAAGCTGCACAAGGTGCAGTGTATAGAAAAAAACGAAATCAAACCCTGTTATCAAACAATTTCCAACTACTTTCCAAAGTACTAGTCTAAAGCCGTTTCAGCCACCCCCAAATGCATCTGAAGGATTATTTCATCTTTAAATTCAAACTAGCAAAATTCGGACTAGCATTCAAAACAGATTACATGCCCAGCAACTTTTTCACCAGTGCTAATTTTGAACACAGATAATTTCAACATCTACTTCATTCACATGTACAATGATGCAGGGAAAGTGAAACTACATAGACAACGGCCCCATGGCAAGAAAACTTCTTTTTTAAGACAGAACACCTACTCATTTACCTATATTTGACTTGTTAGACAGGTCTTGATGTTATTTAAATTTTAGAAAACGGGACATTCTCACAAGCTCGTCTATATCATGAGTGACAGTTACATCCGTGTGCTGATGAAAGTGACTGTCAATCCATCAGATACGCCCTCATAAACTGTCAAAACATTATGGTTAGAATATTACAGCACATGACGACATCATCATATTTTCATGATGACTTATTACACAATGATGGTATCTTAAATCTTTAACACAATATTTTATCTCCACTTGTAACATTCTTGTTATTTGTTTATATTTCAGAGTACTTAAATTTCTTCTTTAATCTTAAATAGTATCTGTCATTCTAGTTATTTGTTTATATTTCAGGGTAATTAAACTACTTCTTTCATCTTACAGTTTTGTGTACAAAGTTAGATAGGTTAATATAATAGGTGATTATTAAAGATCAATTCACTTGTATCATGGTTGCTATTATTGCAGGAAGAAGGCCTGCAGAATGCCTTCAACTATGCATTACAATGATACCTTTGAGTGTTAGATTAAAAATTATTAATTTCATCGCCATCTGATCATTGACGAGCAATGAAATACTGGGATTTATCAGTGAAATAAACTGTCTATCAAGCTATAGTGAAAATAACTTATATTTTCACTGCGACCAGTGACTGATAGCATTTGACATCATAAAACAATAGTCTGACGCAGCGAATTGGCTTATGACGTCACAGTGTTACTGTGGTGACGGGCTGTTCCTAGCGGCCACTTGGTGTGAAAACTATCCTTTTCGGACGTAATTAAAAGGATAACATCATATAATAAATAGAATATCCGTCAATTCTTGACAAATACCATGTTTATCTTATCTCGTGAGGTAGAAAAGTTATATATTTTCGATGAGATAAACATGGTATTAGTCAAGAAAAGACAGATATCCTCTATATATCACGGCTGCAAGTATTATGGCATTGCGGTGAAACCTGCGAGCATCGGCTGGAACTAGCGAACTGAAATTCAGTGTAGCATTACACCCAAACCGTACTGCGTGTCGGACAGTTCTCTACTGCAGACAAAGTTGTAGTGACACTGGCGGGATTCGAACCCCGGTCCTCTTGATCCACGCTCTAACCACTGCGCTATCCTGCCCCCAACAACCGGATGACAAAACCATGATTATTCTCAAACATCTGATAATTGGTAAGTGAATCAAATTTTAAAAGTCGGCATTATTCTATGAATAAATATTGTCCTTATCCAAATGTCATCTGAACCTTTATGTACTAATTAGATAAATAATTCATTTCAAATAAAAGGATAATATATTCTGTTATTTGACATATGTCATTGTCACGCGAGGACACATCTGCCTACTTTCAGGATATTTTGTTGGAAACAACTGTTATGCAATTATGTCAATACATTTGAATTTGAATTTAAATGAGGATAATTGTTTTAAAAGTGAAATATTTTAATTGGTTGAACTATTTAAGGGAAAACATACATAGCATGAAAATTCATCGATTGCAACAATGTAAACCTGTTGGGATTATTTCATAAAAGATTCTACAAGTCCCCAAAGATACAAAATCATTGGAAAAAATATTGTTTTCTGAATACAAAATAATATCCAAATGGCATGGATCCAGTTGATCAACAGACAGCTTAAGCCAAAGGACAAAACAATCAAAACTACTATAATTTAGTCAATGTAAGTTTTATAATTACTGTACATTCATCCTTATGATTGCATACTTTCAGTTCCATGTGTATTCAGTTTATCTAGACTTACTGAATAAGGATCTAGACTGTATTAAGGCTCTTATTTTTAACACAGTCATGGGGCCGGACTAAAGTCTGTTCATTCAATTAAATTTGTGTCATTTGAAGAAACTCTAAGTATTTATCAAGATGCATAACCAAGGAGCGTTATTTGCAAGTTAAAAAAGTGTTTTCATAATCGACAAATCCTGCTTAACTGAGACAATAATTTACCGTGATCTTGAAAACACATGAGAAAAATATTGCAAAACATTTTCCAATATTATAAAGTGTAACTTTGGGAAAGACAAATGATTTCAAACAAGTGTTGTACATAATTGGGTGGCTTTCAAAGACCGACACTGTAACATAACGGTATTATCAGCAAACATTTCTCAACTAATAAACACTGCTGGTTGGAAGGAGTTCACTGGTGTTTTTCATGCCTTGTGTACATAACCCTTCATTGTTGCAGTGCAATGTTTTCTAGGCAAACAAGAAATTAGAGTTTTAAGTTCAAAACTGTCACACTTGTTTTACCAGCAACTAATTCTGAATTCAAAGCAAACAGCGGATCAATAGTACTTGAAATACACTCAGGCAAATGTTTTAATAATTTAAGTTCAATAATTTGTCACAGACAATGATAGATTTCTGGGATTTTAACTTGTTATGTTCAAATCATCCATCCCTGTATACTGAATTACTTAATGTCAAATTGAATGCAGAGTAAAAAAGTGTTTGCCACTAAGTTACCGGTACATGGCATTGTCAGTCGCCGCTATTACTGAGTTTAGTAAGACACATCATTTGGTCAAAAGGAGCTTCTTCATATATTGCATTTCTGGTAAAAAGTGTCACGATGATCAGCAAATTTGAAGATGGGTGCTATAAAGGTTCATGAGATATAGCGTTACCAAGAGTTCAAAAAGTGGTCAAAGTGTCGTGGTGACCTTGCAATTAAGGTCAAGGTAACTAAAATACACTGGTACCTGCGTCATCCCCCAATGTACCAGTAGGTTGATACCAAATTTTGGAGACTTTGGATGCAACACTTATGAGATATTTCGTTACCAAGAGTGGGATGTATGGGTGTACTTACGTACATACGGACGCCGCTGAATAAATAGTCCGCGTTGTGGTGGGGGACAACAACAGATCAATAGTATTTGAAATACCTTTGGCAAATTTTTCCATAATTCAGGTTCAATTCATTATAAACAAGAGAATTAGTGAGCACAGCTCACTCATATACCCCCGCTTTTAACATTGGTCAAAGAAAAAATGTTTCAAAATAGCAAAAGGTCCTCAATGTTTAGTCTTTTGTATGAACGGACACAGAAGTATTAAAAAAGCAGAGTATAGTAAGTATGTCTTCAAAGATACACTTGTAAGAGTGCTTTAGAAGTAAAAATATTTTTTTAAAGAAAATTTGCATTAAATATGCAAATGAGGGTATGAAATATACAAATATGCAAATATGGGTATGAAACATACAAAAGGCAGATGAATACATCACAGTGATTATATGTATCAAGTTTCGTAACATTTGAACAATAATAATGTCTGAGTTATGAGTGAATCAGAAGTGTGAATGGCGAAGTCGAAAAACTGAGAAAATCTGCATAAATTATGCAAATGAGAGTGTGAAACATGCAAAAGGCAGATGTTCACATCACAGTTATTGTACATATCAAGTTTCGTTAAATTTGAACAACTGGTTTCATAATAATGAGTGGGAAAAAAATCGAACCCAGAGACTTTCAAACTTTCACCTAATGATCGGTCGCTATTGACGAGCAATTACTCTAATTGTAGGTAAACAGTTAAAGATAGCAACAAATCAGTCTTTTAAAATATTTTCCGTTCGGCAATTTGAAAATATGATGTTTGAACTTTTATAATTTGATTTGCTAATTATTCATCTGCTTTCTAAAGACAATATTTATACACAAGTTTTTTATATTTCTCATGACATTTTTGAAAAAAATATTTGATTTACTGTGGTGACTGAAAATGGTTTGTCATTCTTCGTTAGTCACAAAACTAATTAAGAACTGTCACGTCTCTATTCATGTCACAAACAGAACTTTGTAATATCATTAGCGAGTCATATTCATAAATTGAGACCATGCGGCTCTTAAAGAGAAGAAAATTAAATAATGTTACAATTATTTCCAGCTCTGTTTATTATTGTCATTCACAGTTTGATCTGACATTTCTATTATTTAATCAATGGAGAAAATAATAGAGGTTAAGACCAAAAAAATGTTCAACAGCAGCGAACAAATATAATTAAATTACTGTTCAATGAAAAAATATAATTTTTGTAAATTCTTCTGAAGTTGGAACAGCTTGAAATAATTTCATGCCAGAGGAAGATGAAAATATATTTCTAATGAGTGGCCACTGTGGCCCTTTAGGAGACACAGAGTCACTAAATCTACAATTTATAATACCCATAGGTATAAGTAAGGATGCAACGATACACTAGGCTCACGATACAACACGTATCTCAATACTTAGCTTACGATACAATACATATCTAGATACTCTTCTTGATACTAATAGCCTTCTATTTTAAAAAGAAAACAGACGTCTATGAACATCTTTAATCATTGTAAGACAGAACACTGAACAGTTCATTGAATTAAATCATTTAACAACCAATGTCAATTTGTCTGAAATAAAACACTACATACAGTGCGAAACCTTGAAGCTGTCACACATACAAAGTTAACCGGAGGTAGAGACCGGAATAACAACCAATAAGATTCCTTCGTAATATTACGACAGAAACCGAAGTAGTTGACCTATTTCTGACAGCCAATGAAGATTCAATACTCTGTGTTATTTGAATAAATTATCTCTCGGTATTCTTGAAAGGGAGATCACTCTGTTTCGTTTTCATGTTTTCGTTCAGACATGCCTGATTGACCCCTTACAGTTTCATGTTTTAATATTTTACTAGATAAATAAGTTATTGGTGAATTTAGGTCTTAGACTTGACAGACACAATTACCCTTGTGACTTGGGGCACTGCCTAAGTTCTATTCCAAAGAATGAAGGGGAGATAACTCACTTGTTAAACATGTGGTTGTCCACTCTGATCTTGCTGAAAGCCTTGAAGTCTTCAGGCATAAGCATCACTTTTAGGTTCACATGATTTAATTCATTCACCTGCAAGAAACAAACAAATCATTTTAATATCAAGAACATATCATCTTAGCATATATATACAATAATCACTTTAATTAGCACCTTCCCAATAAACAGTGTCACATCTTTATCTGGAAATTGATAGGATATATGTCCAAGAAACTTCTCCCTCTCAAAGCATATCTCACACCAGTCTTGATCATTGGCAATTTAAGCCTTGCCACATTTCCTCAATTTTTCTATGCTAGACTAGCAGAGCATGCTATGAAGTTCAGGTGCAGTGTGTCGCTGCACTTGCAGAGAATGTACTAAGGAAATGCATCAACCCTTAAATTAGCCAGTGATGGAAACTGGCACGAGTTATGACTCTTGGGCGGAAGTTGGTGTCCCCCTATCAGAGAAAAGACAGGTTTTCAAAATCTGCAAGTCAAAAAGCATGTGCCTTGTGTTCTTAACCCCAAATCTACTTTTAATTGAAATCCTGTATATTGTAACAAACATGCACAAACTCAATGTTTATCATTTTTACTTAGAGGCCCATCAAAACAGATATCTTATTAGCGCTCATTGAATACATATCTTTATTAAGGGTCTGTTAGGTCAATTACATTTTTTAAATGTTGATTATGGCAAAAATGGAAATGTACATTTTGTTATCAGTGTATCAATATCTTTAATATTTTCCTTATGTAACCTTTTGGAACACGTACATAGCCAAAATGGTGGTGAGCGGTTCACATTTTTTCTCGTAGTTGCCTGAATCTAATGTCAGTTCACAGGTCAATCAAAACGGTTCAAAATTTTATTCATAAATCTGTTTTTCTTTTTTAATTACATCATAATTTGAATTAAGTTAATCATACACAGTTACCACCTGTCAAGAAAATAGAACATTAATCACTGTATATTATGCCTTAAAGGCATATCCTATATCTATATTTACTAAAATACTGTGAATATCATTTCATTATTTATTCGTGAATTTACAATTATTGAACAAGACAGAACAGCAATGTTACATTATAACCAAAGTACTATGGAAGGTCTCCAAACAATAGGATGGAATATAAAATGGATTAGCTATGTCAAATTTAGGCTGAGTATTCCTTTGTGAATGAATTATCCGATAAATCATCACTTGATGGTTTGCGCTCATTACTTCCCCTTTAGCTATTGACTTCTGGGAAATCCTTGATTGAGTATACAGTGTATAGAAATGCTCGCAGATGCAGAGCAGCGTTAGGGTCATGAATTATTAATGGGTATTGTGGAATATCGAAACATGCATGTATCTCATACGCATTTTTGTTTTTCACAGAACTTTCTTTGGTCAATATGCTTCGTATTGTAAGCTTGACTGACAAGTTAGTCTGTCATCCAGACCCCATAATTTTTTAAGAGCCGAGTCTACAACAAGGCAAGTCTACAAAGTTTAGTCTGAAAATAAACACATCTCAGAGGCTCATTCTTATTTTATTTTCATTTTTTTTAAATTTATATTTTTTTTAAAAATCATTTAAGAGACTAAATGTTAGACAAATGAAAAGTCAGAGATGGCAAAGAAAAAAATATTTTTAAAAATAGAGCCATGGGCTCTGTAGCTCATCAGGATTTCATTGATTTACTATTTAAAGTTGAATATTTAAGTTATTTAAGTTATTGTTTACAAGCAAAAGATAGGCTCTTAGATCATGACCACTGTGACCCCATTTGGGGTCACATAATCTACAATTTAGAATCCCCATTGGCCAAGGAGTCTGCACACAACTTTTCAGCTCTCTAGACCTTTTGGAACTGGAGAAGAAGATGAAAATAAGTTTTTAAGGATGTGACCCCGGTGACCCCATTTGGGGTCACGGGGTCACATAATCTACAATTTAGAATCCCCATTGGCCAAGGAGTCTGCAAACAACTTTTCAGCTCTCTAGACCTTTTGGAACTTGAGAAGAAGATGAAAATAGGTTTTTAAGGATGTGACCCCTGTTACCCCATTTGGGGCCACAGGATCACATAATCTACAATTTAGAATCCCCATTGGCCAAGAAGTCTGCACACAACTTTTCAGCTCTCTAGACCTTTTGGAACTGGAGAAGAAGATGAAAATATGTTTTTAAGGATGTGACCCCTGTGACCCCATTTGGGGTCATGGGGTCACGAAATCTACAATTTAGAATCCCCATTGGCCAAGGAGTCTGCACACAACTTTTCAGCTCTCTAGACCTTTTGGAACTGGAGAAGAAGATGAAAATAAGTTTTTAAGGATGTGACCCCGGTGACCCCATTTGGGGTCATGGGGTCACGAAATCTACAATTTAGAATCCCCATTGGCCAAGGAGTCTGCACACAACTTTTCAGCTCTCTAGACCTTTTGGAACTGGAGAAGAAGATGAAAATAAGTTTTTAAGGATGTGACCCCGGTGACCCCATTTGGGGTCATGGGGTCACGAAATCTACAATTTAGAATCCCCATTGGCCAAGGAGTCTGTACATAAAATTTCAGCTCTGTGGAATCATTGGTTCTGGAGAAGAAGTCGAAAAAGCGAAAAGTTTACGGATGGATGGACGGACGGACGGATGGACGGACGGACGCCGGACACCATGCCATGCCATAAGCCCATCGGGCCTTTCAGGCCTGATGAGCTAAAAATTAAAACATTGAAATTTGAAGTTTTATTGAATTGGTCATTACATGCTTTTACCTTATGTATTTTTATGATCATAGCTTTGTCTTCGGACATTATGCTTGGTATCGTAAAACTTGTCTGCGTCATGAAATATCAGAAAAGGTAAATAAAGAAATACTATTTCAAACATCCAAAACATCAACATTTGAAGTATTGTGGAATATCAAACATGCATGGATGTCATTTCTATTTTTATTTTATTGCAAGGTCTTCAGACACTATGCTTGGTATTGAATTCACTATTGTAAAACATGTCTGTGATAAAATAAAAAAAAAATTTGTAAACGGTCAACATAGAAGAAATATCATTTTAATAATTCAAAACATCAACATTTGAAGTATCGTTGAATGTCAAAACATGCATATATCTCATTTGTAATTGTATTTTCACAGCTTTGTCTTCAAAGATTATGCTTGGTGTTGTAAAACTTCTCTATTATATGAAATTTATATAATTTTTACTTCATTGTAATGTCTTTGGACATTAGGTTTGATATTGTAAAAGATTTCTAAGGTGCTATAGTATGATTTCCTTACTGAAATAAAGTGCCGGGGATTGCACATTGGATGAAAAAATTACCCATTAAAATTTGAAATTTTACTAGTGTTTTAAAGCGTAATGGCCCCTTTAAAATTCTGGAAATGGTTAAAAGCCGTAAAAATGGCCCATTGTTAAAGGTGTCTTTCCCATGAAGTGCTCTTACAAAAATATAAATCAATATGAATCAACAAAAAGAGTTCTAAAACAAATGTACATTGTTTGGTCAAGCCATGTGAGTCCATTTTCCATTGAGCGACCATTTTAATGTGTTCACATTAAATTGGTCACTCAAAGGTAGTTCAAGTGATCTGACTGATGTAGCGATACTTAAACACTCACTCTGAATAGTTTTAAATATGGTACAATGATGGAATGGTCAACCATCTTGCTCTCTTAACTCTCAAATTATCATGAGACCTACAAATCGACCTCTCACACTGAGAAGTTCCACACCACTCTCACATTATATGTCGTACCGCTTTCTTTGAATATGGATTAGTCATTTTCTATGGATATGACTTATCGGGTTGTGTAATGAGATGTTTACCCATTTATGTAGCAATATATGTTATAAACTTTAATAATTATTAGTAAATTTAAGAAAACATAATGTACTTAAAATGTGCAACAGCGCCTTTAATAATCATTCAAACATCAGCATTTGAAGTGAATCATTAACACTCTACCCAAGGAATTATTAATCAGTGTGAAAATATTCTAGGTAAGGCCAGGAGAAAAAGGTACATTAGTCTGTCATCCAGACCCTAGAGCAAAACATTCAATTGACGAACAACCCAGTCTAGAAAATTATAGCAAGTCTAGATTACTCAGCTCTAGACTCTCAGAAATTGAGGCATCTTTAGGGCTCCATTTTGTATATATATTTGAATTGTTTGTAAAATGGTGTTTTCGTGACAAAAGAATTATTTCTGAGACTAAATGTTAGTCTCAAGGTACATCCTCTCTAGAATATAACTGCATTAGCAATGAAAAAACTTGCATGTTTATTCTGACAAATAATAAGCTACAAAAAAAACTAACATGAAAAGCTACTGGGTTTTTTTAAAATTATATCTCAAAAGCAATAAACATCATGTACTTAAACTCAATTTATATGCAACAATATGTAACTATTCAAACTTTTTCAGACATTTGTTTGTACTATATCTGCATATTACCTTAAAGCCTTGAATAATGGCCAGGCGATTATTAATTTCATACACATATTTGACCCAGTGATTATTCAAGGCAGGCGATTATTCGAGGTAGGCAACTATTTTTTTCAACACCATACCATCTGGTAAAAGTGGAAACAAAAAGAACTTTGCCGTATATTTCATATTATGAACATTGTAAACAAAGTTCTTGTCATGAGGTTAAACGTAGCATAAATATGTATATATACCGGAATTACTTTCAACCCTTTCATCACGTAGAAACCAGAACGTTAACACGTTTTCTGGTCTCTGTAGAGGCCTGTAGATGTGAAAGGGTTAAAGGAAGATACCCACTGGTTAGTTTATTAAATTTGCTAAATTTAACCAGGCTATTATTCAAGACAGGCAATTATTTCTTTCAAAGAGGGCTGCTGCTTAGACCTGGCGATTATTCAAGGATTTACGGTACAGGTAGGTGGATATATAGAGGTTATCATGAGAGTGTGTTTTGGGATGGTCAATATCCTGCATTAGGAATAAACATTGTATTTTGCGAGCCTTGGCGAGCTAAATACATTGTGTTTATTCCTAATGCAGGATATTTACCATCCCAAAACACACGAGCATGATAACTTCTTTATCATACAATGTCATTCTTCATTCATTTTGTGCAAAACAGCATGACAGCATTAATTTCAAAGTTGAACTTTACTGTAAATACGCGTAATGATATATGCAAATGAACTGCGTGCTATTCTAACAGTAAAATGACACAAAAAACGCCTCCTAAATTATGCTTTCAGTGAAAGTAATTGTTATTTTTGGCATGATCTTAATTTTTGATGTTTTAATACGTTTTAAAATACGTTTCTCTAATGAAAAATAATTAAGGTGAGGGTAGCGAATTCGATCTCGCGTCCTTTCGTGTAATCATGAGTGTAGGGGAGTCCATCTTGAAGGGGCGAGAGTTGCTTCCCTTCCGCCCGGTTGCAAATGGCGACGCACACATCACACGGAGAGCTTAACTGAATGTTGGCAGCGAATTCTAAAATCTCCTTTACAAAAATCACATTATAGACCAGTAAAGATTGACGTTCGATAAATGCATATGTAACTCAAACTGCCTGTGTTACCTGTGAGTATTTATAAAGTGTTTAGATCTACTGTGTAGTTTTCGACTCGCGATGAACATGTTTTGGCACTGCTTGATCATAAGAATTGTTTCCGTAATATGCATTGCACTATGTTTGTTTTGTCATTTCTCAAATTAATGTAGATCTATATGAAATGAAGACTGAAGTATGTCTATTTACATGAAGCTATTACGCTACAACTGTTACGGTTATAACAGGCGTTCGAAATGTTAATGCTTGTGACGTCATTTTCAAAAGAAGTTCCGTCACTTGACCTCTGTAATTTGCATCTTTATCCGTATATGACCCCAACGGATACCGAAAATATCCGTTGCCTTTATCCTGCCGAGAACACCATCCATTGTATGATAAATTACGATATTATCTGTCATATGATCTCTAACCCTTAGGAGGTATAAACAATGAATATTCATGATTTTGTACAGTTCGTAAACAGCACATAAATTCAGACATTTTTTTCTTGGAATATAATATCATGACATTTTCCTGATATATGTCTCTGACAGAAATACATCACAACATGCATTCTCACTTAATTTAATGCAGGACAAGCAAAAAGTATGTAAAACAGCAACTAGAGGACCGTCCCTCATGTATTGAAGTTGAGTTCATAAATATTTACTCAGGGTTCGAAATTACCACCAGTCAGGTAGCGAAAAAGTTGCCGAGCTAGTAAAATCTTTGACTGGTAGTCCAAAAGGCTACTGGGAATTGTAATATGATATGATCCTATTAATGCATTTGGCTAGCTGAAATGGCTTTGGACTAGTTATTTTGAAAATTGACTAGTCCGAATGGTTAGTTTCGGCCCTTTAAAATTTGAAAAACAACAACTAGAAGTCCATTATATTGGAGTTGAGTTCATAAATATTTGTATTACCCATACGGTTGAAAATAACAGAGTTACCTAGATGAGTGTTTGCGGGACACTGCAAAAGCAGAGCAGCCCCGAAACTTAGGGTCTCTCCTTTCCCTGTTCTGCCTTCTCATCAGCATCAATAAAATGGGATTTTTTTAAACAAAAATTTGTATTATTGGAGTTAAAACAAGTAGTTGTCACTAAGGTAACATGATCTCCAGCCGCAAATTAATACTTTACTAATTGAAAAACAATGTCAAGATCACTAATGACTAAAAGCTCTAAAATTTACTCAAGTCAAAGGTGTCTTTCCCTATCCTTGAGTTCCCTATATAATATTTTGCATTTCCAATAGTAAATTTATGAGCTCATACGGTGTCATAAAGATCCTTTATCTCTTTAAAAGTGGTTTGTTCTTTAACTAGGCTATGGTTCTAACGAAGAACACCAGGTCATAACGACCCACGATATCGGATATCGTTTACCTTTTTTACACTCATGTCAACACAGCCTAATGGTTGTTCTATCGAAAAATACTAGGTTGTTACAACTCAAGATATTTTTTACCTTTTTTACACTCATGTCAACACGGCCTAATGGTTAGCGATGTCTGACTGTGATTGTTATAAATACTGTCCTATTATATATATCAGGTGAGCTATAACATGTATAATGCACTGACTATCGCCATGACCTCCTTTTGCAGTCTAAGTCCTATTTTTCAAGGTTGAAGGCAGTGAAGATGCGAGCCGGTTGAAGTCTATCTCTAGTTTCAATGTATAAAGATAAATTTACCTGCGAGTCCTGCTTCATTTACTCACAAAATTTGAAAAGGTCTCACGGAAATTTAGAGTCATCTGAGATGCAAGGTTTTTAGTTATACTAATAGGATTACTATGGAGAGACTTGCTTTTATTTTCTGGGACTCATAAAAGCCTGTGACAGTGAGTCCCTGTACTCTAAAAGTCATATTTATAGATTAATAACTGAATACATAATAAAAATAAAATAAGCAATATTAAGATTCTAGTATAGATCATTTTGTATAGATTTTCAGGGATTTCATGATGTTTCAATTACTTTTCAGGGGCAGAAATTCATTACTTTTAAACACCTGTACAGTGGTTTTGATAGTTACTAGCCCGAAGTAAGAAATACTAACCCTTAATTATGATTGATAAATATATCTAAAATTTAAAGTGTTAAATTTAAAATGACAATTGTTTGTAAATAAAAGAACCTCTTTTCATGATATGTCGATAATGTGTATTTCAAATTGACTTAGAAAATTGTATGAGGCTAGCAGTATAACATTTCAGTTACCTAAAATGAAATTTGACTTGCCTTGAGCCTAAAGATGAGCGTTAATTTGAATGATTTCTAACCCAACAAGCTTTGTTTAACCCTGCTTGTTTTATTTATACATAAATTTTTGACAACTATAAAACATCATTTGCTTATGAACAGGTATTTATGTTTTGTTCCTCATAGATACTGTTTAGGCTTTACTACTTCATATTCACAGCATAATTTATTAATTTAGTGAGAGATCGATATTGACATTCATTAGGTGAGTGTATTGTTGCACATATGATGAATTTTGTGATAGGAATTAATGTTGTTAAACTGATACATGTGCAAACATTTTTCGGAATGACACCTCAGTGACCTGACTACTAGAGCTGCAACGATACATTCGTATATTCGGTGAATCGAACCGTGGCAGTGTGTGAATCGTGAATCGTATTCGTTACAATGAAAACCGAATATTTTCGATTTTTTTTTTTTTTTTACTGTTCACAATAACATAATTATTTTGCACGAATTTTGTATTTAATCGGAATAAAAATACGTTTTTATTTACGTTCACAAAGTGTTTTATGCGTGAATCATATTTCACATCGTCTCAACCTGTCAACGGGAAGTAATGCGAGATCTATGTTCCATCTCGTCGTTATAAAACTCGATATTGCTGGTCAAAGTAAACATCACAAGAGTCAAAATTAATGAAAACATTATTCAATACGGCAACACACAAACGACAAGTTTATTTTATTTGTTGATTAACTGTTGTAATTTGTCTCTCAACGTCAACGATCGAGTTAAAATAAAAATCTTTGTCCCGGAACGAGCATAAATAAATGTAAACTCCATATTTGGATGACCCAATTATGGCTTAGCCAATCGCTGGCGTGGTAAAGACTGACTCGACCAATGGAAAGGCCAGAAAGGTTTCGTTGGGATTTTTCATCCAGCCCTTATCGAAGCTATTCAACGAGAATTTGTAAACAATTGATGAGTATTTTGTACACCTATTGTAACATTTTACGTCAGTTTAATGCAGTTGTTACAGGAAATGAACTATTTTGGCTTGGAAAGATATCAAGACACGAAAATAACATCGTTTTTAACGTTGATAGTTGACACAACTCACAAGCTGAACTTAATTTGTTGCTATTTTTATCTGTTATCATATTCGTGAATAATTATTCGTATTCGCTACCCCATATTCGTGATACGTATCGTATTCGCCTGGTAGTGTATTCGTTGCAGCTCTACTGACTACACTTATGTTTGACTTTGGTGAGAGATGATTTGTCATTTAAGTTTACATTGTTTCCCCGATTTCAAAATCACAATCATTGTTAGACTGATTTCAATATATTTCACTTATTTATAGACACATGAAAATCAATTGGCAAAAATTTCCAAAGGGCTCATTTGAAGACTGTTCAAACAAGATAAAATTGTCAGTATTATTGTCTGTAAGTACCTTCATATTGACCAATATCTACACAAACCAAGGATGAAATTGCATTATCTTTATTGAATTACTGCTTTATTTTCATGGTTGATATTTTTTTTTAAACTGCTTATTTAGTAAAGACTGATGTTGTTTATCAAACCAATGTTTTCGTGCATTTATGTACTAATTGACCTCATTGAGCTGTCAACAATATAAATCATCCGTCAGTGACCACTTTGACACAAGCCAACTGTTAATATCAAAACAAGGAACGTCAAACAGCGGCTAGATGGTTTAACATTTCCGCGATGGTAAACAGGATTGACTGTCGAATCATAACAAGTAAACAAAATTGGCCGTCTCAACTCCCAACAGTCAAATGTAGGCGTGGTAGTTTTGCCTACCGAAAGAACGTCTACCGTTAACAATGTGCCACCCTGGGGCAAAATGATACCATCGATAAGCAATTACATCAAAAACATAATGAGCGTTAATTAGTACTTACTGTGTGATTAATCCCCCACATAAACACACTAAGCAGGGGTTCGTTCGCTCGGAACAACTTCCAGTTGAGAGCAACGGGCTTGAGCTTTTTACTCAGTCCCTTTTTAACAGACGCCATCCTGTTAGATATTGCACAGAGCCGGATTAAAGAGGAAATATATAAAATCACAAATATCCACTGCAAAGGGGTTGTTATATGTCGTAATTTCCGAACATTTTAAGGGGAATTGGCAGCCAATGCTGCATCGAGTAGACAATATGGCGGCCTTATCAAATTACCCATAATCCTAAATCAAAGGGAGACAATTTCGAAAGATTCGTCTGCTAGACAGGTGCCCTTTTCGCACTCGCATGTGAAGATTGTTCTTTCATTTCAAATTTTAATATTGATAATCATGCTATCTATATGTTAACGAAAGTAAAGGTATCTTTCCCAAATCATTTTTTTTTTTAAATCATTATTTTTTAATTAATCACTTGACACTTTGTATTTAACATACGACCTTTTATGGCCTGTTGTAAAGACATGCATGCTCCCTGATAAATTTGTCACACTGAACCAAGCATAATGTACACTAATGTGCATAATTTTGCACAATTTCTTCTTTAAAAGGATGTTTCGTAAGGTCATAAAAACTACATAATAGATTATTGATTAATGATTGATGTAGTATGAAATCATATCAAATTATATTAAGCCATTTAAAAACATACACAAGTAGACATAAATAATGGGATTTATGTGTCAAGGTAAGTTAAGTTTTTGTTTATTCTATATTTTAAAAAAAGAATGTGTGTTTTATTTGACGCTGCTTTCTGTCAATATATCATGTGCTTTAAAACTTAAATATGTGCTGAAAATATTATGTATTTTAAAAATTCAGTTTCAAGTTCACAAATCATCGTTGTGTTTAATCTGGATAAATATATAAAGCATAATTTAAAGAGAGGCTTGATAAGGAGAACTAGTCTCCGGTGGCGTAATTGGCAGAAGCGCCATAGTATTTTATGGTCGCTTCAACCAATCTTTAACAATTATGATAGGTATAAATGTTTCCATTTCTTAAAACGTAGGTACCTGACCTGATCTAGCTCAACTCTTTTCAATTCTGCAAGTTTCTTTTAAAATTTTAGAAATGCCCCAGAAGAAAGAGCATGTTGTGTTATAAATACTTGACACAGAAATGAATGTTTCGGCTCTAATAAGTAAGATATGATTTAATATTTTATGTGTGCGCAAAATCCAAACACTATAATGAATGTCATATTACAATGGAGTCACGGTGAAACATTGGTTGCTAGGCAAACGTGATATGTGCACATGTGCTCATATCAATAATATTAACTCGGTTATTTTAAACCATATGGGTAATAAACCTTTATATTTACATGCACATTTCATATGTGATCAGCTATAGCGAGCACCTGTAATATTTAAAGGGACACTCCGTATGTTATTGTAGTAAAATAGGTCAAAAGTTACCAAGGGTGTTATTGTATCAAGAAGCTAATGTCGAAAATTATCCTTTTAGTGCCAATATGTTTAGTATAGTTACATTATTAAGATGTCAACTGTTCAAACGTAATTTTGAAAACTTAAAGGTAGCAGACAAAGAGACAGATATTGGTTGGTACTGTTCAATGGAACATATAACTGACATACTTGTAGTATGGGGCGTATGAATTCGACTTCTCATCGTGTAATAAGCCGCTGCTCGAGTTTTATTGAAAGCAAGTTTTTGTCAAATATGTAGCGTTAGGGGATACATATGCAAGTCGAGTGAGACGACTTGGACGTAAATCAGGACATTTGATATATTGATGTATGTATCAAATCTAAATAAAATTTCATGAAACACACGTAGTGTCCCTATAACCATTTTACTTACTCTCTCTTGTTGTGTATGTTTTAAGATGTGCGCAAACAGTATTATACTTTTTGTATTTATTTATTTTTTTAAACTATGTTATATATTTTATATAATACACTTAACTGCTGACTATGTGATATCGTTGTAGGAATAAATGAATTGAAAGTATTATGTAAGAAACATTTTAACATCTCTTTTAAAATGAATGTACAGTCTTTCAGCAATCATTTTCACGTGTACTGGCTATAAAATCATATTTTACGAGCGCTTTGGTTAATCCTGAACTATTTTAAATATCCATGATCAACTGTACGTCACTGACAGTATTTGGATGGGTGAGCAAAACATATGTTTCATAATATGTTATAGACACAACTTGTACATCATTTAATCTCCCCGCAACTACATAAAGAAACGAACAATATACAATCAAAATCAATAAAATTAAAGAAATTAAAGCCCAGTTCTGTATTTGATAAAAGAAATTTCTGTCGATTGAAATGAAAATATTTTGTTCAAGAAATGTCCTCTCCGATGGATAATAAAGTGTAATTTTCAAATATGAAATTAGAATGACAGTTTAAGGATACATTTACGGCATGAATTCCCATCATTATTATTCCCCTTCCTTTCATGGTGTGGTTGTAAATTCCTTTTTATTATAGAAAAATTATGTTTTCTCTCCCTATATAATCACGTGCAAAAGAAACGTCCCCACACGTTAACGGAGTATAAAACGAAATGTTGCCGTCGGAGAAAGTATATTTTGAATGTATTTGATAGAAACATGTTTTGTGAAGAAATACTCATAATTTCAATGTGATAATTTTTATTTCATGTCCGTTTCAAATAGACTTGGGGTGCTGAAATGGCTTTCTAAACAGGTTTTTGACCAGAATGTTATGGCATTTAAGTTAAAGAATTATTAATTGTACAAATTTAATTAATTAAAAATGATGTCGAAATAAATAACTTTCTTGGACGTAAATGTGTTGACGTATCAATAATGTAGGACGACATACAACAAGCCAAACATCCCTTTTAGACTCGCCTATATCTCTTCTAGTTAAGGAGATTCCAAAACGACGATTCGTGTCTTTCTCAGAAATATAAAAAAAAATAATGTTTTGAAATTTCAAATTTAGTTTAGTTGGCTTTGAAGATATGATGTAACTCGTTTTCAGTCGTATTCATCGGTTGTTGATTGGAATATCTTGTATTTTGTATTGTGGCGCTCCTTTTGCACTTGACTTTATAAAATGGTGACTGTATGTCGGTTAGGTGTAGATATCGAATACACGTGTGCAGGCAACCAGCGGCAACAGTTTAAATTAAAGACCTTGAAAAATGAAAGATTGGCAAACAAATCTCACTAGACGATATTCAACGTTTAAAGGGACATATTCATGTTGGTAAATATGTCCAATGTTATAATGTGTGTTATTTTTGTGAGAATTATCAACTTTAAAAAGAAAATTACCAGTTTAAAGTCAATCAGTTCAGTATAACGAAAATGCAACCATTCAAAGTCGTAGTTATGATCGAAAATTGGACAATCGACCTTGGCTTGCTGCAGCCATTCAGTCAAACGTAATTTTGGAACTTTAATAAAGTAGATAAGAAGACGTATTTGCTTCTATAGACTTTAATAGGTCTTATACGAATACATGCGTGTGATAGAGCCATAATTGTCGCGGTTACTACACATGTATGAGACCGTTTCTTGGTTTTCATTGAAACATGTATATATATATTTGATAGTTTAAGCATCTGGTGGTGAATATGAGACCGATTACGAAGATTTAACCTAAACCAGCATCTATTGTAATATGATACATTTTAGAACCACATTAAATATCACGTAGAACTCTTTAACGACGTAGATGCGTTGTCGAGACATTTTCAGGAAAGGCATACATGTTTCATACAATCATTCCCGTCTGATATCTTGACATTGTGTTATTATTAAAGGAAATGAGAGAACTGTTCTTCTTGTTTTGAGGCGTTCTTGGATTTTCCTATTTTGCTAAAAATATTCGGGCTTTCTTTCTACAACTTAATGTTTTTGGCGATCGATGAATATTCCTGAGTTGTTTTAAGGGGCCGTTCTGTCGGCAAAATCTTTGCGGTTCAAGTTGTGAAATATACATTCATCAACATATTACCTTCATTAATATATTTTAATCTGACTGTAGTAATCATGTATTAGTAGCATATTTGTGTAAACAGGTATATCCTCTCGAATTTCGTTTCCACAAACACATTTTTTCACATTTATTAATGAATTATTCTTTCTGTTTATAGATAGAACCATGTTCACACAAACATTTTTTTTCATATATCAATGTAACTTTTCTTCTGTTTATTATTGTTATATAATTTCATTTATCCATTTATCAATGCAATCGTCTGTTTATTATAGTGTAATGGTTTATTTTCTGTCTATTATTAATGTATGTAAAAAGCATTCTTTTGTTCTATCAGTGTATCATAATCATTATAATCCTCTATCTCTGAAACATTCTTCATTTGGTTTTACACGTCGGTACATTATACCGACGGTCGGAGTGTAACAATTCAAAACAGTCATGCAAAACATGTGAAGGGTCACAGATATTGTTTTTAAATTTTGAGCGTGTCCTTCATGAAGTTCACCCACTGTCTTAAAGATACGTTTAGAAATGTTCTCTCCTTGTTTAAGTATCTTATTTAATTTGTTTCTATTTGTTAGTGACAGCGAGCCGAACCAACATTGGATAGAGAATATGAGTATAGACCGAACACAGGTTTTATAGAAAGATCCAAAATAGTTGAGTCAATGTGGTAAGATCGGAGCTTCCTGAGGAATTGAAGGCGAGATTGATACTTGCTATAAATGCGATCCGTATTTTCAGAGAAATTTATCAAGTTGAGTTCCAAGATATCTGTAACTATACTAACTACTTCAACAACATCTTCATTATAATGACTGGACTAAGTACTGCTTTATTCCTTCGAAAATCTACAACGAGTTCCTTTGTTTTTGATACGTTGAGTTCTAAAAGGTTATCACGACACCATGTAACAAGATCATTTATTTAATCTGTATATGACACCACGTAACAAGATCATTTATTTAATCTTTATATGACACCACGTAACAAGATCAGTTATTTAATCTTTATATGACACCACGTAACAAGATCATTTATTTAATCTTTATATGACACCACGTAACAAGATCATTTATTTAATCTTTATATGACACCACGTAACAAGATCATTTATTTAATCTTTATATGGCACCACGTAACAAGATCAGTTATTTAATCTGTATATATATTCTCACTGTCTAAGAGTAGACTGCTAATAGCTGTATCATAGGCGGACTTGAACCTAGAACACCTTGGTTGTATTGGAGACGATACACATCCTTGAGTTTGGTTGAGAACTTACACAGTCATTAGTATACAATGTGAAAAGTATTGGAGACAATACACATCCTTGAGTTTGGTTGAGAACTTACACAGTCATTAGTATACAATGTGAAAAGTATTGGAGACAATACACATCCTTGAGTTTGGTTGAGAACTTACACAGTCATTAGTATACAATGTGAAAAGTATTGGAGACAATACACATCCTTGAGTTTGGTTGAGAACTTACACAGTCATTAGTATACAATGTGAAAAGTATTGGAGACAATACACATCCTTGAGTTTGGTTGAGAACTTACACAGTCATTAGTATACAATGTGAAAAGTATTGGAGACAATACACATCCTTGAGTTTGGTTGAGAACTTACACAGTCATTAGTATACAATGTGAAAAGTATTGGAGACAATACACATCCTTGAGTTTGGTTGAGAACTTACACAGTCATTAGTATACAATGTGAAAAGTATTGGAGACGATACACATCCTTGAGTTTGGTTGAGAACTTACACAGTCATTAGTATACAATGTGAAAAGTATTGGAGACAATACACATCCTTGAGTTTGGTTGAGAACTTACACAGTCATTAGTATACAATGTGAAAAGTATTGGAGACAATACACATCCTTGAGTTTGGTTGAGAACTTACACAGTCATTAGTATACAATGTGAAAAGTATTGGAGACAATACACATCCTTGAGTTTGGTTGAGAACTTACACAGTCATTAGTATACAATGTGAAAAGTATTGGAGACAATACACATCCTTGAGTTTGGTTGAGAACTTACACAGTCATTAGTATACAATGTGAAAAGTATTGGAGACAATACACATCCTTGAGTTTGGTTGAGAACTTACACAGTCATTAGTATACAATGTGAAAAGTATTGGAGACGATACACATCCTTGAGTTTGGTTGAGAACTTACACAGTCATTAGTATACAATGTGAAAAGTATTGGAGACAATACACATCCTTGAGTTTGGTTGAGAACTTACACAGTCATTAGTATACAATGTGAAAAGTATTGGAGACAATACACATCCTTGAGTTTGGTTGAGAACTTACACAGTCATTAGTATACAATGTGAAAAGTATTGGAGACAATACACATCCTTGAGTTTGGTTGAGAACTTACACAGTCATTAGTATACAATGTGAAAAGTATTGGAGACAATACACATCCTTGAGTTTGGTTGAGAACTTACACAGTCATTAGTATACAATGTGAAAAGTATTGGAGACAATACACATCCTTGAGTTTGGTTGAGAACTTACACAGTCATTAGTATACAATGTGAAAAGTATTGGAGACAATACACATCCTTGAGTTTGGTTGAGAACTTACACAGTCATTAGTATACAATGTGAAAAGTATTGGAGACAATACACATCCTTGAGTTTGGTTGAGAACTTACACAGTCATTAGTATACAATGTGAAAAGTATTGGAGACAATACACATCCTTGAGTTTGGTTGAGAACTTACACAGTCATTAGTATACAATGTGAAAAGTATTGGAGACAATACACATCCTTGAGTTTGGTTGAGAACTTACACAGTCATTAGTATACAATGTGAAAAGTATTGGAGACAATACACATCCTTGAGTTTGGTTGAGAACTTACACAGTCATTAGTATACAATGTGAAAAGTATTGGAGACAATACACATCCTTGAGTTTGGTTGAGAACTTACACAGTCATTAGTATACAATGTGAAAAGTATTGGAGACAATACATATCCTTGAGGAGCACCGGTGTCAATAGACAGTCTTGGAACAAGAACTTTTCATTTTGACATATTGGGACCTGTCAGACAAGAATTATAGGCTTTCCATTTAACCAGAGAGGGACATATATATCTAAATCAATTTATTTCTTAATCAAAATGTGAGGCTGAATGGTGTTAAAGGCTGAGGAGAAGTCAACAAACAATATTCGGACATAAGCAGCAGGTTTTTCAAGATGTTGATAAACAGAGTTTAACAGAGACACAGTAGCATCTTCTACGCCTCGCCTCGCTCTGTAAGCGAATTGCAAAGGATCTAAATGCGGTTTAACATGATTCAGAAGCACAATACGTTCAAAACACTTCGTAGCAATTGAAGTTAAAGCAACAGGTCTAAAGTCATTATTAACACTGGGTTTACTCTTAATTCTTGGGAACCGGTCTTCCACTTAATTCTTGAATTCTTCTTTGCATTCTTTTTTTTTTTATTGATTTCCTTTTGAATATTAAATAAATGAAAATTGTCTTCAGACATAAACCCACGCTTCTTTTCATTCAAAAATAGTTTTAATTCTTGCGAGACCCAGGGTTTATTATTAGGATATATATTTTAATCTCCTGAGTGGGAATGATGATGCATGGCAGAGCAAAATGCAATATAACTTGTGACAATGTCATTTAATTCATCAGGATCATCACAACCTGCGCACATCGCATCCCAATCTGTACATTCGAAGCATCCACCACAGTCATTGGTGATTGTTTTTTATCGACGAGCGGATGACGGGAAATGTTAAATTCATCATTTTATTCTTTTGGCGAAAAAAATAATACCAGCTTGAGTGTTCCACTAATATCCTTAATCGATCTGTCTGCTATGGAATAAATTGTCTGAGAACGAGAGGTCAAGTCAAAACGGGTTAATCGATTTCACCTGATTCAAAATGTGTCTATCACCATAGTCAAATCTATTACAAGGTAAATTCTATAAGACAAAGACTCTTTTACAAGTTCTACTAAACGCATGAAACATTCATGATTGGTGCGCGATGGGATGGGGGATAGGCGTCTGAATCAGCAGCTGTGACCTCATCACAACTCTTCTAGGATTACATAATGTATATACGCGACGAGAAAGTAGTCCCCGACTTGTCAACAAACGCCACCACCAATGTTCCTGTTTTTATGAAAATTGTGATAAATATATAATTCTCATGATAATTCTCGCTTGAAGGATTAGATATCCCTTTATCGGTTTATTATACTATATTATCCATCTTCATTGATTCCGTATCTCCGGGCACTGTGACCTAATATTTTGTGGGTCATGCGGTGATTGCTGTCTGTTCTAGATTAGCTGACAAGCGACCCTGTGGGGTAAAGCTTGTTAGAAGATAACTACTTAATGGCTTAATTTCAACAATTACGTTTCTTGAGGGGATAATTCGGTTACCGTAATGATCGTAGAATTGTTAGATAAAGCTGTCCATTGATTCGTGAACAGCTTTTTGAACCGTGCATTGGATAAGTATGGCCCTTGATTGTGCCATTGCTGCAGAAAAATATGTTTAAACGTTTGGAAAACATTTCACCAACATTTAGCTCATCCGTAGTTCTACACAAAGACTCTGAAAAAAGTATTTATTCTGAAAATATCACCATTTTATTAAATATTGAAAGGAGATTGAAAGAAATTGAATTTTCTGTAAAAAAAGGGCTCCTTTTCAATATTTTCTTCAGATATAAACATTATTTGTCAGAATCCAAGTGTCAGACTAGCTCATCTGTAGCGAATGAATTAAAATAATTGATTGGAATTATTAAAATATTAAGAAATTTAAACAAATTAAAAAGTTTTAAATACAGATGTTACAAATTAAACTAACATGTAGGCCTAGCCCCTAAAGTTATTTTACGCAGAACTTTATTTTTGTAACATTCAATATGAATTTTTTTTTTTTAATAGTCCCTAAAATATAAATGACCTGAGGCTATTATACCTACCTTGCCCAGTTCTTTTAGACTTTGAAAGAATCCCAGAGTTTGAATAACAGGTTTGGCCTTAACATGCAATCATAAAAAAAACACAGCCATGCTATCATTTGGATAAACTAATACAAGATCGGACTAACCCAAACTTCAGACATGCGGTACATTTGTGTTACTCTATGACAGTAACGTGAGTCGAAATAGTTCAATTTTAAACACCTCACGTCGTTAAAAACATGCATTACTTGATATTCAAGCGTAAAGGTATCAGATATCGTAGGGTAAAAGAAGGTAAACGTCTAGATATGTTGAAAACTACTATATTTGTGTAATGTAATGTAATACATGTATATCTATATTGCGATTGACATGCCCTAAGCGCTACACATATTATTACCCTGAAGGAATAATGTTTGTACCGTATTTCCTCTAATAGACGCCGGAGGTGTGACCGTTTGAAAGAAATAGACGCCGGGTCTAAAATAGACACCGGTCATGTATGGCTCTTAAAGAATACGTTGTTCCCGTTCAATAATGAATACATGTTCACTGAAACAAATTCATATTCAAAAAGGTTTGTCATGATTGCACCTCTATATATGTTTAAGTTTTGTAAGTTGTGTGATTTAAATTGCCAAACAATTGACATACGCTGGTCTTTAATAGAAGCCGGGACTGAATGAGGTCTAAAGAAATAGACGCCGGGGGCGAAGATTACTTTCGGTACTGTTACTAAGCGCTCCGCTACGTACTTCCCATGTCCAGGTACCCATTTAAACAGCTGCATGGGTGGATTGAGTGCATTGTGGATGAAGTGCCTTGCCCAGGGATACAGCACAGTATGAGTCCCCGGTTACAATTCTGTTTGGTGTTTACACCGGGACTCGAACCTGGGTCATTGACTTGAGAGGCCAGCACGCTAACCTCTACGTATACAACACTGCGCTCAAAAATCTGGAGATCGGTTATGAGTATAGTACTGGTATACAACCTCATAGAATACGTGTGTCAAGAAGACGTTGGAAGTTGATGCAGTTACGTATGCATGGCGCAGTTTGGATGTACGCGTATTTCATACATGTATAGTTACAGCTGAAAAATACTTAGCAACATATATGTTAATGTAAACATTTTAGAAAACGACTATAAATATTAAAGTACGAAGTTGCTAATATACGGAAGGAGGGGTATGGATACACAACATTTTCCATAAATGCATGATTGTACGGCGTTGAAAGAAATGCTGATAATTAATATGTATATGGCATAGTTTGGTTGAAATAAGACATTTCAATTGATGTGATACTATGATAATGCATGGATGTACAACTTCTTTAATAAATGCATACCTACAGCGTTGAGTAAAATGCTAGAAATTAAAGTAAATACGTATAGATTAGATGTACATATATATATATATATATGTATACTTATGTTTTGCATGTATATAGCGGCCACGTGATAGAAGAAGTCATTAATACAAATACGGATGGAGAATAGTGTGGGTAAACAACTAGTTTAAAGAAGTGGGTTATTAAAACCTACGTCTGGTGTTATATGGATGACCAACCTCTTTAAAACATGATCCAGCTTGATGACCGATACAGATACATATGATATGATTTTAATAGGTGTTCAACTTCATTGCTATAGATAATCAAAATAAAACAAATGTAATTCTTCAAGGCATTTAGAAGTTGGTACAGTAATGAGAGACACATATTATGGATATCAACTTTTATTTGTTTCGCCTGTTCGGGGTAAGAAGTCGCCCAGAAACATCGTGTGAAACAAATAAAGAAGTTGTTATCCATAATATTTGTCTCTCAAAGCAAATGTAACATAGTATTAGTGAATGTTATATCAATATAAGTCTTTAAACAGTCTAGGTCCAAATAAAGGAAGTCTTGACATATTTTGGAATTATTAGACAAAAGTCATAACATGAGGAAAGCGTTGTATTATTCAAATAGACACTGAATAATTATGTCATAGACTTAATTCAGTCTACATACAATAGTAAAGGATAGAATCTTATCAATTGAGTGACTAAACGTTAATAAACGTCTTTAATGCAATCGAAGTATTTATTCAGCTAGTTTAAGCACAACTGCATACAATCATAGGGATGAAGGTACAGTAATTATTCCATTATTCCACATAATAAATTTTAGTCAACCAGCATACAAATGGCAAGACTTGTTAAAATTGAGTTGTAGTTGCGGTGCAGAGAATATGATACACTATAATTATGAATTATTTCCTATTTTCTGCGAATGTCAATATACACGTAGAAATGTAGGTGGATGTGTGTCAGTCTCTCACCCATACCCCTAGGCAAGTCTACAACAAGAATACAGAGCTCAGTTTAAGATGGACACATCTCAGAGGCTCCTTTTTATTTTATTTTATATTTAAACATTTTTAAATGATATGAAATAATTCATTTCACAGGCTAAATGTTAGACTATGCGTCAATGTATACCTGTGCTTTGTCAAAAAGTGTGGGTGTAAGTTACATCGTATTACATTTAAAAAATTAAATTGTATTTATATGCAAATGTATATAAATTCTATGTTTATCTGTATACGTTCAAGCATGAATATGTACTGCACCTGGATACGTATGTACATACATTTTGTATATGTGTAAATTTTAAAAACATCAAATGAGAATTATTTGCTTGTACGCGATTAGAGTTAAAATAACGGAACCTATATCAAACGAATAATCTTATCTTCTAACTATACTATTGTGGTCGTTTTAAATCACAGTATTAAACTACACATCTAAATACAAGAAATAGGGCAAATAGATTGTGGTATTTTAGCTTAAATAAGTAATAAGCCATTAATATCCAAGCCACTTGTGATTGAGGTAGAGTAACGTTACGTTTATCAGTGTAGTCAGAGTCAATCCCGTTGTCAACGGTGACTAAGACGTTTGAATTTGAACTGTTCGTATTCCATAGCGACCGATCAAATCCAACCAATCAAAAGCGTGTATTCCTACGCCAGGGGATGGTATAAAAACTGATAACTGCCGGCGGAATTCATAAACCAGACCCACTTCGACCATCACAGTCATCCGTGGAGCGGTATTGGAGAATTTCTTCGAATCTCTTCTTCCAAAGCCAGGAATTCTAACCGAAAATGGTAAGTGATCCGCTTCTAAAGTTCTTTGATCGTTCAAAATTACTTTTAAAAACTTTTTGAAATAATCAACTGCCAGAGAATACCATGCCTCTTGGTGACTCAGACATTGGGCTCAGACGGGGATGTAATCTATATCCCTTCGAATATTATTTGAAGTTTGACAATTCTAATTCAACAGTTCAAAGTTGTTGTATAATTCACACACATTATGATTATGCGATCTGTTAAACGTCATGTGATTGCAGTAATCATCTTCTAAAGGATTAGGGAGTGGGTTTTAAATTATTAGCATAAATTATGTGAGGCCATGCCGGTTACATCGGCTGCCGGTTTTCCGGTTTCAGAGTGGACGTTTAGACAAAGGTTGGGGTGAGAGATAAAAAGTCTCCAGTGAGGAAAATTTACAAAAAGGGAACATTACGAAGGTTATTAAGCGTTGACTTATAATAATTAAAATCGGACCTCGCAACAGGTCAAGTTAACTGGGCTATGAGTCACTGCCGGTTATAACCGTTATTCGCCAGGCTGTACTGGTAGCCTGTCAGACAGCCGTTACTCGTTAGTGTCAAATTTCTCCCATCGCATTCCACACGTTATCTAGCTACACATGATAGTTAAATTCTCCATTAATTATTTTATTTATTCATTGTTCATCGAAAATTGTATTAAAGTGAGTTCTTTTTATATAAAGCTAGATTTAATTTGGAATTAAATTTCAAAAGAGGAAGTTTTATCTAGAATTAGAAAAATATTTCCTCATCAGTCCTTGAATTTGATTTTTTAGCTCATCTGGCCCAATGGGCTTATGGTACAAACAGCTCTATGAAGCATAGACTCCTTGGTCAATGGAGATTCTAAATTGTAGATTTGCTGCCTCCTGTGACCCCAAATATTGGTCACAGGGGTCATGACCTAAAACCCCTTTCATCTTATTCTCAGTTACATAAAGTAACTTTAAATTTGTTATACTACTGATAAATTCTTCTGAAATGTGTTTAATTTATTGTTTTAAGCCTGATGAGCTACAGAGACAATGGCTAATTCTGAAAAATACTTGGTTATGGTTAACTGGTTTCCTTGTTTGAAATTTGTTCAAGATCACTTTTTTTTATGATGAAGACAAGAATTCTTATCTCAACATGTTAATTTTTAGTTCATCATTCTCTTTATTCATTTGTCTTAATTCAGCTTTAAATGTGAGTTTTAGTTCTGACTTAAATGAATTAATACAGTGTTGGGAGTTTATTTCTTTGTTTGCCTCCCGAATATTTTGTGAATATGGTTTGTTAGTTTTGGCCAATGTTTGCATGTTTCACCACAATGCATAGCCGCAATGGCTTTCTCATTGCAATAGTATTCCTATATAGTCATGATGTAAGTGAAAAACTTTTATAATTATTCCAAATCACCTAACCTCTGGGTGTATGACCAGTCTGATTAAAACCGACGGTATTCCGCAGAAAAAAATTGCAAAATAGTGCATCTATCGGGATACGAACTCATATCGTTCGGAGATTTCCACGCCAAACCGTCTGGAAACAGTCCGTAGACTAGCGTGTTCGAGCGCAATTCAGGTAGCCAATCAAAAGATGCCCAACAAATGCTTTCGATGCGAGAAGTTAGGGGCAGATAACTTCAAACAGCTATCCTTTTGTCTGTTCCAAATGCTTTCAAAACAGCGACCGTTTAAAAACTATGATGTGATTGGTCAGCTATTTGACTGGGCTTTGACTGCGCTAAACTGGTTCGGAACACACGCCTATACGGGATGTTCTCAGACCTTGTGGCGAGGAATCTACAGAACCTGTTCGTATCCCGGTAGATAAATTATTTTGCAAATTTCATTCCTCGGAACAAGGTCGATTTTAATCAGACTGGGTGTATGACCCAATATCTCCATATTTTGACATGGTTTATTTCTTTCATTTTCAGAGGGAGTGCATTTCTATCCATCTTGGCCAGGCCGGAGTCCAGATCGGCAATGCATGCTGGGAGTTGTACTGTCTGGAGCACGGAATCCAGCCAGACGGTCAGATGCCATCAGACAAGACAATTGGAGCGGGCGATGATTCCTTCAACACCTTCTTTAGTGAAACCGGAGCAGGAAAACATGTCCCGAGGGCAGTGTTTGTAGACTTGGAACCAACAGTAGTAGGTGAGGATGGTTTTATTTCAAACTTCATATTGACAGATTAAAGCGATGTTTGTAATCCATTTAAAAGATGGTCAAGAGTATTACATGGTGCTCTATTGTAACACTCATTCTAAGAAATAGAATTTTTCCTTTGTATTTTCGTTGATGTTTACAGTGACAATGGTTTCATGATTTTATGCTTCTGTTTTACAGATGAGGTCAGAACCGGAACTTACCGTCAACTTTTCCATCCTGAACAGCTCATCACTGGCAAGGAAGATGCTGCAAATAACTACGCCCGTGGTCACTACACCATTGGCAAGGAAATCGTCGACCTCGTCCTTGACCGCATCAGGAAGTTGGCTGACCAGTGCACTGGACTTCAGGGCTTCCTCATTTTCCATAGTTTTGGAGGAGGTACCGGATCAGGCTTCACCTCTCTACTAATGGAGAGACTGTCTGTAGACTACGGAAAGAAGTCTAAGCTGGAGTTCGCTGTCTACCCAGCACCCCAGGTGGCTACTGCTGTTGTGGAACCATACAACTCCATCCTGACCACCCACACCACCCTGGAGCACTCCGACTGCGCCTTCATGGTCGACAACGAGGCAATCTACGACATCTGCAGACGTAACCTGGACATCGAGCGACCAACCTACACCAATCTGAACCGTCTGATTGGTCAGATTGTCAGCTCGATCACTGCTTCTCTCCGCTTTGATGGTGCCCTGAACGTGGATCTGACAGAGTTCCAGACCAACTTGGTGCCCTACCCACGTATCCACTTCCCTCTGGCTACATACGCCCCTGTCATCTCTGCAGAGAAGGCCTACCATGAACAACTCTCTGTTGCTGAGATCACCAACGCTTGCTTTGAACCAGCCAACCAGCTTGTCAAATGTGATCCCCGTCACGGCAAGTACATGGCTTGCTGTATGCTGTACCGTGGTGACGTCGTTCCAAAGGACGTCAACGCTGCCATTGCCACCATCAAGACAAAGAGGACCATCCAGTTTGTCGACTGGTGTCCCACTGGATTCAAGGTTGGAATCAACTACCAGCCACCAACTGTTGTCCCAGGAGGTGACTTGGCCAAGGTGCAGAGAGCTGTCTGCATGTTGAGCAACACCACCGCCATCGCCGAGGCCTGGGCTCGTCTTGACCACAAGTTTGATCTGATGTACGCCAAACGTGCCTTCGTCCACTGGTATGTTGGTGAGGGTATGGAGGAGGGAGAGTTCTCCGAGGCCCGTGAGGATCTGGCAGCCCTGGAGAAGGACTACGAGGAGGTTGGGGTAGACTCAGTTGAGGCCGAGGGAGAAGAAGACGGAGAAGAGTATTAATAACTGGAACAGCGTTGAAACTCACAAAGGACCAGCTTGCAATACAAACTATTCTCCACAATAGTGCAATCAAAACAATCCATTTTTACAGTATTTAAAAACTACATGCATTGCCAGTTTGGAAACAAATGAATAAAGCATGCAACAATTATGTTGATCTTTTATTATTTATTACATTTTGTATTTCATGTGTGCATTATATGCTAACAGACCAATCCAAATCTTTAATTTAGAAAGAATCCTGCATAGTTTCTCTGCACTTTTGATAAATTTAAGTAATTCTGCTAATAAACAATGCTGTATCATTAACCATAATTGCTGTAAAATTTAAATGGGCATATTTTGAAAATGTGGAATGCTAGAACAGGTGGTTGAATTACTACTTGAATAAGATGAAACGTTTCACAACTACTGTAGGTATTTTGCTTTCGGTTCGGTACACGGTACATCTGTTATTTTTGGTATATATACAAAATATATAACTTACCTGTTAAAGCAACTATGTATTATTAACTCAGGTGTCATATTTTCGATTGTACAATTTTAAATCAAAATTATATCCACATCCTACAAACTAATTACGAAAAAAAACCTATGATTTATTATGGTTTAGTTTATAAATTGAAGGATATTCTTGGGTTCTGTACCGAACCAAGCCTCCTGTACCGCAATATGTACAGAAACTCAAGCGTACCGTTTAACCCCTATTCTTAAATTGCTCAATGGTGACTGAATGTTTATGTCCTGACCACAATACGAGTACAGGACCAAACCAGTTCCCTGGCTTGGGAACTTGGACCATTTCTTGTTGTATCAAATATAAACCAAATTTGGGGGCCAGGATAATGTGTTTGGCTTAGGGTTTAAAATAATGTCAGCATATTGATGACTTGATGCTTTAGAGAACTGTTTCACATGCAGTAAAGTTTTCAACTTCCCAACGCAAGGCATAACTTTTTCCAGTCTCCATCACTGGCTGATTTAAGCCTTGCAGTATTTCCTTAAGGTTTCTGTGCTAGGAAATTTGAGCCCACTATTCTTTCACTTGCAGTTGCAATGATCAACTATCTAAACACGGAAAGGAGAGGGAATTGATGCAAGGCTTAAATCAGGCAGTGATGGAGACGGGCAGTGTTCACGCCACTGTTCTGTGGTTTCATCATAATACATGGCCACAATGATGTGTTGGGCTTTCTCCATGCTGATATAGGGGCGGGATAGCGCAGTGGTTATGTTAAACCCCAACTCACCTCACCCCCATGCTGATATAAGTGAAGAAGTAATTCAACCATAATCGCCTGTGGACCTCAATCTTGTCTTTTATCTATGACCTAAAGGCTTTTACTTCATCAATGTATTTTATCTGCTATTTTACTACAATACCCTGATTCCCCCAAACTAATATAACTCTCTTTCATGTTATTTGTCGGCCAATGAACTGTTATGATTTGAACCTCGATGATCACTCATTGCAGTCATCCAGCCTCTCATCTTGGTACTGCCAACATTGGTAAAATTGAAGTTCTTTCATTGGTTGGTTATTTATAGCCTTACAAGAATTGTTGTGCTCAGATGATCATGGTATTGTAGTAAGGTATCTGATACACTGACAGGGCAGGATGCCTCCAAAACGGAAGATCGAATTTGTGGTTTCAGTTGCAATCTCCCAAAAGTAATTCTCAAGCAATATAAAATGCAGATCCCACCTCTTTAATGATCAGAACATGAAAAGAAATGTTATGTCGGCACTATTTGAACTATGAACACTGCATTAATATGGTGTTTACAGATTACATTATTAAACTTAAATGTATGTGATTCATCCTCTGAGCATATCATTCTAAAGTAGACCCATACACACATGCTCATCAACACACTTAACTGTATAACAATAAATGAAGAAATATATCAATTATGTAATGGAGAATGCATTCGGAGCCGTGGATTCGTTAAAAATAATCATAATTATTTTTAACGAATCCACGGCTCCGAATGCATTCTCCATCTTAATCCATGTATGACGTCACGAAACATACATTTGTGATTATCTAGCATTATAGACAAAACATTTCAATTATGTAACCTAAACATATATAATTTTGCATATTTCGGTGCCCATTCATCGGATATGGTACACGTAGCTTCGACCCATATGAAATGGATTCTTCCACGCACGTGCATGGCGCAAATCTTCCACGCAAAGCGATTTGACTGACAGCCGAACTTCTGCATTTCATGTGTTTCAGCACGATCCCCATGCGTTTCACACTTTACCAGTCTTGTTTAGAATTCAAGGATTTTACTGACAAACAATCAAATGATTACCAGTAGGCCTGGTAGTCTTAATAGGTTAGGGCGCTGCGTAACAAACGAAGGGTTACATGTTTGATTCCCGGGTCAAACATTACAAAAATAATCAGATATTTTAAGATTCTAAGATCAGATATACTAAGACAAAATACATCATTCTTGAACAAATTACTTTGTGAGTCATTACGAAAATGTCAAAACCTGACACCCCTCCTGACTGGATTAGTCAATGACCAGTAGATTCTTAAAAATAATCCACTGTTAACACAATAGAGTGACGTCATCACCATGGATTAATTACATTTATACTGTACACTATAATAAAAGACCCACTGGTTAAATACTTTTTTTTTAGAAATGAATAATGAATAATTAAATTTTAAGAATGTAGGTGTTAAATATTTATTACATGCATGGTTTGAGTCTTACACTCGGACTACAGAAAAAGTATTTATTCGGAAAATGTATCCCTTTATTAAATATTGAAAGGGAAACTGAGAAATCGGATTTTAATTTTCAGTAAAAATAAGCTCCTTTTCAATATTTTTAATTGTCCAAGTGTTCGACTACCACTGTTCCAAATTTGAATTTGAATAAGTGAATGCAGTCAAAATCCACCCATTACTCTTTGCTAAGCATCTCAAAGATTAAATTATCCCTCGTACCCTCAGCTAACATATTTAAATCAATCCATATATCTGTTTATTTTGCGTTAAATGAAGTATTTATCCACAACAAATTATTTCTAAATTATTAAAAAGTAAATGTTGTGCTTCAGTTTGAAATTGAATTGATATACATTGAGGATGAAAAAAAAATGGATGGAGTATACAACCTTGACACAGACACAGACCGTCGACGAATAATACAAGTGAAAATTTGGATTTATTCTGTGAAAAGAAAATACATGAGTTTGTAACTCTGAACATAAATATTCGAGTTTTTGATAGCATGACATTTTAAATAACTGATATTTTAATAATAATGGGAGACAACTCGTGATGGCTTATTTACAGTTCCTTCAATAATTTTCAGATAAATTTACTTGATAAATAAAGTTACTTTTTCTCAACAAAAAAAGATGTTACCATTTATGTTGGTTATAATTGAAAATTGATAACTGTTGATTAAACTCAAAATGACTCCATTATATGTAAGTGACGTATCCCATTTTCTCAGAGTTCTAGTTTCTCTTTCGGGGTTTCTCTGAAATCGAGGACGCCATTTTCCCAGGTGAACAAGGAGTTTTTGGTTTTGTGAGTAAATTCCATTTATTGTATTTGAAATATTCAATTTTGGAACCAATAACACTCTTTCCGGTAATGTGTGCAAAGACTTTCTTTTTTTTCTTTTTGTTATTTCCCTCCAGATGCATACATTCAGGTGCCCGTTCATGTTCCATATTACAGACTATGCGTGTTTATAAAGATACTTTCATTCGGCCTGTTTGTAAGTTCCATTTTGCAGGTCATATGACAATTTCCAAGCTTCATATCGTTTATAATTTCTACCATTCTCAAGAATAATACATATAAAGTTCTCGCTGTGTTTGAAAAATGAGTGTAAAGACGACCAAAGTGAAAAAGATCTGGGGTATGGTAAAGTCTATTTGCCTGCCGGGTAATATTTTAATATATATTTTTTGGATACATCCAAAGCTTGAGATATTCTGCTCATATTTTGTTTCACTTCTAGACAGATTTATTTACATTTAGTGGGTTATTATTTCTACTCTTGAACAAATAATATTTTCTGGTGTTTAATCTGTATGCTTCAGCTAGCTTTTCTAATCTTTTTGCCAATTCTTTCCACACTTTTCTAGAGTGAGTAAAATCACACTGCTGTGTGTCCTTATTAGAACTATTTTTTATCCAACAATTAATACTTGTAAATGTAATACATTAGAAGTGTAACAATACATTGGGGTATCCTGGTATAGACATCATGACCCTTGCAATATTTATAATAAATATCGATGGAATAATATTCTAGACAATGTATCATGATTCAAGTATCAGGACCGGAAGGTTGGGAAAACCAGGTAAAATCGAATTGCATCGAAAAGCATTGAAATGCACACATAAATTTTAAGAGGCAAATTTGCATCGTACATTAGTTATACAGAATGAAATGAAGCGAATCTGCACACAAATGAGACGATCAGCGATTATAAATACACAAGGATGCTAAATGATAGACGATGAAGATTTGTGTCTTTATGTGTGCATTTCGATGCTTTTTGTTGCAATTCAAATTATTCTTTGGTAGGTCTGAATACATTGATATATTCCCACCACTGATTATATATCCCAATACCAGCATGTTTTTGATAATCCAAATTTATGATTTTAAGTAATCTGCCACTTCAACATTTTCCCATTAATCTTTCAGCACTTTGAGCTGTGGTGAAAGCTTTTGAGAATGCTTCAAGCGTTGAAGGAAGAATCACTATCTTTAAAGACGTTTAAAGTTTTACTTGATTGGTGCCATTGGCATTCATCCGAAGTGAATAAGTTCATGGTCTTTCATCCATGGCATGAGACTTGATTAAGCTTTGTTGTGGAAAATGACTGGAGACCAAATCCTTCGATTGAAAGAGACCAATATATGCTCAAGTTTGAGAATTGGATGAGTTTTTTCACTGCTGGGTCCAAATCTATTGAGTCACTCTCGAGTGAAATCAATTTCACATGAAACCTTTTTATTGTGGAAAGGATACCAAATAAAAACAATTTTCAAATACCAAATGTGTTGGACAAGACTCCAAGTGATGTTCATATGTGGTAAAGTTTGAGAATTTGTTGAATTAACACGCTACCAACTTGGTCCAAGTCTGTTGAATCAATCTCAAGCTGTCTGTTTCCACTTCAGATCGTTTATTGTGGAAATAACACCAATATTTACAAATTTCATTATACCAAACCAAAGTTAATTGAGAATATTCCAAAGTGATGTTTAAATTTTAACTGTATTGTGATACCTTCAAATGAACCTAGAAAAGTGTGACCCATATTTCTGTTCTTTGGAAATTTCTGTGAGCAGTACAAAACATTACAATTGAAATAGGATGACGGACAATTCCTTTTTTGGATTATATTGTTCCCATCTTCACTTATTGTTCCTGGGCCATTGAATGCCTATCTTCTTGACATACATCATGCAAAGACAACTCGTTGAGGTTCCGGATGCTAAATGGATAATCCTGCAAGGGCATCGTCCTGAAAGTACAAGAATTTGTGCTATTGTAGATAGTGTGATCCCAAGTACAACAATGTTACATTTGTTCACTATATATATATACCGGTATATAAATTCTAAGCATATCACCCGTGACACTTGAATGGCCCGTTGAATGCCAATCTTCTTCGCGATGTCAACTCCTTGAGGTTCATTGAATGCCAATCAAACATGTCCTTGAGGTTCTGCAGCCAGATGCAACAAGGGTGATCATCATCAACACTGGCACTTTAATTAAAGTGTTTCACCCAAACTTTCAACCGATCCATTCCTGCCAGCAGACCTGATATACCTGTTGATATAAGTCCACGTCTGAAACTATTTCTAGTTTATCAACTCTTGACATAATCCCCAATTGAAATGTTGGAAAATACAATTTTGAGAGGTGAAATGAACTGATTTTGTGTAAACACCATCATAACGCTAACTTTTATTGCAGAGGGAAAGCCTCTCAACAAAAGACACAATTCACAAACCCTGCCAGGAGTCTTAATCACTGCAAAGATGCGCTGTTTTGTTATAAAAATCAAACAAAATGAATTCTACAAAATGACAAGGACAATAATAGTCAGAGAAATCTCTTAAAATCCTGAGGATATTTCTGTGAGTAATTAATGTTTGGTACAAGAGTGGACAAATAGATGACAAAATGTGGTGACGACTCAAATCCAGAACTTAGGATTAACCCATTCTCATGTGACAATCCAATTTCAATGTAATCTTTCTGGACGAAACACACAAAATTACATTTGCTCCTATCAAAAGAAGATTAAACTACCATTGTTTTAGTCTTAAAAAGTATTGTCTACATCTTAGATAAATGGCGTTCAAACTTGATAATTCATTTTATGAAGGAAAGTGATGATATATATGATATATTCTTGAAAGAACCACAGTTATCACCCTTGTGTTTTAATCATAAGACACTTGCGTTGGACATAATTGAGATGTTTGAAGAGAAAGATCTGATGACTCGTTTTTCAAGACGAATTGATAAACATTTTTGATGATAGCAAAAAATGTTTTGACAGTGTTTTGTTTCTGACCAGTTTTAGAAGAAATTCTTGAAGTCATTTGATCCCGACATGGACAGTTATTCATCAGACAGTACAACTCCGGTCTCGGATGAAGGTGAGGGGTCAGAAGAGTCAAGGTCATCTCCTGAAGGACAGAGGTCAGATGATCCACAAGCAACAAATGAAGGCCAAAGGTCACAAGGTCAAAGGTCATTCAATGAAGGCCATGAATCAGATAATTCAAGGTCAACTATTGAAGATCAAATGCCATCCTTGAGTATCAGTGATGGTCAAAACCATATAACTGGTTTGGCAGCTGGAGCAGAAGGTCTCACCGAGGAAGAAGAAAGGAAGTACTTGACATCTGCATCGACATCTCATTTCCAGAATGATCAGGATTCATTAGATGATAGTCAGAGTAGTGCTATGTCTGGCTGGTTGAGTAGTTCTGCCTCAACTGTACGGGGACCTGAGAACACCTCAGCTATCCAGAACATTGATGTTGACCATGAAGTCCAGAATATGGATGATGTAGTTCAGAACTGGAAGGCTGAGGACCAGAACAGAGGTGATGAAGTCCAGAATATAGATGATGAAGTCCAGAATATGGATGATGAAGTCCAGAATATGGATGATGAAGTCCAGAATAGGGGTTCTGGAACTGGTGGAGTCATGCATAACTTGAGAACAGAGAGAGGAACATTTGTTCTTGGATCTGAAGAAACGGAACTGAGGCTTAATGCAGGTTTGTTATCCTCCATATTTATAGTCATCTTTATCTTTTGGATAAAATTCATAAATGTTTGAGAATTTCTGTTTATAGCAATTTGTTATATATGTTCATTTTTGTAATTTGTTTATGTAACTTGTAATGTTATGCTAATTTAGGCATGTCATTATTATCCAGATTCCACCACCATAAAGTAAAAGGGTGATGTAGGTTTGAGCTTTAATTTAGGTGACAGCTTTTCTAAAATAACATTTAAAGTTCAACTGTAATGCATTTTTGTAAAGAATGGTAAATTATTATCTATTAGATATGTATGTATATATGTATGTATCTATTATATATCGGAATCAAATGAGCATCAAATTTAGAAATATATACTTGCAATTAATTATAAACACAACTTTTATAACCTGGTTTGAGATAGCTGCATATTTAGCTCGATGAGTACTGAAAGCGTGACTGCATGTGATTGGGAAAATTGTGTACAGAGCAGAAAATGTTGATGACCATGTCTTCTTGTTCCAGGAAGCATTGGCCCGATTATATCTTCAGAACCAAGTGATGAACACCATCCTATGGAAAACAGGATTGTTTTAGGGGATGATATAGTCGAGCATCCTTTACCAAATTATGTCCAAATGGGAAACCTTCAACAACTTTCTCTTAGTATTGACGAGCTTGTCCTCAATCAGGATTCATTTCCTCTTCACAACAGTTGGAGTGGCGTTATTCTACGGGTAGGTATGCTTTTAATGAGAATGATGATAATAAATATTGCAGAGAGAAAACCCATTCACTGTCTTGGCTGATGAAAACCAATTTGTATATGCCTCCAGATTAATGGGGTTTTTTTGTGCAAAGTTCATATTTTGATTTAAAAATAAAAATTTGGACAAATAACATGAAATCACTTCGGAGTAATTTTCAACCACAATATATTATATAATGTTGGTTTTAGAATCAAGATGACGTGAGGCCAACAGCTGGCCAATATGAGATTGGATCTCACTTTGTTCCCTGGGATCCCACGGCAAAATATGGACTCAACAACAGAGTTATGAAGTGTGAAGACAGGGGAAGTAAGCGTGCTTTCATTGCAAAACAGGTTAGTGAAACATTTAAGGACTTATAGAGCAGTTTGAAGAAGTGGTAATAACACATGCTGATTATGTTGCACAAAGACTTCTTAGATAGCCATTCTAGAAGTTGATGTGATGAGGAATGAGGAAATGAAGTTGGACATACAACTTGTTTATTCTGTGTAGGCATCATAATTTTAGCATTCTCTTCCCACTGAGGTTACTTCCTTCAGATCTTGATCTTAACCTTTGTTAAACTAGGCAATATGTAGGCTGCCACATACTGCATCCCTGTTTCTATTGCATTGAACAAATATATTTCATCAACTAGGTCAACCGAGTGACTTCAAAGATATTAGCAGTTGACTGTAAAGGGCCTTGCTAATTAGCATGTGTCTTTTAAATACCGGCATGTCTGATGTCAACTTCTTTTTTTTTTGTCCCTGATTTCATCTTCATTATTTATCAGCATGTTTATGATGAATTGTTCTTACAAAATCAAATAGCATTTTTCAAGAAAAACAGATTAAACAAGAAGATGTTTATGATCTTAATGTAACCAATCAGGACACTCCATTTTAAGCCAAGAAAGTCCTTTAAAGAAGAACAGAGGTTAGGATCGGAAATCTGAAGGGAGTAACCTCCATAGGAACAGAATGTAATGTTACTTGCTTGACAGAATCTATGTAAACAAATAATCGTATTCATTATTCATATTGTTTTGTTTTATTTTTAAACGAAGGGGGTTCATGTACTGGCGCACATTGTCATTATCATGACACTTTTTACCAATAATGCAATAAATGAAGAACCATCTTTTGCCCAAATGATAAAAGCTAGTAAATGCGGTTTACATGACTCAATGTTAGCAGGGACATTGCCATGGTAGCAGCAAACACATAGTGTTATAAATTGTTCCTTGTTCACACGCCAATCATGACATGTCCTCCCATAGTTTATCATTAATCTTTCTGAAACTTTGAATATGTCTTCGAAGTACAATCGTCATACACATAACTAAATTTGAGTCAATTAATATTTCTCGAATTATTAAAAACTTTGATTTCAGACTGTGTGTAAACGTTAACCTTGGCAATATGATTGATAGGCTTTTAGTTTTTGACATGTGTATTCTTTGTTTTGAAACATAATTCAGATGAGGTCAAAATTTTCAAGCAGATCAAAGACAATCTCATCATAAATGATTTGATTCTTCATAATTACCCTTATACTTTGACTGCTTCTTGACAGGATCAATAATAAATAGGGCTCGGACGCAGCACAGTTGTGCTCTTGGAACATTCTCTTTTTTTCAGGACCCTGATTTTGGTTATATTGTGATGTATAATGTTGCATGATAATTCATTTTGTTGCAATATGTTCATCATGTTGTACATTATTGCATTATATATTTCATTACATTGAATGATTTTTTATTAAATGTTTCATTACACTGTATGATTTTGTATTAATTACATTGTATGATTTTGTATTAAATGTTTCATTACATTATATGATTTTGTATTAAATGTTTCATTATGTTGTAAAATGTTGCTGATGTGTCACTGATAATGTTGTAAAATGTATTACCGGTAAGTCTTCATTGACTTTTCAATTTGAAAAAGACTTTAAAAACATATTTGTTTGTTTAGTACTATCCTAAGAACTTTAACCGTTGCGAAGTGGAACTGAGTTGTTTCCCCTTATCCTGCTCTACACTTGGACTGGTGTGGAATCGATACATCATCTATCTGTTCCAGGAATACTGTGATGGTGAGAAATGTATATTTGTATACCTCTCCCCACAGAAGTTACGCCACTCAGTTCTTCCATCCCAACATCTGTTGCATACTGAACACTTTCTTGGTTAGTAATAGAGAATCCTGTTTGGTTGCATAGAAGGCAATTGTGCAATCAGCGACGTTGTTTCAAACTGAGCATTTCGTAACTGTCAAAATGGCCAGAGTTGCTTCATCTACGGTATGTACATATTGTATTGAATTTGGTCACGGATGTAAAAGAATGTTTAATTGGACAAAAATAAGGATGATTCCAGTTTCATTACCAGTACTGGGGATTATGCGAGAATATATATATTTAACAGGGCCTTCTTTCACAAAACAACCTTTACTAAGGTTAACCTTAACTCCCATTCTTTAGCATTGCATTAAGGTTACCTTAGTGACTAACGATCACCCTAGTGGTTCGTGCAAGGAGGCCCAGAGGTTAGTATTGAAGAACATAGATGAGCAATGTCTCTGGGGAGAGAACAGTATTTTGTATGACTTTCCAAATCTCAACTGTGAAAATGTATAAACTGCACCCCACACTCATTCTCTAAATCCTTATGCAAGTACCTTCAATCTTCCAAACTTTTGTTGAAATAGAATAATATACAATATTAATTTACGGTCAGAACTTAAAAAGATGTTATTTGGTACAATATAAACCACAATTTGATACGTAATGGAGAAACCACTCTTTCTCGGACTTACCAGAGATTGTGGATCCTGAGAGGAGGTTACATCCTGAGGCCCGGAGGGATATTGAAATGGGCTCCGTCCGTCCCGATTTTGTTTCCGGAGCAGAACTCTAAAACTATAAGACATATCTCAACGAAACTTGGTGTGTGGAACAATCATCATGTGTAGATGTGCCTTTTGGGGTTTTCAACTTCTTCGAGTTATTTTTTTTTACCGTTTCCATGGAAATGTAACTTAGAATTTTGTTTCCGGAACAGAACTCAAAAACTATAAGACATATCTCAACGAAACTTGGTGTGTGGAACAATCATCATGTGTAGATGTGCCTTTTGGGGTTTTCAACTTCTTCGAGTTATTTTTTTTTACCGTTTTCATAGAAATGTAACTTAGAATTTCGTTTCCGGAACAGAACTCAAAAACTATAAGACATATCTCAACGAAACTTGGTGTGTGGAATAATCATCATGTGTAGATGTGCCTTTTGGGGTTTTTAACTTCTTTGAGTTATTTTTTTTTACCATTTCCTAGGAAATGTAACTAAGAAATTCGTTTCCGGAACAGAACTCAAAAACTATAAGACATATCTCAACGAAACTTGGTGTGTGGAACAATCATCATGTGTAGATGTGCCTTTTGGGGTTTTCAACTTCTTCGAGTTATTTTTTTTTACCGTTTTCATAGAAATGTAACTCAGAATTTCGTTTCCGGAACAGAACTCGAAAACTATAAGACATATCTCAACGAAACTTGGTGTGTGGAACAATCATCATGTGTGGATGTGCCTGAAAGGCCCGATGGGCTTATGATTTTGCACGGTGTCCAGCCGTCTGTAAACTTTCCGCATTTTGTCTTCTTCTCCAGAACCACTTTGTCTAAGGACCTGAAATTTTGTGTGTTGTGTTTAGTTGAAAAAAGGTTCATAGTTACTGTTATTCAACAACTATTCTTCAATAAATTTTCCCAAAGGCGGGGGATATGGCCGACTCTGTCTGCTTGTTTTAACTATGAACACATTGAATCATTGCATGATTGTTATACGCAATGAAAAATGATAATTGATTTTGTGACCTTGAAGGTCAAAGGTTGAGGTCATGAGATATTGGTTAAGGCCATGTTAAACCTTTGATCCAATTTTGAAATAAGAAATAGGTTTTTAGAACAAATTTGTGTAAAGTGACCCAAGTGATGATTCAACTTGTTAGTAATAATTCCAATGATGAACAAATCTTTGTTAAAAAAATTTGCCCATTTTACGCTAATCTAGTCTCATATCACAAAGTTCAGGACCTCTACTTTGTTTTTGAAGTGATAATTTGACAATTGCTTGTATCCTCTATTTCAGGCATTGTACTTTCTGAACTACTGAAACAGCGACCTACATTATCAAGTGAGGAAGTGAACTGGCTCTATTTTACCATGCTCCAAGGACTGGATCGACTACATCAAAGTGGAATCATCCATCGTAATATTGATCGTGAGTTCAAACTATTTACCCTCTTTCTGAGTTGCTGAATATATTAACCCTTAACTTGCTAGCCCCAGCATGGTCCGGGACAGCCATAAACAATTCCTAGGTACCCCGTACTGGATCCCGGATACTAGACTTAGAAAGTATTTCGGCTGTCTTCCAGGGAGCTAGCTCCCTCCGCGATCTACGAGTTGTCTCCGGGAGACACTCCATGAGAAGCTCTGTGTTAATGCCTTGCAGTTCGCCACGATAACAAGTCTTTCGAAATGTCCAGCAAAAATTACAGCAAATTGTGTGTGCATTGTTGACCCGTCAACGATAATCGATAATTAGCTTTACAAAAGGCCAATTTTGTCTGGCTTCGCTCAGAAGTCTAATCTCCCTGGGGCCTAATTATCACCCACGTGTTTGCATTGCCTCAGGCCTCACGCCAGTACAGGCTTTCTACATCTGTGCCCCTTTTACGGGAACATTTTGCGGTAACCCGCCTTACTCGCGCACTTTATATCATCTGAACCAATCCATTGTTTTCAAATATGTTAACTCCAACATAAAGGGGAAAGAATAGCCTACAATCCCATATAAAATTCTCAAATGTCAAAAAAATATTACAGACACAGCAAGCGCCGCGAAAAAGTCATGTTTACACTTCCTAAATTTGGAAACAATCGGCTTTCTTGCACAAATTATCACTGCTAAACTAGTGATTGCATTTTCATAATTTTTATATCACAATAAACCGAAAAGAATAATCTTTTGTTCTATATAAAATGCGCATAATCACAGAAATAAAGATACAAGCTTGCCTTTTTGAAAGGCATGTAAAACCAAACAACACACAAATTAATCAACATATTTTCATCAAATATGTTTTGATGTTTAATAGCTTTTTTTGGAAAGATCAAACAACATGACCATATTTGGGTTGCCATGTGCTTATTTGTCAATTGGTTTGAGATTATGATTTCTTGGAAAAGTGTGATGAACGACGTTTGCAATGCCGCATAAATGTTGTAAGTATTTACAATTTTATGGGTGGAAATATAGACAAACATTTCATGGCTATAGAATTATAACCAAAGGTCGCATTCTAATAATTTTTATATCATTGTGAAGCCAAACATCTTGTCTTCAATTCCATTTATAAATAGAGCGCACTTCCTCGAATAAAACAACTTGACTTGTAATGTTGATTTCAAAATAAACAATTCCTGCTGAGTTGCCTTTTTACTATATATGCCGTATATGAGGTGCTTGTGTGACAGTTTACCTTTATACCTAATTGGATCATTCACATGAGGTAGACATACCTGTTTAGCTCATCTGGCCAGACAAGCCCGGTGGGCTAATGGCATGGCATCCGTTGGTCCCTCAGTCCGTCCTTAAACTTTTCATTCGATTTCTTCTCCAGAACTAGTGACTCTCTAGAGTTGAAATTTTATGTACAGACTCCTTGGCCAGTGGAGATTCTAAATTGTAGATTTGTTGACCCTGTGACCCCAAATATGGGTAATGGGGGTCATGTCCTAAAAACCTATTTTCATATTCTTCTCAAGTATGAAAAGGTCTAGAAAGCTGAAATGTTGTGTTCAGATTCCTTGGCTAATGGGGATTCTAAATCGTAGAATTTGTGACTCTGTGGCCCCAAATTGGGTCACAGGGGTCACAACTTTAAAAACCTATTATTCTACAGTACCAAAAGGTCTAGATGTTGAGTGCAGACTTTTTAGCAAGTGACCAAAAACATTTGCAATTTGGGTCACAACCTAAAAAAAGCTATTATGAAATCTACCTCTCTCCCCTCAGTTCCTCAATGACTGAACAGCTGCCCTGGCCCAGGCAAGCCTGGATATGTGTATTGACCTTCTAACCTATGGTATCGGGTGTCAGTTGTGTCACTGCACAAGGCAGCAAGTAGTAGTGAGTGAGAGGTTAATTAGCTCAGCTAACTTGAAGGGTTGACTAGCAGAGTATGGCCAGGGGATCAGAGTTGGGAGACTTGGTTGACTTGAAGAGGAATTTTGGGGGGAGGAGATTATTAGCAGCTCCGACTAAGTCGGAGCTGCTATCAGTTTTTGCGCAGTTTCCGTCGCCACCGCCTCCGCCGCCGCACGCGCGTTTTGTATTCGCTATAATTTTTTTCCTAGAAGGTTTTGAGAACTCATATACATAACTTCTTACTTATGCCCCTGGGGAATTTTTTTGACATGTTCATATTCAAGGTCAAAGGTCAAGGTCACGAGTTCTGAAAACGCTAAAAAAATCCTTGTAAACACAATAACTTGAAAAATATTTGTACTATCAGGCTCTTATTTGGTGTACATCAACTATGGAGAAAGGCCAAGATTTGAAAAGGTTTTCGCTAACAACCGTCAAAGGTCAAGGTCACAGCAAGGGCACGACTTAAGCATGCTTTTGCGAAAATGTCTTATTTCAACTATTAACACTTTGAATCTCTAAATGATTGTTATACACAATGAAAAGTGATCACTGATTGTGTGACCTTGAATTTTAAAGGTCAAGGTCACGAGATAGGGTCAAGGTCACCAGTTCTGAAATCACTAAATAACCTTTTCCCAAGAAGGTATTAACACCTCATATACATAGCTTCTTTCTTATAAACCTGGTGGATGATTTTGACATGTTCACATTCAAGGTCAAAGGTCAAGGTCACGAGTTCTGAAAACGCTAAAAAAATCCTTGTAAACACAATAACTTGAAAAATATTTGTACTATCAGGCTCTTCTTTGGTGTACATCAACTATGGAGAAAGGCCAAGATTTGAAAAGGTTTTCGCTAACATCCGTCAAAGGTCAAGGTCACAGCAAGGGCACGACTTAAGCATGCTTTTGCGAAAATGTCTTATTTCAACTATTAACACTTTGAATCTTTAAATGATTGTTATACACAATGAAAAGTGATTACTGATTGTGTGACCTTGAATTTTAAAGGTCAAGGTCACGAGATAGGGTCAAGGTCACCAGTTCTGAAATCACTAAATAACCTTTTCCCAAGAAGGTATTAACACCTCATATACATAGCTTCTTTCTTATAAACCTGGTGGATGATTTTGACATGTTCACATTCAAGGTCAAAGGTCAAGGTCACGAGTTCTGAAAACGCTAAAAAAATCCTTGTAAACACAATAACTTGAAAAATATTTGTACTATCAGGCTCTTCTTTGGTGTACATCAACTATGGAGAAAGGCCAAGATTTGAAAAGGTTTTCGCTAACATCCGTCAAAGGTCAAGGTCACAGCAAGGGCACGACTTAAGCATGCTTTTGCGAAAATGTCTTATTTCAACTATTAACACTTTGAATCTCTAAATGATTGTTATACACAATGAAAAGTGATCACTGATTGTGTGACCTTGAATTTTAAAGGTCAAGGTCACGAGATAGGGTCAAGGTCACCAGTTCTGAAATCACTAAATAACTTTTTTCCATGAAGGTATCAACACCTCATATATATAGCTTCTTTCTTGTACACCTGGGGAAATATTTTGACATGCTCACATTCAAGGTCAAAGGTCAAGGTCACAAGTTCTGAAATTGCTAAAACAATCCTTGTAAACACGATAACTTGAAAAATATTTGTGCTATCAGGCTCTTCTTTGGTGTATATCAACTATGGAGAAAGGCCAAGATTTGAAAAGGTTTTCGCTAACATCTGTCAAAGGTCAAGGTCATAGTGAGGTCACAACTTAGGCATGCTTTTGCAAAAATGTCTTATTTCAACTATTAACACTTTGAATCATTACATGATTGTGATACACAATGAAAAGTGATCACTGATTGTGTGACCTTGAATTTTAAAGGTCAAGGTCACGAGATAGGTTCATGGTCACCAGTTCTGAAATCACTATGTAACTTTTTTCCATGAAGGTATCAAAACCTCATATATATAGCTTCTTTCTTGTACACCTGGGGAATTATTTTGACATGCTCACATTCAAGGTCAAAGGTCAAGGTCATGAGTTCTCAAATCACTACAAAAATCCTTGTAAACACGATAACTTCAACAACTTATGTGCTAACAGGCCCTAACTTGGTATAAATCAACTATGGAGAAAAACCAAGATTTGAAAACGTTTTTGCTAAAATCTGTCAACGGTGAAGGTCACAGCAAGGTCACAACTTAAGCGTGCTATTGTGAATATGCCTTATGTTAACAATGAACACTTTTGAGTCATTGCATGATTGTTATACACAATGAAAAGTAATCATTGATGGTGTGACCTTGAAGGTCAAAGTTCAAGGTCATGAGATATTGGTTAAGGCCATGTTAATCTTTTGATCCAATTTTGAAATCAGAAATAGGTTTTAAGAACAAAGTTGTGAAAAGTGAACCCAGTGATGATTCAACTTGTTAGAATAACTTGAATAATGAAAAACATTTTGTCCAAAAAAATTCCCATTTTATTTATGCTGAGGAGAAGGCGGAACAGGGAAAGGCGAGACCCAAAGTTTCGGAGCTGCTCTGCTTTTGCGGTGTCCCGCAAACGCTCTTCTAGTATTGTGTTCTCTATAAGGTTGACAAAATACCTTTAAGAATAGTAACTATAGAAGAAAAGATAAAATATCATCAAATGTTTTATCATTTTGAATTGGAAGAGTCACCTTCTCTTCAAGATCAATGCAGAAATTGTGTAGAAGTTATGCACTTACACTATAAAATGTTGATGACCATGGACGTAACATTAGGTCATGTCAAGTGATTGTGCTTTATCTGGAGAAAAATGTCAGTCTTCAACATCAAACAATAAAAACCCTGATGAGCTACAGAGACCATGGTTCAATTTTGTTTCTGTACTTAGATATTGCCCTTCAATTTACAACCCTGTAACTGAATTTTGCAACTAATTTTTTTCAGCGGAACACATTATAATATCGAGGAAGAAAGTAAAGCTCTATGTGGTCGGAGGCAGTTCTTTGTGTAAGATACGTGATTGCTTGTCTGTCCCTGCAAGGGAGACGCTGCATAGTTCACCTGAGATGGCAAGGAGTGAAGGTTGGTGTAATTGTAATGAGTATAACTGTCATTGAACAATAATCATCATATAACTATCATTGTACAATCACAGGGGCTTGTATTGCTGAAAACAAACAGTTCCTAGGTCCAATACTTCGATACGATACACCCTATACTAATAAATAAAGAAAGGGATGCAGATTTTACCCCCTATCAAAACAAGTCCAGATTTCAAAATGTTACTACACATTTTACACGTAATACATACTACAGAATTAAAGCTACAAGCAAATCTTCGAGCCACCTCCACCATCTTGGAGGAAGTGACCTACATTTCCAAACCATCCGTTCGTCCGTTCGCCTTTTCGACTTCTCCAGAACCAATAGCTGTAGAGAGCTGAAATTTTATGTGCAGACTCTTTGGCCAATGGAGATTCTAAATTAACAAATTCTCAATTCTAAATTGGTGGCCCTGTGGCCCCAAATAAAGTCCTCACAGGCCATGACCTAAAACCTATTTTTATCTTCTTTCCAGAACAAATATACCAAGACTGCTGTAATATTGTGTACAGACTTGTTAGCCAATGGGGATTGTAAATTGTAGATTTGGTGACCCTGGGGCACAAAACAAAGGCCTCACAAAAAAGGCCTAAAAACTTATTTTCATCTTCTTCTCCAGAACGAATATACCTATAAGATTGTAATATTGTGTGTAGACTCTTTAACCAATGGGGATTCAAAATTGTAGATATGGTGACCCTGGGGCTACAAATAAAGGCCTCACAGGCCATTATCTAAAAACATATTTTCATCTTTATCATTAAACATTATAAATCCTGATGAGTTACAGAGCCCATGGCTCTATTTTTTTGAAAAATGCATTACTCCTGATCATTAAAGGCACTGTAGCACGTCATTTTCCCCCGCCGCGCGTTTAGCGCGAAGCGGGGGATATAGTATTCGGATGCGTCCGTCCGTCCGTACGTCCGTATGAAATGGAATAACTCAAATACCATTCACTGGATTCTTTTCATATTTTGAATATGGGTTCATCATAGGAAGAGTAATGTTCCTACAGAGGTTTGTGACCTTGACCTGCATTTCAAGGTCACAATGAGACTTTGTCATTTAATCCTTGTCAGCGGGATATCTCAATAACCATTTGCTGGATTCTCTTTATATTGTACACATAGCTTCTCCAAGGAAAGACGACGGGCTGATTAGATTTTGGTGACCTTGACATTATTTTCAAGGTCACAGCGGAACTTTGAATTTTTCGACATGTTAATGTACATGTAAAGCTTGTCAACGGGATATCTCAAGAACCATTCACCTGAATTCCATCATTTGTTACACAAAGCACCTTCTAGGGAAGATGACGGGCTGATTAGATTTTGTTGACCTTGACATTATTTTCAAGGTCACAGCGGAACTTTGAATTTTTCGACATGTTAATGTACATGTTAAGCTTGTCAACGGGATATCTCAAGGACCATTCACCAGAATTCCATCATTTCTTACACAAAGCACCTTCTTGGGAAGACGACGGACTGATTAGATTTTGTTTACCATGATATTATTTTCAAGGTCACAGCGGAACTTTGAATTTTTCGACATATTAATGTACGTGTAAAGGTTTTCAGTGGGATATCTCAAGAACCATTCACAGGTTTTCCATCATATCTTACATAATGCACCTCCTAGGAAAGACAAAGGGCTGATTAGATTTTGGTTACCTTGACATTATTTTCAAGGTCACAGCGGAACTTTGAATTTTTCGACATGTTAATGTACATGTAAAGGTTGTCAGTGGGATATCTCAAGAACCATTCACAGGTTTTCCATCATATCTTATGTAATGCACCTCCTAGGAAAGACAAAGGGCTGATTAGATTTTGGTGACTTTTACATTTTTCTCATGGTCACAGTGGAGCTTTGACTTTTTCGACATGTTTGACAGTCGATTTTGCTAATCTTTACATTATTTTTACATTTTGAAGTATAATTTTGCGGCGGGGGATTATGTCACCTTAGTGACAACTACTTGTTCTTACTTAAATAAAGTGATGTCCAAAAAACTTAAATAAGTGTTACCAATGGCTGAATAATTAACTCCTCACTCAATAAAAAGAGTTCTAAAACGAGTGTACATGGTTCAGTTCAGCCCTGTGAGTCCATTTCCCTTCAAGCGGTCAATTTAAGGTGTTCATATTAAAATGTTTGCTCAAATGTAGTTCAAGTGTTCTGACTGATGAAACAATACCTAAACACTCAGAATAGAGTGTGTGATAAATGTGGCCAGCCCATCCTGCTCCATTAGACATGCACTCACAATGAAGTAGCGTCTTCATTAAGGTGTGATTTTCTTACAACTTACTGACTAGAATCACACTTTTAATCAAACCTGTATGTAATACCGTGGGATATAGCCTTTGCCCCGTCCCTCTGTACGTCTTTCCATAATTGTTTTGTTTTTGGAGCACAGCTCTTCATCATATCTTCCTGAAACTTGTTATGCCCCCGAATCGGAGATTCCGGGGGTATATTGTCTTTCACCTGTCCGTCTGTCTGTCTGTCTGTGTGTTTGTCCACAAAAACTTTAACCTTGGCCATAACTTTGGATTGTTCAGAGCTAGGGCTTTCATACTTGGCATGTGCATACCTTGTGATGAGACCTTTCACATGAGGTCATCATATTTGACCTTGTGACCTTGACCTTGCCGTAGTGGACAATATTCAGAAAACTTTAACCTTAGCCATAACTTTGGATTGCTCAAAGCTAGGGCTTTCATACTTGGCATGTGGATACCTTGGCCATAACTTTGGTATATCCGGGGGCATCCGTGTTTAACAAACACATCTTGTTATTATTGTGTATTACCTACAAACTGAAGTGGTGTCTTTTGATATTTTCAGATTTCTGAATTATTCGTTTTCATTTCCATAGAAATGCGTAGGATTTGGACTTTGTTCAGGGATAGGTCTGCTTCTGGAGCAAAAATCCTTCATCATACCTGAAACTCAGCATGTATATTACCTACTAACTGAAGTAGTAGATATACAATAATCTGTAAAAGATGTGTTTTACAAATTATGTGGGACTGGTGGGATAGGTCATCTTCTGATGACTCTTGTTCCACTATTTCAATGGACATTTTTATTATTTATTCAGCATAAATTGGAGACCACCATTAATTATATTAATTTAGAAGTTATTTAATTTTACATCTTAAAAAAATCATGAAGACGCTTCATTTGCCCATATAAATACTTTTGTTTTGTAAATCCTTATCTGTAGGTATGCCAGTCATAATATATCAAAGAAGCATTTATGATTTTGGTTTTCAGATCATGATGGGTCAACTGATATTTACAGTCTCGGAACTGTACTACACAGATGTTTGTCAGGAAGACCAATCTTCTTCCCAATGGGAAGACAGCAACGAAGTCTTAAAAATTACGTACATGATGTAAGTATAATCAAGTTATTAAGAATTACAAATTTCAAGTCATTTCATCTGTATACTGAACGATTTTAAGTGTCCAATTTACAGAAAAATCACAATTCATTACATATAACAAGATCTTATTATTATATCCCCGCTACGACGTATTCGGGGGTATATATAGCGCTCCGCATGTCCGTCCATCCGAAATCATTTCCCGAGCATATCCTACAAACTATTTTACTTTGAAACTGCAAATTTGGTATGGAAGTAACCTATATGGTGCTGTTGTTCGACTGAGGGGTCTCAACTCCATGGTTAAAATAATTTTGGAAATCTTGACCAAAAACAGTTCGATTTTTGCTGGACTTTGTGTCGTTTCCGGAGTATTTCTCAAAAACTATATGATTTGGAAACTTCAAATATGATATGGAAGTAATGGTGCTATTGTTGCCTTTTAGGGGTTTCAACTTCAAGGTTTAAATAATTTTTTGAAATTGTGACCAAAAGTGGTCTTATTTTTGGACTTAGTGTTGTTTCCGGAGCATAACTGATTACATAATGAATTAGAGACCTTAGATATTCGCCCCTACTACACTGAGTTGGGTAACTGCTACTCCAAAAATGGCGGCTGGTCAAAACATGGCTGATCGCAAATTTTCTTTTAATTCATTTCACATCTATACTAGGGTACTTTCCTTAATATCATTAATGTGCATACCTTGGGCATTCACCAAGGAATCTGTAGATGTCATGTTAACCATTAGGGAGTGTGTAAATACATCATGATCTGCGTTTGAAAAATTGAAGCGGGAGAAGAGTAACTTGAGAAAAAAATTCTGATATGAGAAGGGTAACTCAAATATTTGAGAAGGGTAACTTAGATGTTTGTTACAGTTCAAGAGACAAATGAAGACGATATCAAAGTAGTAAAACCGTTATGAGGTACTGAATTACACCAAGTACGTGACAGAATTCATCAAATACGCAATGTGGCATCTCAAGCTCAATATCAAGAAGTTTGTTCTCTGTTCGTTGCGTGACATAAACCAACACAAGACGATATAAAATGCATTTGTTGACTGTTTGCTCACGACATATATTTAAAGAAAATTAGAAGTTTCTACTACTGCGTCTATTATCATCAAATACGTTATGCTGATAGTTGTGCTCCATTTGTCAAGATGGATGGGCCTAAATTAGTATGTTTTTCCTTAGAAATTTAAACACTATTTTTATATGTAATTTAACTGTACATATAGTCACGAGCAAAAGAAACGTGCCCACATTTTTAAAAGAGTATACAATTTTAAATTGCTGTCGGATAGATGATAGACACATGCTTTGTAGTGATGTACTCACAATTTCATACATCAGGGTATGATACCTTTATTTTCGTGTCTGTTCAAATACACTTGGGGTGCTAAATCCCTTTTTGGCCACACTGTTTGGTATTAGAAATTAGAAATTTAAATAATATAAGATGTTGTTGACCTAAATAAACTTCTTGGATTTAAATTTGTGACAATACTTTATCGTTTTATACCGATGTTCAGATATTGAAAATGCGTCATTTAGAACTAAACGTTCATATAGATCGGTTATTTAACTAGAATGTGTCTACATGTATACAAGTAAAAAAAAAGATGTCCCCCTCTTCCCCCAATTCACCTTATATAAAAACCTCATCAAACAAATGCATTTCTTAGATTTATTAACTTATTACCTTCAAAGTCCAAATTGTTACCATGGGAACAAACAAAAATAGAACTGCAACGAAGCTGAAACTCCCGAAAAGCCCATACATGATATAGAGAGACAGTACACTCAACAACATAAGAAACGTCGCCACCTTTTCAACACTGTAAAGCACGAAATACTGTTGCCAGCGAAAGTCAATGCCTTTCCTAGGGACATGATTAGTAAAGAGATACCCGCAATTTCATACATCAGATTATAATAATTTCATTTTATGTCTGTTCAAGTATGTAGCAGAAGTGATTGTGAGATCACCTCCAGTGGGAATCGAACCCGGGACCTCCGGGTGACAGTCCTGCGCTCTACCAGTTGAGCTAAAGGGATATCCCACTAGCCGAAGCCAGTAGGAACACTTTAATCTCACCCTGCCACAAGTACACTTAGGGTGTTGATATTATATATTAGCAGCTCCGACTAAGTCGGAGCTGCTATCAGTTTTTGCGCAGTTTCCATCGCCGCCGCCGCGTTTTGTATTGGCTTTAACTTTTTTCCTATTAGGTTTTGAGAACTCATATACATAACTTGTTACTTATACCCCTGGGGAATTATTTTGACATGTTCACATTCAAGGTCAAAGGTCAAGGTCACGAGTTCTGAAATCGCTAAAAAAATCCTTGTAAACACGATAACTTGAAAAATATTTGTGTTATCAGGCTCTTCTTTGGTGTATATCAACTATGGAGAAAGGCCAAGATTTGAAAAGGTTTTCGCTAACATCCGCCAAAGGTCAAGGTCATAGCGAGGTCACAACTTAAGCATGCTATTGCGAAAATGTCTTATTTCAACTATTAACACTTTGAATCATTACATGATTGTGATACACAATGAAAAGGGATCACTGATTGTGTGACCTTGAATTTTAAAGGTCAAGGTCACGAGATAGGGTCATGGTCACCAGTTCTGAAATCGCTAAATAACTTCTTTCCAAGGAGGTATCAACATCTTATATCCAAAACTTCTTACTTATGCCCCTTGGGAATTATTTTGACATGTTCATATTCAAGGTCAAAGGTCACAAGTTCTGAAATTGCTAAAACAATCCTTGTAAACAGGATTACTTGAAAAATATTTGTGCTATCAGGCTCTTATTTGGTATATATCAACTATGGAGAAAGGCCAAGATTTGAAAAGGTTTTCGCTAACATCCGTCAAAGGTCAAGGTGATAGCGAGGTCACAACCTCAGCATGCTTTTGCGAAAATGTCTTATTTCAACTATTAACACTTTGAATCATTACATGATTGTTATACACAATGAAAAGGGATCACTGATTGTGTGACCTTGAATTTTAAAGGTCAAGGTCACGAGATATGGTCATGCTGACCAGTTCTGAAATCACTGAGTAACTTTTTTCCATGAAGATATTAACACCTCATATAGATAGCTTAATTTCTTTCTTATACACCTGGTGAATGATTTTGACATGTTCACATTCAAGGTCAAAGGTCAAGGTCATGAGTTCTGAAATCACTACAACAATCCTTGTAAACATGCTAACTTCAAACTTTTTTTGTGCTTTTAGGCTGTTATTTGGTATATAAAAACTATGGAGAAAGACCAAGATTTGAAAATGTTTTCGCCAAAATCTGTCAAAGGTCAATGTCACAGTGAGGTCAAAACTTAAGCATGATTTTGTGAATATGCCGTATTATTTAACTATGAACACTTTGAGTCATTGCATAATTATTATACACGATGAAAAGTGATCATTGATGGTGTGACCTTGAAGGTCAAAGGTCAAGGTCATGAGATATTGGTTAAGGCCACGTTAATCCTTTGATCAAATTTTGAAAGAAGAAATAAGTTTTAAGAACAAACTTGTGAAAAGTGACCCCAGTGATGATTAGTAATAACTCGAATAATGAACAAACTTATGTTTAAAAGAATTCCCATTTTATTGATGCTGACGAGAAGGCGGAACAGGGAAAGGCGAGACCCTAAGTTTCGGAGCTGCTCTGCTTTTGCGGTGTCCCGCAAACGCTTACGGTATCTAGTTCAAAATGGTTTTTGGCCAGTTGAATAAAAGATGTTGTCGATATAAATAACCTTCTTATATTTGCTAACTTTAGGACACCATAAAACAAGCAAAGACTTATCTAGTCTGGTTAAGGTGACTCCAAAATGACGATTTCTTAAAATGTGTGTCTCCGAAATATGAACAGATAATGTCTTGAAAATTCATATTGATATAGTTGAGTTCTGAAAACATGACATAACGCTGGTTCAGTCGGATTTATCGCCCATGGATTGAAATAAAAAATCTCTTGCACATGAGTTTATATACAATTCACATATCATTTTTGTTTGATAACACTTGATACCAACTAATTTTAAATTGATTTTCCACAACATTTAAGCATTTTAGTATTTAAACCTTTGTAATTCATATGTCAATGTTTGTAAGTTTACAATTGGTCTTATCCTATGAGGAATATATTTCTTTATGGAGAAAGCGACTACAGATTGGAATGAATTTGGTGCTATCTGTGTTCTACTGCCTGCCGTGGATGTGCCGAACATATGAATATTTGTAATTATGATGTACTAGTCTATACCTCGAAAATGGTTTGCAACCATTACGAAAACGTCAGCGAAAAATGAAAATCCAACTTAATATACAAAATCAAAAATCAAATGGCTCCCAAATATTTTACTGAACCAAAAGCGTTGGTCCAAACTTAAGTACAATTTAAGTAACTCCCATTATATTGTGACTTAAACAGTCAAGACAATCATTCATTTCATCAGCAATATGTTCATGGAATAAATATCAAATAACGTCCGCAAATCAGAAAGTATCTCAATATTTATGTTATAAATGTGTGTATGGTTTCGTAGTTCTATGCTGATTCTCACTGCAAGTACGTCTGATATATTACAATAGTTGTTTGTCGCATTTTAACAAAGTAAACTTTAAAAGTTACCCTTCTCCGTGTTCCCTTCTCTCAACAGATTACCCTTCTCCCACGAAATCAGTTACCCTTCTCCCGCTTCAATTTTTCAAACGCAGATTATGAAGTATTTACATAATCCCTAAAGGTTAACATGAAATCTACAGATTCCTTGGTAAATGCCCAAGGCATGCGCATAAATAATATGTAGGAAAGTACCCTAGTATAGATGTGAAATGGATTAAAAGAAAATCTGCGATCAGCCATGTTTTGACCAGCCGCCATTTTTGGAGTGGGTAACTGCAGTTACCCAACTTAGTGTAGTAGGGGTGATATTACCTATATGGTATTGTTGTGCCTTTTATTGGTTTAAACTCCATGGTATAACAATCATTTTTACACATTATGTTTTCCTATTTATTATACTGTATGAAGACGGTCAAACTACAAGCGGGGGTATGTGAGCTGGGCTCACTTTTGCCTTCTTTGTAAACTACCCTTACGTTTTAACTGCTTATTCAGAGGATTGATTGTGCATCAATAAGGTTGCAGGTTGTTGTTGTCCCCCGCAACATCGCGGACAGGGGGTCTATGTATTCAGCGCACATCCCATTCTTGTTAACAGGATATTTCATGAGTGGCGGACCCCCCTCCCCTTCCTGTATCCGCCACTACTCATGAACAATAGCACCCAATATCTTAAACAGATTATGTTGGTGGATAACACAGACGCCACTTCACTAACATGACTTTGGCCTTATTTCAAAGTCACCACAACACTTTGACCACTTTTCAGACTCTTGTTATAATGATATCTCATGACTCATGACCCAATGTCTTCAAATTTGGTGATATCATTGAATATGCAGACGCCAGTTGACTTTGGTGACCATGACTCTGTTTTCAAGGTCACCACAAGTTAACAACACTTTGACCAATTTCTAACCTCTTGTTAATGCTTTGTTATCCAACCGGTATGTAATACCCTGGGATATAGTCATCGCCCCGTCCGTCTGTCCGTCCGTCTGTCTGTCCGTAATCATTTCGTTTCCGGAGCAGAACTCGAAAACCGTTCATGATATCTTTCTGAAACTTTCCATGTGTATTACCAACCAACTGAAGTGGTGCCTTTTGATATTTTCAGATTTCTGAATTTTTTTTTTTTTTTCGTTTCCATAGAAACTTGTTGAATTTGGACTTTGTTCAGAGACAGGTTCGTTTCCAGAGCACAGCTCCAAAACTGTTCATCATATCTTCCTGAAACTTTGCATGTGTATTACCCACTAACTGAAGTGGTGCCTTTTGATATTTTCAGATTTCTGAAAAAAAAATTTTTTTCGTTTCCATAGAAACTTGTTGAATTTGGACTTTGTTCAGAGACAGGTTCGTTTCCGGAGCACAGCTCCAAAACCGTTCTTCATATCTTCCTGAAACTGTGTATGTGTATTACCCACTAACTGAAGTGGTGCCTTTTGATATTTTCAGATTTCTGAAAATTTTTTTTTTTTTCGTTTCCATAGAAACTTGTTGAATTTGGACTTTGTTCAGAGACAGGTTCGTTTCCAGAGCACAGCTCCAAAACCGTTCATCATATCTTCCTGAAACTTTGCATGTGTATTACCCACTAACTGAAGTGGTGCCTTTTGATATCTTCAGATTTCTGAAAAAAAAAATTCTTTTTCGTTTCCATAGAAACATGAGAGGGATGTTGGTTGTTGTTGATTTTGACTGCTTCTGGAGCTCAAGTCTAAAACCCTTAACATACCTGAAACTCAGCATCTGTAATACCTACTAACTGAAGTATGGTAGTAGATACACAAGTATCTGTCAAAGATGTGTTTTACAAATTTTGTGGAACCGGTGGGATATGTCATCTTCTGATGACTCTTGTATTTCATTAACCCTTACGTTGCGTATATATATTTTACCCTTTTTAGCCCCTGTGGCGGAATTTACAGGCTCGCAGCTCGCAGCAGTAGTTTGAGCTTAGGCACTAACGAGCTCTGCTGGCGGAATTTCCAGGCGGCGATTCCGGTACCGTTTTTACGAAATATACCGCATCTACATGGCGAATACGGGCTATATACGGGCGTTGAATACAAATTCAAGTCGCGGCACCCGTACACAAATGGTTGCTTTATACCCGCATCTTCGAATTATTTTTTTACGATTTTTCTTTACTTTTCTATTACTTTGTAAAGATTGTCTTTAATTCGGGCCTTATAACATCATGAATTTGGAGCGCGCTACTGAAATTTTTTTATGGACTTGAAGACCAGATGTTTGTCTTTACAATGATATAAAAAATATTAGAATGCGACCTATGGTTATAATTCTATTGTCATCTAAAGTTTGTCTTTATTTCCAGCTTCATGAAATCAAAACTCCTGAGCGCGCATATTGCGAAATTTATATGTGCTTGTAGATAGTTTATTCCACTTTACAATGACATAAAAATTATTAGAATACGACTTATGGTTCAGAAAATATAACCAACCAAAGGAGAGTGACGCTACCCCGACAGTACCACGTGAATGGTCCCGACGCGCACCAAGTTACTGGCACTGCTTGGTCCCCCCGGGACTGTGCTAATTACAGTACCGTTACCTCCTCGAGACCTCCTCGAGACCTCCTCGAGACCTCCTCGAGGGTGCCAGAGCCGAGCGCGCGTGGAACTAATGGGTACTAATGAGCACAGCATACACTAATCACCGCGGCGAACGCAATACATGTGCGCGGTGTAAAGTTTGTCTTTATTTCCAGCTTTATAAAATCGTAAATTATTTCGCGCGCATGCGAAACACGTATGTACTTGAAGACAATTTATTCCTCTTTACAATGATATAAAAATTATTGGAATACGTCAAATGGTTCGCAATATATGAAGAGCGTAAGGAAGGCACCCCCAGTACTTAGAAAATTCATTTTTGAAAAACTAACTTTTTGCGACATCTGGCGCATCACTTGCCGCATGTTTATTTTTCGCTGCGCATATACATATGATACATGGAATTGAAGACAATTTATTGCTCTTTACGATGATGTAAATAGAAAAAAAATGCGCAACTTCGTTTGGAAGCTATAGCGTGCCAAATGAAGGTACCCTAGGTACTTTGAGGCAACTTTTTGACTATCACGCATATCGGGGCACGTGCCGCAACTTTAGTTTTTCGTGCGCATGTATAAATTTTATATTGAATCAAAGCCGAATCATTCCTCTTTACCCCATGTAAGTTTTATGAAAATCGGCCACCCGGTTCAGCATTTATGGGTGTTTTTTATGATGCGGTTCTGGCTGAACTTCCAATGAAAGCTCGCATTCACTTTCTCTGTCTCTTTGATAAAATAAAAAATATTTTATTTGCAATGACATGTATTACAATGAAATTACAATGCATTTATGTACAAATATACACAATATTTACCTGCGGTTGTGCGCAGAACAGCTTTAGGGACCTAACAAGGTATGTATATAATGTGTATATACTAGTCCACACTTCGGCTCTCTTTACTTTCAATTTTCTTCTTCTTCATTCCCTTCTTCATTTCTTTCTTTTTCCGTGGCAGTGATGTAAGCCCTGGAATAGTCAGTGGCGGTGTGGTACAGTTTGAAGCATGGTGCGGCGCACAGAGAAACATTACAATCTGTACATTCATAAGAAGACTCTCTGCCTACTCGTTTTTTCTTCCTTGCTGGCCCATTGCCTTCTTCAATCTGTTTTGCGAGGACGGCGCGTTTTGCCTTAGAGCATACCACACACATCCTTGTGACGTTTTTCTTCCTTCCGACAGGCTCAATCTTCGTCGGAAAGTGACGTCCATGAAGACGAGTGACACTCTCGTCGCTTGTGCTCGGCCGACCACGGGGACGTCTGCAAAGTGATGGAACTTGTTCCTTGTCCGCAAATGTTACTATATGTTGCGCCAAAGCCTTCCTGTCTTCCCGACTTGTTTTTAGAGGTTTATCTTTGCTGTATTCTTTATAAACGATGTAAGAGTTCAACATGGCAACGTTGAGAACGTGAAACCAAACCCGTTTCCACCACTTCAGGGTCTTCACTCGGAACGGCGTGTACGACAACATCTGGTCGGCCCGATCAACACCTCCCATGTACTTGTTGTACGTTGTTACAATGCGCGGCTTGAGAACTGGTTCCCCTGTTGCCCGGTTCTTCTTCCCTGTTTGTTCAAGTTGTGTATCTTCAACAGTAGACATGAGAAGCACTGATTTTCTATCTTCGTAGCGAAGAACGAGTAGGCCATGGTTGTGAGAAACTGTCATGTCCCCTTGCTTGGCTTTATTTTTAGGTTTCTTGACTGAATCAGGAAGTCCCTTTCGATTGGCTCTCAACGTCCCCGTGGCACCTATTCCCCGCTCCCACAAATTTATGTACAGATTTGTGGACAAATAGTAGTTGTCCATAAAGATGTGATGCCCCTGTCCAACGTAGTTGTTCACCAAGTCCATGACTACATCATAAGTTTTGCCACCTTCAGAAACCGGTTCATTCGTTTTTCCAGTGTAGAGTTTGAACTTGCAAACGTATCCGTTGTGCGAGTCACACAACATGAAAGCCTTTATCCCATACTTCTTAGGCTTGTCGGGAAGATAAACTTTGAAAGATAAGTTACCTTTCCAGGGCACCATGCCCTCGTCGACTGAAATGTTTTGATGCGGTTTATACACTCTTGAAAAACGGTGAACTATCCGGTTATACAAGTGTCCCAGTTTATTTATTGGTGAAAAGCACGGGGTGTTACGGCCCGGCATCCTTCTGTTGTCAGCCAAGTGTAGGTAGGTTATAAGAAGCCAAAACCTGTCTCGGGGCATGGACTTGGCGAAGAAAGGCGTTGAGGTAACATCACTTGTTGACCAGTAATCAGCAAAGTTTCTCTGCACAACCAATGACATGGCAATTGTCATGGCTACAAATACCTTCATCTCTTCTGCATTAGTGTCTTGCCACTGTTGCATTCTTGAACGGGGTCTTAGAATTTTGTCCTCCATTGCTTGTTTGAAATATCTATTGGTTTCCGTTGCCATATCCTCATAGTCATCATTATGTATAAACAAATTGAAAAAGTCAATAGGTTCAGGGTTCTCAGGAAGTTCTATGAACTGGCGCTACCCAGTTTGACCAGTGAAAGGCAAGTTTACACGTGGCCGCGGACCATCCACCCACTCATCAAACGTCTGTGAATTATCATGATTATATTGTGGTATTTCGGCAAACTCCTCCTCAAAACCACTAAAGTCTTCTTCGGTGGAATTACCGGCGGCTAGAATCTTTCTGGCAATCTCTGTCTCTATATCACTCAGAGCATCTGTGTCACCATGTTCACTATCTATTACAGTGTCCCGATCATATGCATCATCACTGTCTAAACCACTGCTACCATCACTGTCAGTTGACTCCATATCAGAGGCTTCATCAGCATGGATCTCGTTGATGAAGTCGTCGTCGCTTGAAACGGCTTCAAAGCTGCGTGTCCTAGTATGCAACGCCCTAGGACGTCGCAGGGCCTTGCGTCCACGTCCGCGCAGCATTCTGCTTCAACCTGTAAATGATTGAAAATGCGTTAGATGTATGCAACATATAACATGTGATTAGAGACAATAAACATACAGAGATAATGAATGTGAGCTTCATGGACGTTCATTTGCCAGTTTCAGAACCTCCCGGCGCATCTAGGACGACTGCGCCGCAAGCGCCGACGGCTTCTGACATCGCGCCGATTTTTCCGATGCATATGTCAAACGGACCATTTTCTGATTTCCTCGGCGACGTGTAGCACCGGGCGCGAGGCCCGGAAAATAAACTACTATGTCAGGGAAGCTCGGGTTGTCAGTTGCCGAATGACTTCTCTTTTCGAGAAGCAGAGCATCCAAGGAGCGGTCTCTCGAGGCGGAGCCCGGACCCATGGGAACATACTCCCATGCTCTCCGGGAATTCCCGTCCCCATCTTCCGCGGCGGACCCAGGATTCAATCGCGGGACAGGTTTCCCATGTTCTCTTTTGAGAACGAGAGACTCCGAGGAACAATCCTATGGGACGAACCCCGGATTCTATTGGGAATGGGTTCCCATGCCCTCTCGACATATATAGCAGAAACCTTCATACCTCGGAATGACACGAACCTTTATTTCAAAGTAGAAAAAAAGAATAATTTGCACAAAAAGTTTGGGGGGTGGCGAACAAAAGCGGGGGGGTCCGCGCACCCCCCGGTAGATATTTATACTTGTGGGTCGGTCCCGAAGATGACGGACCACGCCCATGTTCATGGGAATTTTTTCTCATTATGTCATGGCGAATCCCGTCGGAAATTCCCCTGCTCACGAAAAAACTAATACCTAAAAAAGTAATTGTGATACAAAAGAACTTTGGTAATAAAAGTGGTGAGGAATCAAATTCTCCATCTGCTCAGTTCAGTCCGCTACACATATAAATAATTCTTCAAATCTTATTGAATGAAACGTCTTTTATTCAATAATGTAAAAGATAAAATAATAAATTCAATTCAAATGGTTTGGAAAGGTGCGCCCTCGCATTTGAATTTTAGAAATAAAAACCTTTCGCAAATGGCATCAGTAACAAAAATGTTCACGCATTTTTAGAAACTCCGAAAAGTGAAATATTTTCCTGAGAAAATATTCCCACGAAAAGGCTTTTCCCCGAGCGGCGGGTCCCCTACTCAAATATATTTTCGCTTTTATGTTATAATTTTTTTTCCAAAACTGGAAACAAAATTCTGTCATGACAGTTGTTCATCGTTTATAAAGCTCTATATTTGCGTATCAAAAGAACAGTATTTTAGTTATATATTATCATACTTCTTCACTTATGCGTACATTAATATTGCGGCTCTTCGCGCATGCATAGTTCTTCCCAAAAACATGCGCATTATATCTGGAATTAAAGACAATGTTTTTCTCTTTACAATGATGTAAAAATTATAAAAATCGGACTTGCGGTTCAAAAGTTATGAAGTGCGAAAATTATACCTTTTGGCGCGGCGCTTTGCGCATGCAGAGTTCTTCCCGAAAACATGCGCATTATACATGGAATTGAAGACAATGTTTTTCTCTTTACAATGATGTAAAAATTATAAAAATCGGACTTGCGGTTCACAAGTTATAAAGCCCGTAATGATGGTATATGCTAAGAGCGCCACTTATTCAAAGCCGAATATCACCTTCTGCGCGACACCTGGCGCATCAAAAGTTATTGCTGAAAATACACGTATTTTATATGGAATTGAAGACAATTCTTTTATCTATATACTGATAAAAAAATTATGAAAATATCCCAAGTAGTTTCTTAGAAATAGAGCGCCGAGGCATGTTTGGGTAAATGCGCCACATGTATCAAAATTCAAAAGTGTGAAAGTCGCCTATCTCTGTGCGATTGCTGTATTTTCAGTTATGTTAGCGCAATTGCGATTTTTATATGGGAATAAAGGCCATTCTTTCCTCTTTATTTTGGTATAAAAAAAAATTAAAACAACCAATTGGTTCATATGATACGAAGTGCGAGAGAAAGGTAGCTTATCGCAATATCTTCCCGTAATTAGAGGCTATCTGCCCATGTGGCGAGATGCGAGACAGATAAGCATAGGCTATCTGCCCATGTGGCGGGATGCGAGACAGATAAGCCTGTACGGGCCTATCTCACCCCGGGGCAGTGCAGACACTTAGGTGCTAATTAGCCGCCGGGCAGTGTAGCCATCGGAGTGAAGCAGGACAAAATTGGCCTTTTGGAAAGCTAATTATCGATGCGTTACGGGTCAACAATGCACACGCAAATTGGTGTGAATTTTGCTGGACGTTCTGACAAGACACTGAAGAAAGCTTTATTCTCATTGCGAGCTGCGAGGCATAAATACAGCCATTCTCATGCAGCGAGTCGCGGAAACAATCGACTCGGGACCCGGTATGGGGCATAGCCAAGTACATAGACAGCCGTGAATTCTTCTAAGTAAGCGATCCGGGATCCGTATTGAGGTACCTACGAATCGCTTATAGCCCGCCCGGATAATTCCGGGACCCGCATGTTAAGGGTTAACTATAGCACTAAATGTCTTCTAATTTGGTGATCATCATGAAACTTTTTACCAGTAGAATGCAATGTATGAAGAACAACTTTTTGACCAAATGATAAAATCTAGTTAATGTGTCTTACTGCATGATTAGAAAACTGTACCCTAGATTCACAATCTTTAACTTAATGCACCCAACATGCATCCCAGATCTACTGACCAATCACATAGATGCAATCCCAAAGACCTTACTATTATAAAGAGTTGCTGAAAGGCATTTCAGTATTGTGCTAAATTTAGAAGCAAAGCAAACCTACTTTCCCTGAGAAGAAGGATTATAAATCACAATTTGGAGGTGGAGAGATGGGGGCCAAGGTTGAATATAACTATGTAAATGTGTTTTGAATACAGATTGGCAATGGAAGATATCCCGTGAGTGAACATTTGGCTGGCATTGAACCGACTTGGCATGCATTGATTACCAATATGACAAATCCAGAGATGAGTCGACGTCCATCGGCTAGGGATCTGCTGAGGGATTGCTTTTATGAAGGTCAGTTTTTATCCCTCGGCTATTAACTAACTGGAATGTAGTACTGCTGTCTCACTATGGTCATGCAACACATCTAATGAATTTTCCCACTGGTACATTGAAATGGAAATATGCCGCTTTATTATATTTCCAGTGGTGAAATACGACATTTATGGGTTAAAATAAAATCCGTATTTTCACTGAGTGAAATAACATGTTATTCTACTGCGTGAAAGAACACTTTCGATCGTATGACGTCATTGTAACAATAGGATGACGTCATAAGCGACTTTGATAAAGCAACGGGGGCATGGATGCTCCTTATACGTAAAAGTTTATATCTAATAAATAGAACATTTGAAATTTCTCGTCGAATACCATGTATATCTAATCTCGTGAAGTAGAAATAGTATATTTACACTCGTGGCTACGCCACTCGTGAAAATATGTTTTTCTACTTCACTCGATGAGATATACATGGTATTCCACGAGAAATGTCAAATATCCACTATGTATTTCATAGAATCTAAATGAAAATTGGATTGAATTAAAGGCACTGTGGCATGCTTTTTGCATATTATATTTCCTTTAATTTTGTATTTGTGATTAAATTTTATGTGATATATTGTTACATTAGAAGGTAAAAGATCTCATAACTAGGCCTGATAAGCCGTATTCATTAACAGTCATTTTACGACATGCAGCATAACGTTCCCGTCACCTATATTCGAGGAAATTATGTTACTATGAGTGTTACTCGAATTACATACGTATCTCAAATTAGTGACAAATTTAACCCTTAACTTGCTAGCCCTGGCATGGTCCGGGATGGCCACAAACAATTTCGAGGTGCCCCTCCGCGTTGCCCGCATGGCAGACTTAGAATATAAATCAGCTCTCTTCCAGGGAGCTGGCTCCCTCCGCGAGGTGCGAGGTGCGAGGCCAAGGGGGATTCTAAATTGTAGAGTTTTTGACCTCTGTGACCCCAATCTAGGTCACAGGTCATGGCCCAAAAACCTATTTTCATCTTTATCTCAAGTATATAAAGCTGTGTAGAGACTCTTTGGTCAAAGGTGATTCCAAATTGTAGGATTGGTGACCCTGTGACTCCAAATGTTGGTCACATTCGTCATGATCTAAAAACCTATTTTTTGCTTAACAATGTATTACTTGAGATAACTTAGATATTCAACCTTAGATAATAAATCAATGTCATCCTGATGAGCTACAGAGCCCATGGCTCTATTTTTGTTATTGGTTGTCATACGTCTGAAAAATAAAGTATCATTTAATAATATTTAGGTCAAAACAATTGATCAATCGATCAACATCATCTTACCAATCGCCGCTGTGTTGACTCTTGGGCATGTCGACTGGTCAAAGGGGGGTCGACTTATACATGAGATATAGGGGTTTGACCAGTATTTGGGTAGTTGAGAAATGGGGTCGACTTATACACGGAGTCGACTTATACCCAGTAATATACAGTAATCTCCCTGTGAGTTAGTTATCCCCCACTTGTTCATTGCATTGCCTCGGGCGGTATAGGCCAGTACAGGCTCTCTTGCTCGCATCTCGCGACTGAGTCCCTATTACAGGAATATATAGCCTTACTAGCCTTACTCGCTCACTTCATATCATCTGAACCAATTGTTTTTTTTCAAATATTTTTAGCCAAAATAAAGGGGAAAGAATAGCCTACAATCTCATATAAAATTCGCAAATATGCTAAAATAAATAAAGACACAGCAAGCGCCGCGAAAACGTAATTTTCACACTTCATATATTTTGAAACAAGCAGCGCTTTTCACAACTTTTTGCACGATTTATATCTGTTGAACTACTCAGTGCATTTTCATATTTTTATATCACAATAAACAGAAAAGAACGCTCATTTATTCCATATTAAATGCGCATATTTACTCACAGAGATAAAGATACAAGCTTGCCTTTTTGAAAGGCATGTAAAACCATACGACACTCAAACTAATCAACATTTTTACATCAGATATGGTTAGAGGTTAGCATTTATTGGAAAGGTCAAACAACATGACCATATTTTGGTCAACATGTGCTTATTGTCCCCCGCCGCAACGCGGAACGGGGGACTATGTATTCAGCGGCGTCCGTACGTACGTACGTACGTCACATTTCTTGTTTACGCGATATCTTATTAAGCGTTGCATCCAAAGTCTTCAAATTTCATGTCTGCCTACATTGTGGGAAGACACAGACACCAGTCAATTTTGGTGACCTTGGCCTTATTTTCAAGGTCACCACGACACTTTGACCACTTTTTGAACTCTTGTTTACGCGATATCTCATGAAGCGTTGCATCAAAAGTCTTCAAATTTGGTTTCTGCCTACATTGGGGAAAGACACAGACACCAGTCTCTTTTGGTGACCTTGGCCTTATTTTCAAGGTCACCACGACACTTTGACCACTTTTTGAACTCTTGTTTACGCGATATCTCATGAAGCGTTGCATCCAAAGTCTTCAAATTTGGTTTCTGCCTACATTGTGGGAAGACCCAGACACCAGTCTCTTTTGGTGACCTTGGCCTTATTTTCAAGGTCACCACGACACTTTGACCACTCTTTGAACTCTTGTAAAGGCGATATCTCATGAAACATTGCATCCAAAGTCTTCAAATTAGTTGTCAGCCTACATTGGGGAAAGACACAGACACCAGTTTATTTTGGTGACCTTGACCTTATTTTCAAGGTCACCGCAACACTGAGCACTTTTCTAACTCTTGTTAACGCGATATATATCTTTACCAGTTGGACTCAAAGTCTTCAAATTTGGTGTCAATCTACACTGGGGGATGACGCAGACACCAGGGGATTTTGGTGACCTTGAGATTATTTTCAAAGTCACTACAACACTTTGACCACTTTTCGAACTCTTGTTATCACCATTTATTATGACCGGTTGGACCAAATGTTTTCAAATTTGGTGTCAGTCTACATAGGAGGATGACGCAGACGCCAGTCGATTTGGTGACCTTGACCTTATTTTCAAGGTCACCACAACACTTTGACCACTTTTAGAACTCTTATTAACACGATATATCATGAACCCAAGTAGCTCCAATGATGTGTCTTACTAACTCAATGTCACCGGCCGGGGACATTGCCATGTTAGTGGCAAACACTTGTTTGTCAATTGGTTCGAGATTATGATTTCTTGGAAAGTGTGATGAACGACGTAAGTACACGTTTGCAATGCTGATCATAAATGTTCTCAGTATTTACGATTTTATAGGTGGAAATAAAGACAAACTTTACATGGCTATAGAATTATAAAGGTCGCATTCTAATAATTTTTATATCATTGTGAAGCCAAACATCTTGTCTTCAATTCCATATATAGATCAAATTTCTAATTTACGATATTATGACGCCTGAATTAAAGACAATCTTTCGAAAGTAATAGAAAAAAAACGAAAAATCATAGAAAATTCATTCAAAGATGCGGGTATGAATTAACGATTTGTGTACGGTTGCCACGACCTGGATTGTATATAACGCCTGTATATAGTTCGTTTTCGGTAAAATGGTACCGGGTTCGCCGCCTGGAATATTCCGTCACGGCTGCCAATTAGTTCTTTACCCAAAAAACGGTTGCGAGCTAGATGGTCAGAATATTCCGCCACAGGAGCTAAAATGGGTCAAATAGAAATACGCAACAAAAGGGTTAAATCGCCTGGTATAATCACCTGATAGTTATTCTTTCACCATGAGCTCTTAGACTGATAGTATGTTCAATAATTATTACACGGTAGGCCATCAAAGTTAGCCTTGAACCCATAAAAACTGCCGTGACGTCAGATTTTTACGTTTATGTAGGAAATTTAGAAAATGGCGTTAAAGTGATGAACAACCTCCGGTGACCCCCTCTTTTTATTATCTCATCAGGCCTGAAAGGCCCGATGGGCTTATGGCATGGCATGGCGTCCGGCGTCAGGCCATCCGGCCATCCATCCATCCCTCCGTAAACTTTTCGCATTTTCGACTTCTTCTCCAGAACCAATGACTCTAGAGAGCTGAAATTTTATGTGCAGACTCCTTGGCTTTTCATCTTCTTCTCCCGTTCCAGAAGGTCTAGAGAGCTGAAAAGTTGTGTGCAGACTCCTTGGCCAATGGGGATACTAAATTGTAGATTTCGTGACCCCATGACCCCAAATGGGGTCACAGGTGTCACATCCTTAAAAACCTATTTTGATCTTCTTCTCCAGTTCCAAAAGGTCTAGAGAACTGAAAAGTTGTGTGCAGACTCCTTGGCCAATGGGGATTCTAAATTGTAGATTTCGTGACCCCGTGACACCAAATGGGGTCACAGGGGTCACATCCTTAAAAACCTATTTTCATCTTCTTCTCCAGTTCCAAAAGGTCTAGAGAGCTGAAAAGTTGTGTGCAGACTCCTTGGCCAATGGGGATACTAAATTGTAGATTTTGTGACCCCATGACCGCAAATGGGGTCACAGGGGTCACATCCTTAAAAACCTATTTTCATCTTCTTCTCCAGTTCCAACAGGTCTAGAGAGCTGAAAAGTTGTTTGCAGACTCCTTGGCCAATGGGGATTCTAAATTGTAGATTTCGTGACTCCATGACCCAAATGGGGTCACAGGGGTCACATCCTTAAAAACCTATTTTCATCTTCTTCTCCAGTTCCAACAGGTCAAGAGAGCTGAAAAGTTGTGTGCAGACTCCTTGGCCAATGGGGATTCTAAATTGTAGATTTTGTGACCCTGTGACCCCAATCTTGGTCACGGGTCATGACCCAAAAACCTATTTTCATCTTCTTCTCCAGTTTATATGTAAAGCTCTAGAAGGGTGAAATGTCGTGTAGAGATTCTTTGGTCAAAGGTGATTCTTAATTGTAGGATTGGTGACCCTGTGACTCCAAATGTGGGTCATGATCTAAAACCAATATTATTTTGCTTGTTAACAATGTATTACTTGAGATAACTTAGATATTCAACTTTAGATAATAAATCAATAAAATCCTGATGAGCTACAGAGCACATGGCTCTATTTTTCTAAATTCGTTTGTTTATTCAACTCTGCACATTTTATTTTATTTTTAGCAATGTGTGTGTCAGTGAAAAATCCTAATGAATATGCAAAAAATGCATGAGGAGGAAAATGCCGTTTTTAATTAAAAAGTGCTTAATTTTATTTTATTTCTCTTTCCAGTGTCATTAATTTACAAAATATAGACTTGCTATACATCCCAGTATGTGATTGAAATGCATCTGAAAGGTTTCTAAGTTTATTTGTTGAAAGCGAACGCTTCTTTTAAATACATCAAATCAGTAAACAATTTACGTAATTTGCCGATGGGAGTATAAATTTTGATGCAAATAACTCTTTAAATCATTCGCTGACCCCCAAAATTTATTACATGTTTGGTTAAAAGACATAATAAACTTGCTATTTGGAAAAAATAAACAAATTCTAAAATATTTTATTTCATCATCCCATCACTCCTTAATGCAACATTGCTTTAGATATGCATGAATTATGATAACATAACATGTGTAAATTTGCAACACAATAATTAAAATATTTAAAAAAACGTTCTTTGACATGTGTAAAGTATGTAATAAACAACCTCTATGACAAGAGTCAAGAATAGGAGCGTTTGTTTCTGTAAGTCTGAATAATAAGAGGGCTTGGTGACAGTGTCGATTTCAGAGGAGGGATTCATGGGGTTCACACCTTTTGAAAAATTGATGAACCACTTTGGTGAATGCCAACTTGTCAATATGGGAAATTCCCCAGCCCACTTCTCTCTTTGAAAATTTCTGGATTGGTAACCGGAGTTGAATATATATTTTCCAGAACCAAGATGGCGAGAAGGGTTTTTTGAAGACAGCTATTCTTCACGAGCAGATGAAAGAGAACTGCCTCTTGTCGGTAACATTCCAAGTGATGAGATCGTAAGGTTCTATGTGGGAGATGATGAAATACAAACGAACGACAATGAACAAGGAGAAGAAACTTCAGAACGTTCAGATGATGATGACGTGGAACAGACACATCCACTTGTTCAGCCACGCCCTCCAAAGAAAGTGGAATCATTTGCTTCCACTGACACAGGCTTTAGCACTGACAAAAAATTTCAACTGACAAACATGAGAGGTGAGAATTCCAAGGTGTTCATCTTATACTAAATAAGGCTAATTTACTCTAACAAAAGATTCCCTGGTGAGGTGTCCCAAAACAAGGATCTGGACCCAGATTACCAAAGCTCTCTTAAACTAGCTCTGTAGCTGTAATCACATTGACATTGGCTTATGACTATCTTAAGCTAAGAGTGCTTTCAATATTTACACCCAGGTTTTCCTCTTAATGCTAAATTACAGATCTTTTTACCATCAGACCTCAAATAATTGTCATTAAAATGCCCTTAAAAATTATTATTATCTTCTCTAAAAGTAAAAGTCTTGGAATCTAAAATTGTGTTCCTCATAATCAGCAAAATTTTGATTTGGGACCATCCAACTCCCATAAGGGACTAGAGGCATCTGAAATAGCCCAATCTCATTAGAATCAGACACTCGCCACATTCTTGATCTAAGTACTGCTCCAGTGTTTCACAGATGAGGCTAAGAAGCTGTCAATATCTAAGTGGGGTTTTGATTGGTTGAATTTAAGGAAGGTGTCAAGGTCACCAGATATGACCTCTGTCAAGCACTATACTCAGATCAAGAACACAGCGAGGTACAAATGATACGTTTCAGTTGATTTTAATGACATTTGAAAGAGCCTATTTGGTGACCTCCAACCCTAAGTAGGAGTCAGTCCCTAAAATGTATTTCTGCAATCTCAAAAACTATAAACTGTAAATAATGGGAACAATATGTTTTGAAAATGGGAAACCTTTTAAAATGCCACAGGGGCCACATTCTAAACAAAATATTTTTGACTTCTCCAAAAATACAAGTTGCAGAATACTAAACTGATTTACTTATTCTAAGCTTGATGAACCAGTTGGATCATACTTTAAATCATATTTTCAGATGTACCTTCTGTAAGCTATGCAGCCAGTTTAGAAAGATTGGCTCACTATAAGTCTGAAGGAGTGACCACATCTAGGAACCTATCCGTGGAGCCCAGTCGCTCGAGGGTTCAAGGACTTGTACAGCAGCCTTCAGATGACGAAAGTATGCCAGGTATTGCTTATTGTATGTTTGAGAGGTAATGCTAAATAAATTGCTATTGCACTAGTGCAAACCACCCTCTCCTAAAGATAAATAACAATGGTGATATTGAATGGTTAATCTAAGTATAAATCTAACATTATGTACACATTTCAATCACAGAAGCCGATTGTTTTGTAAGGAGTACTTTACTGTAAGGAGTATTTTACTGTAAGGAGTATTTTACTGTAAAGAGTACTTTACTGTAAGGAGTATTTTACTGTAAAAGAGTATTGTACTGTAAGGAGTATATTACTGTGAGGAGTATTTTACTGTAAGGAGTATTTTACTGTAAGGAGTAATGTACTGTAAGGAGTATTTTACTGTAAGAAGTATTTTACTGTAAAGAGTATATTACTGTAAGGAGTATTTTACTGTAAGGAGTATTGTACTATAAGGAGTATTTTACTGTAATGAGTATTGTACTGTAAGGAGTATTTTACTGTAAGGAGTATTTTACAGTAAGGAGTATTTTACTGTAAAAAGTATATTACTGTAAGGAGTATTTAACTGTAAAGAGTATTTTCCTGTAAGGAGTATTGTACTGCAAGGAGTATTTTACTTTAAAGAGTATTTCACTGTTAGGAGTATTTTACTGTAAGGAGTATTTTACTGTAAAGAGTATTTTTACTGTAAAGAGTATTGTACTGTAAGGAGTATTTTACTGTAAGGAGTATTGTACTGTAAGGAGTATTTTACAGTAAGGAGTATTTTACTGTAAGGAGTATTTTACTGTAAAGAGTATTTTACTGTAAGGAGTATTTTACTGTAAGAAGTATTTTACTGTAAAGAGTATATTACTGTAAGGAGTATTTTACTGTAAGGAGTATTTTACTGTAAAGAGTATTTTACTGTAAAGAGTATATTACTGTAAGGTGTATTTTACTGTAAGGAGTATTTGACTGTAAGGAGTATTTTACTGTAAAGAGTATATTACTGTAAGGTGTATTTTACTGTAAGGAGTATTTTACTGTAAAGAGTATATTACTGTAAAGAGTCTTTTACTGTAAAGAGTATTGTACTGTAAGGAGTATTTTACTGTAAGGAGTATTGAGCTGTAAGGAGTATTGAGCTGTAAGGAGTATTTTACTGTAAAGAGTATTTTACTGTAAAGAGTATTTTACTGTAAAGAGTATTTTACTGTAAGGAGTATTTTACTGTAAGGAGTATTGTACTGTAAAGAGTATATTACTGTTAGGTGTATTTTACTGTAAGGAGTATTTTACTGTAAAGAGTATTTTACTGTAAAGAGTATTTTACTGTAAGGAGTATTTTACTGTAAAGAGTATTGTACTGTAAAGAGTATATTACAGTAAGGTGTATTTTACTGTAAAGAGTATTGTACTGTAAGGAGTATTTTACTGTAAAGAGTATTTTACTGTAAGGAGTATTTTACTGTAAAGAGTATTTTACTGTAAGGAGTATTTTACTGTTTGGTGTATTCTACTGTAAAGAGTATTGTACTGTAAGGAGTATTTTACTGTAAAGAGTATTTTACTGTTAAGAGTATTGTACTGTAAAGAGTATTTTACTGTAAGGAGTATTTTACTGTAAAGAGTATTGTACTGTTAAAGAGTTTTACTGTAAAGAGTATTTTACTGTAAGGAGTATTGAGCTGTAAGGTGTATTTTACTGTAAAGAGTATTTTACTTTAAAGATTATTTTACTGTAAAGAGTATTTTACTGTAAAGAGTATTTTACTGTAAAGAGTATTGTACTGTAAGGAGTATTTTACTGTAAAGAGTATTTTACTGTAAAGAGTATTTTACTGTTTGGTGTATTTTACTGTAAAGAGTATTGTACTGTAAGGAGTATTTTACTGTAAAGAGTATTTTACTGTTAAGAGTATTGTACTGTAAAGAGTATTTTACTGTAAGGAGTATTTTACTGTAAAGAGTATTGTACTGTTAAAGAGTTTTACTGTAAAGAGTATTTTACTGTAAGGAGTATTTTACTGTTTGGTGTATTTTACTGTAAAGAGTATTGTACTGTAAGGAGTATTTTACTGTAAAGAGTATTTTACTGTTAAGAGTATTGTAATGTAAAGAGTATTTTACTGTAAGGAGTATTTTACTGTAAAGAGTATTGTACTGTTAAAGAGTTTTACTGTAAAGAGTATTTTACTGTAAGGAGTATTGAGCTGTAAGGTGTATTTTACTGTAAAGAGTATTTTACTTTAAAGATTATTTTACTGTAAAGAGTATTTTACTGTAAAGAGTATTGTACTGTAAAGAGTATATTACTGTTAGGTGTATTTTACTGTAAGGAGTATTGAGCTGTAAGGAGTATTTTACTGTAAAGAGTATTTTACTGTAAGGAGTATTTTACTGTAAGGAGTATTTTACTGTAAAGAGTATTTTACTGTAAGGAGTATTTTACTGTATATAGTATTTTACTGTAAAGAGTATTTTACTGTAAGGAGTATTTTACTGTAAAGGGTATTGTACTGTAAAGAGTATATTACAGTAAGGTGTATTTTACTGTAAAGAGTATTGTACTGTAAGGAGTATTTTACTGTAAGGAGTATTGTACTGTAAGGAGTATTTTACTGTAAAGAGTATATTACTGTAAGGTGTATTTTACTGTAAGGAGTATTTTACTGTAAGGAGTATTTTACTGTAAAGAGTATATTACTGTAAGGTGTATTTTACTGTAAGGAGTATTTTACTGTAAAGAGTATATTACTGTAAATAGTCTTTTACTGTAAAGAGTATTGTACTGTAAGGAGTATTTTACTGTAAGGAGTATTGAGCTGTAAGGAGTATTGAGCTGTAAGGAGTATTTTACTGTAAAGAGTATTTTACTGTAAAGAGTATTTTACTGTAAAGAGTATTTTACTGTAAGGAGTATTTTACTGTAAGGAGTATTGTACTGTAAAGAGTATATTACTGTTAGGTGTATTTTACTGTAAGGAGTATTTTACTGTAAAGAGTATTTTACTGTAAAGAGTATTTTACTGTAAGGAGTATTTTACTGTAAAGAGTATTGTACTGTAAAGAGTATATTACAGTAAGGTGTATTTTACTGTAAAGAGTATTGTACTGTAAGGAGTATTTTACTGTAAAGAGTATTTTACTGTAAGGAGTATTTTACTGTAAAGAGTATTTTACTGTAAGGAGTATTTTACTGTTTGGTGTATTCTACTGTAAAGAGTATTGTACTGTAAGGAGTATTTTACTGCAAAGAGTATTTTACTGTTAAGAGTATTGTACTGTAAAGAGTATTTTACTGTAAGGAGTATTTTACTGTAAAGAGTATTGTACTGTTAAAGAGTTTTACTGTAAAGAGTATTTTACTGTAAGGAGTATTGAGCTGTAAGGTGTATTTTACTGTAAGGAGTATATTACTGTGAGGAGTATTTTACTGTAAGGAGTATTTTACTGTAAGGAGTAATGTACTGTAAGGAGTATTTTACTGTAAGAAGTATTTTACTGTAAAGAGTATATTACTGTTTAGGAGTATTTTACTGTAAGGAGTATTGTACTATAAGGAGTATTTTACTGTAATGAGTATTGTACTGTAAGGAGTATTTTACTGTAAGGAGTATTTTACAGTAAGGAGTATTTTACTGTAAAAAGTATATTACTGTAAGGAGTATTTAACTGTAAAGAGTATTTTCCTGTAAGGAGTATTGTACTGCAAGGAGTATTTTACTTTAAAGAGTATTTCACTGTTAGGAGTATTTTACTATAATGAGTATTTTACTGTAAAGAGTATTTTTACTGTAAAGAGTATTGTACTGTAAGGAGTATTTTACTGTAAGGAGTATTGTACTGTAAGGAGTATTTTACAGTAAGGAGTATTTTACTGTAAGGAGTATTTTACTGTAAAGAGTATTTTACTGTAAGGAGTATTTTACTGTAAGAAGTATTTTACTGTAAAGAGTATATTACTGTAAGGAGTATTTTACTGTAAGGAGTATTTTACTGTAAAGAGTATTTTACTGTAAAGAGTATATTACTGTAAGGTGTATTTTACTGTAAGGAGTATTTGACTGTAAGGAGTATTTTACTGTAAAGAGTATATTACTGTAAGGTGTATTTTACTGTAAGGAGTATTTTACTGTATAGAGTATTTTACTGTAAAGAGTCTTTTACTGTAAAGAGTATTGTACTGTAAGGAGTATTTTACTGTAAGGAGTATTGAGCTGTAAGGAGTATTGAGCTGTAAGGAGTATTTTACTGTAAAGAGTATTTTACTGTAAAGAGTATTTTACTGTAAAGAGTATTTTACTGTAAGGAGTATTTTACTGTAAGGAGTATTGTACTGTAAAGAGTATATTACTGTTAGGTGTATTTTACTGTAAGGAGTATTTTACTGTAAAGAGTATTTTACTGTAAGGAGTATTTTACTGTAAAGAGTATTGTACTGTAAAGAGTATATTACAGTAAGGTGTATTTTACTGTAAAGAGTATTGTACTGTAAGGAGTATTTTACTGTAAAGAGTATTTTACTGTAAGGAGTATTTTACTGTAAAGAGTATTTTACTGTAAGGAGTATTTTACTGTTTGGTGTATTCTACTGTAAAGAGTATTGTACTGTAAGGAGTATTTTACTGTAAAGAGTATTTTACTGTTAAGAGTATTGTACTGTAAAGAGTATTTTACTGTAAGGAGTATTTTACTGTAAAGAGTATTGTACTGTTAAAGAGTTTTACTGTAAAGAGTATTTTACTGTAAGGAGTATTGAGCTGTAAGGTGTATTTTACTGTAAAGAGTATTTTACTTTAAAGATTATTTTACTGTAAAGAGTATTTTACTGTAAAGAGTATTTTACTGTAAAGAGTATTGTACTGTAAGGAGTATTTTACTGTAAAGAGTATTTTACTGTAAGGAGTATTTTACTGTTTGGTGTATTTTACTGTAAAGAGTATTGTACTGTAAGGAGTATTTTACTGTAAAGAGTATTTTACTGTTAAGAGTATTGTACTGTAAAGAGTATTTTACTGTAAGGAGTATTTTACTGTAAAGAGTATTGTACTGTTAAAGAGTTTTACTGTAAAGAGTATTTTACTGTAAGGAGTATTTTACTGTTTGGTGTATTTTACTGTAAAGAGTATTGTACTGTAAGGAGTATTTTACTGTAAAGAGTATTTTACTGTTAAGAGTATTGTAATGTAAAGAGTATTTTACTGTAAGGAGTATTTTACTGTAAAGAGTATTGTACTGTTAAAGAGTTTTACTGTAAAGAGTATTTTACTGTAAGGAGTATTGAGCTGTAAGGTGTATTTTACTGTAAAGAGTATTTTACTTTAAAGATTATTTTACTGTAAAGAGTATTTTACTGTAAGGAGTATTTTACTGTAAGGAGTATTTTACTGTAAAGAGTATTTTACTGTAAGGAGTATTTTACTGTAAATAGTATTTTACTGTAAAGAGTATTTTACTGTAAGGAGTATTTTACTGTAAAGGGTATTGTACTGTAAAGAGTATATTACAGTAAGGTGTATTTTACTGTAAAGAGTATTGTACTGTAAGGAGTATTTTACTGTAAGGAGTATTGTACTGTAAGGAGTATTTTACAGTAAGGAGTATTTTACTGTAAGGAGTATTTTACTGTAAAGAGTATTTTACTGTAAGGAGTATTTTACTGTAAAGAGTATTTTACTGTAAGGAGTATTTTCCTGTAAAGAGTATTTTACTGTAAAGAGTATTTTACTGTAAAGAGTATTTTACTGTAAGAAGTATTTTACTGTAAAGGGTATTGTACTGTAAAGAGTATATTACAGTAAGGTGTATTTTACTGTAAAGAGTATTGTACTGTAAGGAGTATTTTACTGTAAAGAGTATTTTACTGTAAGGAGTATTTTACTGTAAAGAGTATTTTACTGTAAGGAGTATTTTACTGTTTGGTGTATTTTACTGTAAAGAGTATTGTACTGTAAGGAGTATTTTACTGTTAAGAGTATTTTACTGTTAAGAGTATTGTACTGTAAAGAGTATTTTACTGTAAGGAGTATTTTACTGTAAAGAGTATTATACTGTTAAAGAGTTTTACTGTAAAGAGTATTTTACTGTAAGGAGTATTGAGCTGTAAGGTGTATTTTACTGTAAAGAGTATTTTACTTTAAAGATTATTTTACTGTAAAGAGTATTTTACTGTAAAGAGTATTGTACTGTAAAGAGTATATTACTGTTAGGTGTATTTTACTGTAAGGAGTATTGAGCTGTAAGGAGTATTTTACTGTAAAGAGTATTTTACTGTAAGGAGTATTTTACTGTAAAGAGTATTTAACTGTAAAGAGTATTTTCCTGTAAAGAGTATTTTACTGTAAAGAGTATTTTACTTTAAAGAGTATTTTACTGTAAGGAGTATTTTACTGTAAAGAGTATTGTACTGTAAAGAGTATATTACAGTAAGGTGTATTTTACTGTAAAGAGTATTTTACTGTAAGGAGTATTGTACTATAAGGAGTATTTTACTGTAATGAGTATTGTACTGTAAGGAGTATTTTACTGTAAGGAGTATTTTACAGTAAGGAGTATTTTACTGTAAAGAGTATATTACTGTAAGGAGTATTTAACTGTAAAGAGTATTTTCCTGTAAGGAGTATTGTACTGCAAGGAGTATTTTACTTTCAAGAGTATTTCACTGTTAGGAGTATTTTACTGTAAGGAGTATTTTACTGTAAAGAGTATTTTTACTGTAAAGAGTATTGTACTGTAAGGAGTATTTTACTGTAAGGAGTATTGTACTGTAAGGAGTATTTTACAGTAAGGAGTATTTTACTGTAAGGAGTATTTTACTGTAAAGAGTATTTTACTGTAAGGAGTATTTTACTGTAAGAAGTATTTTACTGTAAAGAGTATTTTACTGTAAGGAGTATTTTACTGTAAGGAGTATTTTACTGTAAAGAGTATATTACTGTAAAGTGTATTTTACTGTAAGGAGTATTTTACTGTTAAGGGTATTGTACTGTAAAGAGTATATTACAGTAAGGTGTATTTTACTGTAAAGAGTATTGTACTGTAAGGAGTATTTTACTGTAAAGAGTATTTTACTGTAAGGAGTATTTTACTGTAAAGAGTATTTTACTGTAAGGAGTATTTTACTGTTTGGTGTATTTTACTGTAAAGAGTATTGTACTGTAAGGAGTATTTTACTGTAAAGAGTATTTTACTGTTAAGAGTATTTTACTGTAAAGAGTATTTTACTGTAAGGAGTATTTTACTGTAAAGAGTATTGTACTGTTAAAGAGTATTTTACTGTAAAGAGTATTTTACTGTAAGGAGTATTGAGCTGTAAGGTGTATTTTACTGTAAAGAGTATTTTACTTTAAAGATTATTTTACTGTAAAGAGTATTTTACTGTAAAGAGTATATTACTGTTAGATGTATTTTACTGTAAGGAGTATTGAGCTGTAAGGAGTATTTTACTGTAAAGAGTATTTAACTGTAAAGAGTATTTTCCTGTAAAGAGTATTTTACTGTAAAGAGTATTTTACTGTAAAGAGTATTTTACTGTAAGGAGTATTTTACTGTAAAGAGTATTGTACTGTAAAGAGTATATTACAGTAAGGTGTATTTTACTGTAAAGAGTATTTTCCTGTAAAGAGTATTTTACTGTAAAGAGTATTTTACTGTAAGGAGTATTTTACTGTAAGGAGTATTTTACAGTAAGGAGTATTTTACTGTAAGGAGTATTGTACTGTAAGGAGTATTTTACTGTAAAGAGTATTTTACTGTAAGGAGTAATGTACTGTAAGGAGTATTTTACTGTAAGGAGTATTTTACTGTAAAGAGTATTTTACTGTAAGGAGTATTTTACAGTAAGGAGTATTTTACTGTAAGGAGTATTTTACTGTAAAGAGTATTTTACTGTAATGAGTATTGTACTGTAAGGAGTATTTTACTGTAAGGAGTATTTTACAGTAAGGAGTATTTTACTGTAAAAAGTATATTACTGTAAGGAGTTTTTAACTGTAAAGAGTATTTTCCTGTAAGGAGTATTGTACTGCAAGGAGTATTTTACTTTAAAGAGTATTTCACTGTTAGGAGTATTTTACTGTAAGGAGTATTTTACTGTAAAGAGTATTTTTACTGTAAAGAGTATTGTACTGTAAGGAGTATTTTACTGTAAGGAGTATTGTACTGTAAGGAGTATTTTACAGTAAGGAGTATTTTACTGTAAGGAGTATTTTACTGTAAAGAGTATTTTACTGTAAGGAGTATTTTACTGTAAGAAGTATTTTACTGTAAAGAGTATATTACTGTAAGGAGTATTTTACTGTAAGGAGTATTTTACTGTAAAGAGTATATTACTGTAAGGTGTATTTTACTGTAAGGAGTATTTTACTGTAAATAGTATATTACTGTAAAGAGTCTTTTACTGTAAAGAGTATTGTACTGTAAGGAGTATTTTACTGTAAGGAGTATTGAGCTGTAAGGAGTATTGAGCTGTAAGGAGTATTTTACTGTAAAGAGTATTTTACTGTAAAGAGTATTTTACTGTAAAGAGTATTTTACTGTAAGGAGTATTGTACTGTAAAGAGTATATTACTGTTAGGTGTATTTTACTGTAAGGAGTATTTTACTGTAAAGAGTATTTTACTGTAAAGAGTATTTTACTGTAAGGAGTATTTTACTGTAAAGAGTATTGTAGTGTAAAGAGTATATTACAGTAAGGTGTATTTTACTGTAAAGAGTATTTTCCTGTAAAGAGTATTTTACTGTAAAGAGTATTTTACTGTAAGGAGTATTTTACTGTAAGGAGTATTTTACAGTAAGGAGTATTTTACTGTAAGGAGTATTGTACTGTAAGGAGTATTTTACTGTAAAGAGTATTTTACTGTAAGGAGTAATGTACTGTAAGGAGTATTTTACTGTAAGAAGTATTTTACTGTAAAGAGTATTTTACTGTAAGGAGTATTTTACAGTAAGGAGTATTTTACTGTAAGGAGTATTTTACTGTAAAGAGTATTTTACTGTAATGAGTATTGTACTGTAAGGAGTATTTTACTGTAAGGAGTATTTTACAGTAAGGAGTATTTTACTGTAAAAAGTATATTACTGTAAGGAGTTTTTAACTGTAAAGAGTATTTTCCTGTAAGGAGTATTGTACTGCAAGGAGTATTTTACTTTAAAGAGTATTTCACTGTTAGGAGTATTTTACTGTAAGGAGTATTTTACTGTAAAGAGTATTTTTACTGTAAAGAGTATTGTACTGTAAGGAGTATTTTACTGTAAGGAGTATTGTACTGTAAGGAGTATTTTACAGTAAGGAGTATTTTACTGTAAGGAGTATTTTACTGTAAAGAGTATTTTACTGTAAGGAGTATTTTACTGTAAGAAGTATTTTACTGTAAAGAGTATATTACTGTAAGGAGTATTTTACTGTAAGGAGTATTTTACTGTAAAGAGTATATTACTGTAAGGTGTATTTTACTGTAAGGAGTATTTTACTGTAAAGAGTATATTACTGTAAAGAGTCTTTTACTGTAAAGAGTATTGTACTGTAAGGAGTATTTTACTGTAAGGAGTATTGAGCTGTAAGGAGTATTGAGCTGTAAGGAGTATTTTACTGTAAAGAGTATTTTACTGTAAAGAGTATTTTACTGTAAAGAGTATTTTACTGTAAGGAGTATTTTACTGTAAGGAGTATTGTACTGTAAAGAGTATATTACTGTTAGGTGTATTTTACTGTAAGGAGTATTTTACTGTAAAGAGTATTTTACTGTAAAGAGTATTTTACTGTAAGGAGTATTTTACTGTAAAGAGTATTGTACTGTAAAGAGTATATTACAGTAAGGTGTATTTTACTGTAAAGAGTATTGTACTGTAAGGAGTAATTTACTGTAAAGAGTATTTTACTGTAAGGAGTATTTTACTGTAAAGAGTATTTTACTGTAAGGAGTATTTTACAGTAAGGAGTATTTTACTGTAAAAAGTATATTACTGTAAGGAGTTTTTAACTGTAAAGAGTATTTTCCTGTAAGGAGTATTGTACTGCAAGGAGTATTTTACTTTAAAGAGTATTTCACTGTTAGGAGTATTTTACTGTAAGGAGTATTTTACTGTAAAGAGTATTTTTACTGTAAAGAGTATTGTACTGTAAGGAGTATTTTACTGTAAGGAGTATTGTACTGTAAGGAGTATTTTACAGTAAGGAGTATTTTACTGTAAGGAGTATTTTACTGTAAAGAGTATTTTACTGTAAGGAGTATTTTACTGTAAGAAGTATTTTACTGTAAAGAGTATATTACTGTAAGGAGTATTTTACTGTAAGGAGTATTTTACTGTAAAGAGTATATTACTGTAAGGTGTATTTTACTGTAAGGAGTATTTTACTGTAAAGAGTATATTACTGTAAAGAGTCTTTTACTGTAAAGAGTATTGTACTGTAAGGAGTATTTTACTGTAAGGAGAATTGAGCTGTAAGGAGTATTGAGCTGTAAGGAGTATTTTACTGTAAAGAGTATTTTACTGTAAAGAGTATTTTACTGTAAAGAGTATTTTACTGTAAGGAGTATTTTACTGTAAGGAGTATTGTACTGTAAAGAGTATATTACTGTTAGGTGTATTTTACTGTAAGGAGTATTTTACTGTAAAGAGTATTTTACTGTAAAGAGTATTTTACTGTAAGGAGTATTTTACTGTAAAGAGTATTGTACTGTAAAGAGTATATTACAGTAAGGTGTATTTTACTGTAAAGAGTATTGTACTGTAAGGAGTAATTTACTGTAAAGAGTATTTTACTGTAAGGAGTATTTTACTGTAAAGAGTATTTTACTGTAAAGAGTATTTTACTGTAAAGAGTATTTTACTGTAAGGAGTATTTTACTGTAAAGGGTATTGTACTGTAAAGAGTATATTACAGTAAGGTGTATTTTACTGTAAAGAGTATTGTACTGTAAGGAGTATTTTACTGTAAAGAGTATTTTACTGTAAGGAGTATTTTACCTTAAAGAGTATTTTACTGTAAGGAGTATTTTACTGTTTGGTGTATTTTACTGTAAAGAGTATTGTACTGTAAGGAGTATTTTACTGTAAAGAGTATTTTACTGTTAAGAGTATTGTACTGTAAAGAGTATTTTACTGTAAGGAGTATTTTACTGTAAGGAGTATTGTACTGTTAAAGAGTTTTACTGTAAAGAGTATTTTACTGTAAGGAGTATTGAGCTGTAAGGTGTATTTTACTGTAAAGAGTATTTTACTTTAAAGATTATTTTACTGTAAAGAGTATTTTACTGTAAAGAGTATTGTACTGTAAAGAGTATATTACTGTTAGGTGTATTTTACTGTAAGGAGTATTGAGCTGTAAGGAGTATTTTACTGTAAAGAGTATTTTACTGTAAGGAGTATTTTACTGTAAGGAGTATTGTACTGTAAGGAGTATTTTACAGTAAGGAGTATTTTACTGTAAGGAGTATTTTACTGTAAAGAGTATTTTACTGTAAGGAGTATTTTACTGTAAAGAGTATTGTACTGTAAAGAGTATATTACAGTAAGGTGTATTTTACTGTAAAGAGTATTTTACTGTAAGGAGTATTGTACTATAAGGAGTATTTTACTGTAATGAGTATTGTACTGTAAGGAGTATTTTACTGTAAGGAGTATTTTACAGTAAGGAGTATTTTACTGTAAAGAGTATATTACTGTAAGGAGTATTTAACTGTAAAGAGTATTTTCCTGTAAGGAGTATTGTACTGCAAGGAGTATTTTACTTTCAAGAGTATTTCACTGTTAGGAGTATTTTACTGTAAGGAGTATTTTACTGTAAAGAGTATTTTTACTGTAAAGAGTATTGTACTGTAAGGAGTATTTTACTGTAAGGAGTATTGTACTGTAAGGAGTATTTTACAGTAAGGAGTATTTTACTGTAAGGAGTATTTTACTGTAAAGAGTATTTTACTGTAAGGAGTATTTTACTGTAAGAAGTATTTTACTGTAAAGAGTATATTACTGTAAGGAGTATTTTACTGTAAGGAGTATTTTACTGTAAAGAGTATATTACTGTAAAGTGTATTTTACTGTAAGGAGTATTTTACTTTTAAGGGTATTGTACTGTAAAGAGTATATTACAGTAAGGTGTATTTTACTGTAAAGAGTATTGTACTGTAAGGAGTATTTTACTGTAAAGAGTATTTTACTGTAAGGAGTATTTTACTGTAAAGAGTATTTTACTGTAAGGAGTATTTTACTGTTTGGTGTATTTTACTGTAAAGAGTATTGTACTGTAAGGAGTATTTTACTGTAAAGAGTATTTTACTGTTAAGAGTATTTTACTGTAAAGAGTATTGTACTGTTAAAGAGTATTTTACTGTAAAGAGTATTTTACTGTAAGGAGTATTGAGCTGTAAGGTGTATTTTACTGTAAAGAGTATTTTACTTTAAAGATTATTTTACTGTAAAGAGTATTTTACTGTAAAGAGTATATTACTGTTAGATGTATTTTACTGTAAGGAGTATTGAGCTGTAAGGAGTATTTTACTGTAAAGAGTATTTAACTGTAAAGAGTATTTTCCTGTAAAGAGTATTTTACTGTAAAGAGTATTTTACTGTAAAGAGTATTTTACTGTAAGGAGTATTTTACTGTAAAGAGTATTGTACTGTAAAGAGTATATTACAGTAAGGTGTATTTTACTGTAAAGAGTATTTTCCTGTAAAGAGTATTTTACTGTAAAGAGTATTTTACTGTAAGGAGTATTTTACTGTAAGGAGTATTTTACTGTAAGGAGTATTTTACTGTAAGGAGTATTGTACTGTAAGGAGTATTTTACTGTAAAGAGTATTTTACTGTAAGGAGTAATGTACTGTAAGGAGTATTTTACTGTAAGAAGTATTTTACTGTAAAGAGTATATTACTGTAAGGAGTATTTTACTGTAAGGAGTATTGTACTATAAGGAGTATTTTACTGTAATGAGTATTGTACTGTAAGGAGTATTTTACTGTAAGGAGTATTTTACAGTAAGGAGTATTTTACTGTAAAAAGTATATTACTGTAAGGAGTTTTTAACTGTAAAGAGTATTTTCCTGTAAGGAGTAATGTACTGCAAGGAGTATTTTACTTTAAAGAGTATTTCACTGTTAGGAGTATTTTACTGTAAGGAGTATTTTACTGTAAAGAGTATTTTTACTGTAAAGAGTATTGTACTGTAAGGAGTATTTTACTGTAAGGAGTATTGTACTGTAAGGAGTATTCTACAGTAAGGAGTATTTTACTGTAAGGAGTATTTTACTGTAAAGAGTATTTTACTGTAAGGAGTATTTTACTGTAAGAAGTATTTTACTGTAAAGAGTATATTACTGTAAGGAGTATTTTACTGTAAGGAGTATTTTACTGTAAAGAGTATATTACTGTAAGGTGTATTTTACTGTAAGGAGTATTTTACTGTAAAGAGTATATTACTGTAAAGAGTCTTTTACTGTAAAGAGTATTGTACTGTAAGGAGTATTTTACTGTAAGGAGTATTGAGCTGTAAGGAGTATTGAGCTGTAAGGAGTATTTTACTGTAAAGAGTATTTTACTGTAAAGAGTATTTTACTGTAAAGAGTATTTTACTGTAAGGAGTATTTTACTGTAAGGAGTATTGTACTGTAAAGAGTATATTACTGTTAGGTGTATTTTACTGTAAGGAGTATTTTACTGTAAAGAGTATTTTACTGTAAAGAGTATTTTACTGTAAGGAGTATTTTACTGTAAAGAGTATTGTACTGTAAAGAGTATATTACAGTAAGGTGTATTTTACTGTAAAGAGTATTGTACTGTAAGGAGTAATTTACTGTAAAGAGTATTTTACTGTAAGGAGTATTTTACTGTAAAGAGTATTTTACTGTAAGGAGTATTTTCCTGTAAAGAGTATTTTACTGTAAAGAGTATTTTACTGTAAAGAGTATTTTACTGTAAGGAGTATTTTACTGTAAAGGGTATTGTACTGTAAAGAGTATATTACAGTAAGGTGTATTTTACTGTAAAGAGTATTGTACTGTAAGGAGTATTTTACTGTAAAGAGTATTTTACTGTAAGGAGTATTTTACCTTAAAGAGTATTTTACTGTAAGGAGTATTTTACTGTTTGGTGTATTTTACTGTAAAGAGTATTGTACTGTAAGGAGTATTTTACTGTAAAGAGTGTTTTACTGTTAAGAGTATTGTACTGTAAAGAGTATTTTACTGTAAGGAGTATTTTACTGTAAAGAGTATTTTTACTGTAAAGAGTATTGTACTGTAAGGAGTATTTTACTGTAAGGAGTATTGTACTGTAAGGAGTATTTTACAGTAAGGAGTATTTTACTGTAAGGAGTATTTTACTGTAAAGAGTATTTTACTGTAAGGAGTATTTTACTGTAAGAAGTATTTTACTGTAAAGAGTATATTACTGTAAGGAGTATTTTACTGTAAGGAGTATTTTACTGTAAAGAGTATATAACTGTAAAGTGTATTTTACTGTAAGGAGTATTTTACTGTTAAGGGTATTGTACTGTAAAGAGTATATTACAGTAAGGTGTATTTTACTGTAAAGAGTATTGTACTGTAAGGAGTATTTTACTGTAAAGAGTATTTTACTGTAAGGAGTATTTTACTGTAAAGAGTATTTTACTGTAAGGAGTATTTTACTGTTTGGTGTATTTTACTGTAAAGAGTATTGTACTGTAAGGAGTATTTTACTGTAAAGAGTATTTTACTGTTAAGAGTATTTTACTGTAAAGAGTATTGTACTGTTAAAGAGTATTTTACTGTAAAGAGTATTTTACTGTAAGGAGTATTGAGCTGTAAGGTGTATTTTACTGTAAAGAGTATTTTACTTTAAAGATTATTTTACTGTAAAGAGTATTTTACTGTAAAGAGTATATTACTGTTAGATGTATTTTACTGTAAGGAGTATTGAGCTGTAAGGAGTATTTTACTGTAAAGAGTATTTAACTGTAAAGAGTATTTTCCTGTAAAGAGTATTTTACTGTAAAGAGTATTTTACTGTAAAGAGTATTTTACTGTAAGGAGTATTTTACTGTAAAGAGTATTGTACTGTAAAGAGTATATTACAGTAAGGTGTATTTTACTGTAAAGAGTATTTTCCTGTAAAGAGTATTTTACTGTAAAGAGTATTTTACTGTAAGGAGTATTTTACTGTAAGGAGTATTTTACAGTAAGGAGTATTTTACTGTAAGGAGTATTGTACTGTAAGGAGTATTTTACTGTAAAGAGTATTTTACTGTAAGGAGTAATGTACTGTAAGGAGTATTTTACTGTAAGAAGTATTTTACTGTAAAGAGTATATTACTGTAAGGAGTATTTTACTGTAAGGAGTATTGTACTATAAGGAGTATTTTACTGTAATGAGTATTGTACTGTAAGGAGTATTTTACTGTAAGGAGTATTTTACAGTAAGGAGTATTTTACTGTAAAAAGTATATTACTGTAAGGAGTTTTTAACTGTAAAGAGTATTTTCCTGTAAGGAGTAATGTACTGCAAGGAGTATTTTACTTTAAAGAGTATTTCACTGTTAGGAGTATTTTACTGTAAGGAGTATTTTACTGTAAATAGTATTTTTACTGTAAAGAGTATTGTACTGTAAGGAGTATTTTACTGTAAGGAGTATTGTACTGTAAGGAGTATTTTACAGTAAGGAGTATTTTACTGTAAGGAGTATTTTACTGTAAAGAGTATTTTACTGTAAGGAGTATTTTACTGTAAGTAGTATTTTACTGTAAAGAGTATATTACTGTAAGGAGTATTTTACTGTAAGGAGTATTTTACTGTAAAGAGTATATTACTGTAAGGTGTATTTTACTGTAAGGAGTATTTTACTGTAAAGAGTATATTACTGTAAAGAGTCTTTTACTGTAAAGAGTATTGTACTGTAAGGAGTATTTTACTGTAAGGAGTATTGAGCTGTAAGGAGTATTGAGCTGTAAGGAGTATTTTACTGTAAAGAGTATTTTACTGTAAAGAGTATTTTACTGTAAAGAGTATTTTACTGTAAGGAGTATTTTACTGTAAGGAGTATTGTACTGTAAAGAGTATATTACTGTTAGGTGTATTTTACTGTAAGGAGTATTTTACTGTAAAGAGTATTTTACTGTAAAGAGTATTTTACTGTAAGGAGTATTTTACTGTAAAGAGTATTGTACTGTAAAGAGTATATTACAGTAAGGTGTATTTTACTGTAAAGAGTATTGTACTGTAAGGAGTAATTTACTGTAAAGAGTATTTTACTGTAAGGAGTATTTTACTGTAAAGAGTATTTTACTGTAAAGAGTATTTTACTGTAAAGAGTATTTTACTGTAAGGAGTATTTTACTGTAAAGGGTATTGTACTGTAAAGAGTATATTACAGTAAGGTGTATTTTACTGTAAAGAGTATTGTACTGTAAGGAGTATTTTACTGTAAAGAGTATTTTACTGTAAGGAGTATTTTACCTTAAAGAGTATTTTACTGTAAGGAGTATTTTACTGTTTGGTGTATTTTACTGTAAAGAGTATTGTACTGTAAGGAGTATTTTACTGTAAAGAGTATTTTACTGTTAAGAGTATTGTACTGTAAAGAGTATTTTACTGTAAGGAGTATTTTACTGTAAGGAGTATTGTACTGTTAAAGAGTTTTACTGTAAAGAGTATTTTACTGTAAGGAGTATTGAGCTGTAAGGTGTATTTTACTGTAAAGAGTATTTTACTTTAAAGATTATTTTACTGTAAAGAGTATTTTACTGTAAAGAGTATTGTACTGTAAAGAGTATATTACTGTTAGGTGTATTTTACTGTAAGGAGTATTGAGCTGTAAGGAGTATTTTACTGTAAAGAGTATTTTACTGTAAGGAGTATTTTACTGTAAGGAGTATTGTACTGTAAGGAGTATTTTACAGTAAGGAGTATTTTACTGTAAGGAGTATTTTACTGTAAAGAGTATTTTACTGTAAGGAGTATTTTACTGTAAAGAGTATTGTACTGTAAAGAGTATATTACAGTAAGGTGTATTTTACTGTAAAGAGTATTTTACTGTAAGGAGTATTGTACTATAAGGAGTATTTTACTGTAATGAGTATTGTACTGTAAGGAGTATTTTACTGTAAGGAGTATTTTACAGTAAGGAGTATTTTACTGTAAAGAGTATATTACTGTAAGGAGTATTTAACTGTAAAGAGTATTTTCCTGTAAGGAGTATTGTACTGCAAGGAGTATTTTACTTTCAAGAGTATTTCACTGTTAGGAGTATTTTACTGTAAGGAGTATTTTACTGTAAAGAGTATTTTTACTGTAAAGAGTATTGTACTGTAAGGAGTATTTTACTGTAAGGAGTATTGTACTGTAAGGAGTATTTTACAGTAAGGAGTATTTTACTGTAAGGAGTATTTTACTGTAAAGAGTATTTTACTGTAAGGAGTATTTTACTGTAAGAAGTATTTTACTGTAAAGAGTATATTACTGTAAGGAGTATTTTACTGTAAGGAGTATTTTACTGTAAAGAGTATATTACTGTAAAGTGTATTTTACTGTAAGGAGTATTTTACTTTTAAGGGTATTGTACTGTAAAGAGTATATTACAGTAAGGTGTATTTTACTGTAAAGAGTATTGTACTGTAAGGAGTATTTTACTGTAAAGAGTATTTTACTGTAAGGAGTATTTTACTGTAAAGAGTATTTTACTGTAAGGAGTATTTTACTGTTTGGTGTATTTTACTGTAAAGAGTATTGTACTGTAAGGAGTATTTTACTGTAAAGAGTATTTTACTGTTAAGAGTATTTTACTGTAAAGAGTATTGTACTGTTAAAGAGTATTTTACTGTAAAGAGTATTTTACTGTAAGGAGTATTGAGCTGTAAGGTGTATTTTACTGTAAAGAGTATTTTACTTTAAAGATTATTTTACTGTAAAGAGTATTTTACTGTAAAGAGTATATTACTGTTAGATGTATTTTACTGTAAGGAGTATTGAGCTGTAAGGAGTATTTTACTGTAAAGAGTATTTAACTGTAAAGAGTATTTTCCTGTAAAGAGTATTTTACTGTAAAGAGTATTTTACTGTAAAGAGTATTTTACTGTAAGGAGTATTTTACTGTAAAGAGTATTGTACTGTAAAGAGTATATTACAGTAAGGTGTATTTTACTGTAAAGAGTATTTTCCTGTAAAGAGTATTTTACTGTAAAGAGTATTTTACTGTAAGGAGTATTTTACTGTAAGGAGTATTTTACAGTAAGGAGTATTTTACTGTAAGGAGTATTGTACAGTAAGGAGTATTTTACTGTAAGGAGTATTTTACTGTAAGGAGTAATGTACTGTAAGGAGTATTTTACTGTAAGAAGTATTTTACTGTAAAGAGTATATTACTGTAAGGAGTATTTTACTGTAAGGAGTATTGTACTATAAGGAGTATTTTACTGTAATGAGTATTGTACTGTAAGGAGTATTTTACTGTAAGGAGTATTTTACAGTAAGGAGTATTTTACTGTAAAAAGTATATTACTGTAAGGAGTTTTTAACTGTAAAGAGTATTTTCCTGTAAGGAGTAATGTACTGCAAGGAGTATTTTACTTTAAAGAGTATTTCACTGTTAGGAGTATTTTACTGTAAGGAGTATTTTACTGTAAAGAGTATTTTTACTGTAAAGAGTATTGTACTGTAAGGAGTATTTTACTGTAAGGAGTATTGTACTGTAAGGAGTATTTTACAGTAAGGAGTATTTTACTGTAAGGAGTATTTTACTGTAAAGAGTATTTTACTGTAAGGAGTATTTTACTGTAAGAAGTATTTTACTGTAAAGAGTATATTACTGTAAGGAGTATTTTACTGTAAGGAGTATTTTACTGTAAAGAGTATATTACTGTAAGGTGTATTTTACTGTAAGGAGTATTTTACTGTAAAGAGTATATTACTGTAAAGAGTCTTTTACTGTAAAGAGTATTGTACTGTAAGGAGTATTTTACTGTAAGGAGTATTGAGCTGTAAGGAGTATTGAGCTGTAAGGAGTATTTTACTGTAAAGAGTATTTTACTGTAAAGAGTATTTTACTGTAAAGAGTATTTTACTGTAAGGAGTATTTTACTGTAAGGAGTATTGTACTGTAAAGAGTATATTACTGTTAGGTGTATTTTACTGTAAGGAGTATTTTACTGTAAAGAGTATTTTACTGTAAAGAGTATTTTACTGTAAGGAGTATTTTACTGTAAAGAGTATTGTACTGTAAAGAGTATATTACAGTAAGGTGTATTTTACTGTAAAGAGTATTGTACTGTAAGGAGTAATTTACTGTAAAGAGTATTTTACTGTAAGGAGTATTTTACTGTAAAGAGTATTTTACTGTAAGGAGTATTTTCCTGTAAAGAGTATTTTACTGTAAAGAGTATTTTACTGTAAAGAGTATTTTACTGTAAGGAGTATTTTACTGTAAAGGGTATTGTACTGTAAAGAGTATATTACAGTAAGGTGTATTTTACTGTAAAGAGTATTGTACTGTAAGGAGTATTTTACTGTAAAGAGTATTTTACTGTAAGGAGTATTTTACCTTAAAGAGTATTTTACTGTAAGGAGTATTTTACTGTTTGGTGTATTTTACTGTAAAGAGTATTGTACTGTAAGGAGTATTTTACTGTAAAGAGTGTTTTACTGTTAAGAGTATTGTACTGTAAAGAGTATTTTACTGTAAGGAGTATTTTACTGTAAAGAGTATTTTTACTGTAAAGAGTATTGTACTGTAAGGAGTATTTTACTGTAAGGAGTATTGTACTGTAAGGAGTATTTTACAGTAAGGAGTATTTTACTGTAAGGAGTATTTTACTGTAAAGAGTATTTTACTGTAAGGAGTATTTTACTGTAAGAAGTATTTTACTGTAAAGAGTATATTACTGTAAGGAGTATTTTACTGTAAGGAGTATTTTACTGTAAAGAGTATATTACTGTAAAGTGTATTTTACTGTAAGGAGTATTTTACTGTTAAGGGTATTGTACTGTAAAGAGTATATTACAGTAAGGTGTATTTTACTGTAAAGAGTATTTTACTGTAAGGAGTATTTTACTGTAAAGAGTATTTTACTGTAAGGAGTATTTTACTGTAAAGAGTATTTTACTGTAAGGAGTATTTTACTGTTTGGTGTATTTTACTGTAAAGAGTATTGTACTGTAAGGAGTATTTTACTGTAAAGAGTATTTTACTGTTAAGAGTATTTTACTGTAAAGAGTATTGTACTGTTAAAGAGTATTTTACTGTAAAGAGTATTTTACTGTAAGGAGTATTGAGCTGTAAGGTGTATTTTACTGTAAAGAGTATTTTACTTTAAAGATTATTTTACTGTAAAGAGTATTTTACTGTAAAGAGTATATTACTGTTAGATGTATTTTACTGTAAGGAGTATTGAGCTGTAAGGAGTATTTTACTGTAAAGAGTATTTAACTGTAAAGAGTATTTTCCTGTAAAGAGTATTTTACTGTAAAGAGTATTTTACTGTAAAGAGTATTTTACTGTAAGGAGTATTTTACTGTAAAGAGTATTGTACTGTAAAGAGTATATTACAGTAAGGTGTATTTTACTGTAAAGAGTATTTTCCTGTAAAGAGTATTTTACTGTAAAGAGTATTTTACTGTAAGGAGTATTTTACTGTAAGGAGTATTTTACAGTAAGGAGTATTTTACTGTAAGGAGTATTGTACTGTAAGGAGTATTTTACTGTAAAGAGTATTTTACTGTAAGGAGTAATGTACTGTAAGGAGTATTTTACTGTAAGAAGTATTTTACTGTAAAGAGTATATTACTGTAAGGAGTATTTTACTGTAAGGAGTATTGTACTATAAGGAGTATTTTACTGTAATGAGTATTGTACTGTAAGGAGTATTTTACTGTAAGGAGTATTTTACAGTAAGGAGTATTTTACTGTAAAAAGTATATTACTGTAAGGAGTTTTTAACTGTAAAGAGTATTTTCCTGTAAGGAGTAATGTACTGCAAGGAGTATTTTACTTTAAAGAGTATTTCACTGTTAGGAGTATTTTACTGTAAGGAGTATTTTACTGTAAATAGTATTTTTACTGTAAAGAGTATTGTACCGAAGGAGTATTTTACTGTAAGGAGTATTGTACTGTAAGGAGTATTTTACAGTAAGGAGTATTTTACTGTAAGGAGTATTTTACTGTAAAGAGTATTTTACTGTAAGGAGTATTTTACTGTAAGAAGTATTTTACTGTAAAGAGTATATTACTGTAAGGAGTATTTTACTGTAAGGAGTATTTTACTGTAAAGAGTATATTACTGTAAGGTGTATTTTACTGTAAGGAGTATTTTACTGTAAAGAGTATATTACTGTAAAGAGTCTTTTACTGTAAAGAGTATTGTACTGTAAGGAGTATTTTACTGTAAGGAGTATTGAGCTGTAAGGAGTATTGAGCTGTAAGGAGTATTTTACTGTAAAGAGTATTTTACTGTAAAGAGTATTTTACTGTAAAGAGTATTTTACTGTAAGGAGTATTTTACTGTAAGGAGTATTGTACTGTAAAGAGTATATTACTGTTAGGTGTATTTTACTGTAAGGAGTATTTTACTGTAAAGAGTATTTTACTGTAAAGAGTATTTTACTGTAAGGAGTATTTTACTGTAAAGAGTATTGTACTGTAAAGAGTATATTACAGTAAGGTGTATTTTACTGTAAAGAGTATTGTACTGTAAGGAGTAATTTACTGTAAAGAGTATTTTACTGTAAGGAGTATTTTACTGTAAAGAGTATTTTACTGTAAGGAGTATTTTCCTGTAAAGAGTATTTTACTGTAAAGAGTATTTTACTGTAAAGAGTATTTTACTGTAAGGAGTATTTTACTGTTAAGGGTATTGTACTGTAAAGAGTATAGTACAGTAAGGTGTATTTTACTGTAAAGAGTATTGTACTGTAAGGAGTATTTTACTGTAAAGAGTATTTTACTGTAAGGAATATTTTACCTTAAAGAGTATTTTACTGTAAGGAGTATTTTACTGTTTGGTGTATTTTACTGTAAAGAGTATTGTACTGTAAGGAGTATTTTACTGTAAAGAGTGTTTTACTGTTAAGAGTATTGTACTGTAAAGAGTATTTTACTGTAAGGAGTATTTTACTGTAAGGAGTATTGTACTGTTAAAGAGTTTTACTGTAAAGAGTATTTTACTGTAAGGAGTATTGAGCTGTAAGGTGTATTTTACTGTAAAGAGTATTTTACTTTAAAGATTATTTTACTGTAAAGAGTATTTTACTGTAAAGAGTATTGTACTGTAAAGAGTATATTACTGTTAGGTGTATTTTACTGTAAGGAGTATTGAGCTGTAAGGAGTATTTTACTGTAAAGAGTATTTTACTGTAAGGAGTATTTTACTGTAAGGAGTATTGTACTGTAAGGAGTATTTTACAGTAAGGAGTATTGTGCTGTAAGGAGTATTTTACTGTAAAGAGTATTTTACTGTAAGGAGTATTTTACTTTAAAGAGTATTGTACTGTAAAGAGTATATTACAGTAAGGTGTATTGTACTGTAAAGAGTATTTTACTGTAAGGAGTATTTTACTGTTTGGTGTATTTTACTGTAAAGAGTATTGTACTGTAAGGAGTATTTTACTGTAAGGAGTATTTTACAGTAAGGAGTATTTTACTGTAAAGAGTATATTACTGTAAGGAGTATTTAACTGTAAAGAGTATTTTCCTGTAAGGAGTATTGTACTGCAAGGAGTATTTTACTTTCAAGAGTATTTCACTGTTAGGAGTATTTTACTGTAAGGAGTATTTTACTGTAAAGAGTATTTTTACTGTAAAGAGTATTGTACTGTAAGGAGTATTTTACTGTAAGGAGTATTGTACTGTAAGGAGTATTTTACAGTAAGGAGTATTTTACTGTAAGGAGTATTTTACTGTAAAGAGTATTTTACTGTAAGGAGTATTTTACTGTAAGAAGTATTTTACTGTAAAGAGTATATTACTGTAAGGAGTATTTTACTGTAAGGAGTATTTTACTGTAAAGAGTATATTACTGTAAAGTGTATTTTACTGTAAGGAGTATTTTACTGTTAAGGGTATTGTACTGTAAAGAGTATATTACAGTAAGGTGTATTTTACTGTAAAGAGTATTGTACTGTAAGGAGTATTTTACTGTAAAGAGTATTTTACTGTAAGGAGTATTTTACTGTAAAGAGTATTTTACTGTAAGGAGTATTTTACTGTTTGGTGTATTTTACTGTAAAGAGTATTGTACTGTAAGGAGTATTTTACTGTTAAGAGTATTTTACTGTAAAGAGTATTGTACTGTTAAAGAGTATTTTACTGTAAAGAGTATTTTACTGTAAGGAGTATTGAGCTGTAAGGTGTATTTTACTGTAAAGAGTATTTTACTTTAAAGATTATTTTACTGTAAAGAGTATTTTACTGTAAAGAGTATATTACTGTTAGATGTATTTTGCTGTAAGGAGTATTGAGCTGTAAGGAGTATTTTACTGTAAAGAGTATTTAACTGTAAAGAGTATTTTCCTGTAAAGAGTATTTTACTGTAAAGAGTATTTTACTGTAAAGAGTATTTTACTGTAAGGAGTATTTTACTGTAAAGAGTATTGTACTGTAAAGAGTATATTACAGTAAGGTGTATTTTACTGTAAAGAGTATTTTCCTGTAAAGAGTATTTTACTGTAAAGAGTATTTTACTGTAAGGAGTATTTTACTGTAAGGAGTATTTTACAGTAAGGAGTATTTTACTGTAAGGAGTATTGTACTGTAAGGAGTATTTTACTGTAAAGAGTATTTTACTGTAAGGAGTAATGTACTGTAAGGAGTATTTTACTGTAAGAAGTATTTTACTGTAAAGAGTATATTACTGTAAGGAGTATTTTACTGTAAGGAGTATTGTACTATAAGGAGTATTTTACTGTAATGAGTATTGTACTGTAAGGAGTATTTTACTGTAAGGAGTATTTTACAGTAAGGAGTATTTTACTGTAAAAAGTATATTACTGTAAGGAGTTTTTAACTGTAAAGAGTATTTTCCTGTAAGGAGTATTGTACTGCAAGGAGTATTTTACTTTAAAGAGTATTTCACTGTTAGGAGTATTTTACTGTAAGGAGTATTTTACTGTAAAGAGTATTTTTACTGTAAAGAGTATTGTACTGTAAGGAGTATTTTACTGTAAGGAGTATTGTACTGTAAGGAGTATTTTACAGTAAGGAGTATTTTACTGTAAGGAGTATTTTACTGTAAAGAGTATTTTACTGTAAGGAGTATTTTACTGTAAGAAGTATTTTACTGTAAAGAGTATATTACTGTAAGGAGTATTTTACTGTAAGGAGTATTTTACTGTAAAGAGTATATTACTGTAAGGTGTATTTTACTGTAAGGAGTATTTTACTGTAAAGAGTATATTACTGTAAAGAGTCTTTTACTGTAAAGAGTATTGTACTGTAAGGAGTATTTTACTGTAAGGAGTATTGAGCTGTAAGGAGTATTGAGCTGTAAGGAGTATTTTACTGTAAAGAGTATTTTACTGTAAAGAGTATTTTACTGTAAGGAGTATTTTACTGTAAGGAGTATTGTACTGTAAAGAGTATATTACTGTTAGGTGTATTTTACTGTAAGGAGTATTTTACTGTAAAGAGTATTTTACTGTAAAGAGTATTTTACTGTAAGGAGTATTTTACTGTAAAGAGTATTGTACTGTAAAGAGTATATTACAGTAAGGTGTATTTTACTGTAAAGAGTATTGTACTGTAAGGAGTAATTTACTGTAAAGAGTATTTTACTGTAAGGAGTATTTTACTGTAAAGAGTATTTTACTGTAAGGAGTATTTTCCTGTAAAGAGTATTTTACTGTAAAGAGTATTTTACTGTAAAGAGTATTTTACTGTAAGGAGTATTTTACTGTAAAGGGTATTGTACTGTAAAGAGTATATTACAGTAAGGTGTATTTTACTGTAAAGAGTATTGTACTGTAAGGAGTATTTTACTGTAAAGAGTATTTTACTGTAAGGAGTATTTTACCTTAAAGAGTATTTTACTGTAAGGAGTATTTTACTGTTTGGTGTATTTTACTGTAAAGAGTATTGTACTGTAAGGAGTATTTTACTGTAAAGAGTGTTTTACTGTTAAGAGTATTGTACTGTAAAGAGTATTTTACTGTAAGGAGTATTTTACTGTAAGGAGTATTGTACTGTTAAAGAGTTTTACTGTAAAGAGTATTTTACTGTAAGGAGTATTGAGCTGTAAGGTGTATTTTACTGTAAAGAGTATTTTACTTTAAAGATTATTTTACTGTAAAGAGTATTTTACTGTAAAGAGTATTGTACTGTAAAGAGTATATTACTGTTAGGTGTATTTTACTGTAAGGAGTATTGAGCTGTAAGGAGTATTTTACTGTAAAGAGTATTTTACTGTAAGGAGTATTTTACTGTAAGGAGTATTGTACTGTAAGGAGTATTTTACAGTAAGGAGTATTTTACTGTAAGGAGTATTTTACTGTAAAGAGTATTTTACTGTAAGGAGTATTTTACTGTAAGAAGTATTTTACTTTAAAGAGTATTTTTACTGTAAAGAGTATTGTACTGTAAGGAGTATTTTACTGTAAGGAGTATTGTACTGTAAGGAGTATTTTACAGTAAGGAGTATTTTACTGTAAGGAGTATTTTACTGTAAAGAGTATTTTACTGTAAGGAGTATTTTACTGTAAGAAGTATTTTACTGTAAAGAGTATATTACTGTAAAGAGTATTTTACTGTAAAGAGTATTGTACTGTAAGGAGTATTTTACTGTAAGAAGTATTTTACTGTAAAGAGTATATTACTGTAAAGAGTATTTTACTGTAAAGAGTATTGTACTGTAAGGAGTATTTTACTGTAAGGAGTATTGAGCTGTAAGGAGTATTTTACTGTAAAGAGTATTTTACTGTAAGGAGTATTTTACTGTAAGAAGTATTTTACTGTAAAGAGTATATTACTGTAAAGAGTATTTTACTGTAAAGAGTATTGTACTGGAAGGAGTATTTTACTGTAAGGAGTATTGAGCTGTAAGGAGTATTTTACTGTAAAGAGTATTTTACAGTAAGGAGTATTTTACTGTAAGGAGTATTTTACTGTAAAGAGTATTTTACTGTAGGAGTATTTTACTGTAAGGAGTATTTTACTGTAAAGAGTATATTACTGTAAGGAGTATTTTACTGTAAGGAGTATTTTACTGTAAAGAGTATATTACTGTAAGGAGTATTTTACTGTAAGGAGTATTTTACTGTAAAGAGTATTTTACTGTAAAGAGTATATTACTGTAAAGAGTATTTTACTGTAAGGAGTATTGAGCTGTAAGGAGTATTTTACTGTAAAGAGTATTTTACTGTAAAGAGTATTTTACTGTAAGGAGTATTTTACTGTAAAGGGTATTGTACTGTAAAGAGTATATTACAGTAAAGAGTATTGTACTGTAAGGAGTATTTTACTGTAAGGAGTATTGAGCTGTAAGGAGTATTTTACTGTAAAGAGTATTTTACTGTAAAGAGTATTTTACTGTAAGGAGTATATTACTGTAAGGAGTATTGTACTGTAAAGAGTATATTACTGTTAGGTGTATTTTACTGTAAGGAGTATTTTACTGTAAAGAGTATATTACTGTAAGGAGTATTTTACTGTAAAGAGTATTTTCCTGTAAAGAGTATTTTACTGTAAAGAGTATTTTACTGTAAAGAGTATTTTACTGTAAGGAGTATTTTACTGTAAAGGGTATTGTACTGTAAAGAGTATATTACAGTAAGGTGTATTTTACTGTAAAGAGTATTGTACTGTAAGGAGTATTTTACTGTAAAGAGTATTTTACTGTAAGGAGTATTTTACTGTAAAGAGTATTTTACTGTAAGGAGTATTTTACTGTTTGGTGTATTCTACTGTAAAGAGTATTGTACTGTAAGGAGTATTTTACTGTAAAGAGTATTTTACTGTTAAGAGTATTGTACTGTAAAGAGTATTTTACTGTAAGGAGTATTTTACTGTAAAGAGTATTGTACTGTTAAAGAGTTTTACTGTAAAGAGTATTTTACTGTAAGGAGTATTGAGCTGTAAGGTGTATTTTACTGTAAAGAGTATTTTACTGTAAGGAGTATTGAGCTGTAAGGTGTATTTTACTGTAAAGAGTATTTTACTGTAAAGAGTATATTACTGTAAAGAGTATTTTACTGTAAAGAGTATTGTACTGTAAAGAGTATATTACTGTTAGGTGTATTTTACTGTAAGGAGTATTGAGCTGTAAGGAGTATTTTACTGTAAAGAGTATTTTACTGTAAGGAGTATTTTACTGTAAGGAGTATTTTACTGTAAAGAGTATTTTACTGTAAGGAGTATTTTCCTGTAAATAGTATTTTACTGTAAAGAGTATTTTACTGTAAGGAGTATTTTACTGTAAAGGGTATTGTACTGTAAAGAGTATATTACAGTAAGGTGTATTTTACTGTAAAGAGTATTGTACTGTAAAGAGTATTTTACTGTAAGGAGTATTTTACTGTAAAGAGTATTGTACTGTTAAAGAGTTTTACTGTAAAGAGTATTTTACTGTAAGGAGTATTGAGCTGTAAGGTGTATTTTACTGTAAAGAGTATTTTACTTTAAAGATTATTTTACTGTAAAGAGTATTTTACTGTAAAGGGTATTGTACTGTAAAGAGTATATTACAGTAAGGTGTATTTTACTGTAAAGAGTATTGTACTGTAAGGAGTATTTTACTGTAAAGAGTATTTTACTGTAAGGAGTATTTTACCTTAAAGAGTATTTTACTGTAAGGAGTATTTTACTGTTTGGTGTATTTTACTGTAAAGAGTATTGTACTGTAAGGAGTATTTTACTGTAAAGAGTGTTTTACTGTTAAGAGTATTGTACTGTAAAGAGTATTTTACTGTAAGGAGTATTTTACTGTAAGGAGTATTGTACTGTTAAAGAGTTTTACTGTAAAGAGTATTTTACTGTAAGGAGTATTGAGCTGTAAGGTGTATTTTACTGTAAAGAGTATTTTACTTTAAAGATTATTTTACTGTAAAGAGTATTTTACTGTAAAGAGTATTGTACTGTAAAGAGTATATTACTGTTAGGTGTATTTTACTGTAAGGAGTATTGAGCTGTAAGGAGTATTTTACTGTAAAGAGTATTTTACTGTAAGGAGTATTTTACTGTAAGGAGTATTGTACTGTAAGGAGTATTTTACAGTAAGGAGTATTTTACTGTAAGGAGTATTTTACTGTAAAGAGTATTTTACTGTAAGGAGTATTTTACTGTAAGAAGTATTTTACTTTAAAGAGTATTTTTACTGTAAAGAGTATTGTACTGTAAGGAGTATTTTACTGTAAGGAGTATTGTACTGTAAGGAGTATTTTACAGTTAGGAGTATTTTACTGTAAGGAGTATTTTACTGTAAAGAGTATTTTACTGTAAGGAGTATTTTACTGTAAGAAGTATTTTACTGTAAAGAGTATATTACTGTAAAGAGTATTTTACTGTAAAGAGTATTGTACTGTAAGGAGTATTTTACTGTAAGGAGTATTGAGCTGTAAGGAGTATTTTACTGTAAAGAGTATTTTACTGTAAGGAGTATTTTACTGTAAGAAGTATTTTACTGTAAAGAGTATATTACTGTAAAGAGTATTTTACTGTAAAGAGTATTGTACTGGAAGGAGTATTTTACTGTAAGGAGTATTGAGCTGTAAGGAGTATTTTACTGTAAAGAGTATTTTACAGTAAGGAGTATTTTACTGTAAGGAGTATTTTACTGTAAAGAGTATTTTACTGTAAGGAGTATTTTACTGTAAGGAGTATTTTACTGTAAAGAGTATATTACTGTAAGGTGTATTTTACTGTAAGGAGTATTTTACTGTAAAGAGTATATTACTGTAAGGAGTATTTTACTGTAAGGAGTATTTTACTGTAAAGAGTATTGTACTGTAAGGAGTATTTTACTGTAAGGAGTATTGAGCTGTAAGGAGTATATTACTGTTAGGTGTATTTTACTGTAAGGAGTATTTTACTGTAAAGAGTATATTACTGTAAGAAGTATTTTACTGTAAGGAGTATTTTACTGTAAAGAGTATATTACTGTAAGGAGTATTTTACTGTAAAGAGTATTTTCCTGTAAAGAGTATTTTACTGTAAAGAGTATTTTACTGTAAGGAGTATTTTACTGTAAAGGGTATTGTACTGTAAAGAGTATATTACAGTAAAGAGTATTGTACTGTAAGGAGTATTTTACTGTAAGGAGTATTGAGCTGTAAGGAGTATATTACTGTTAGGTGTATTTTACTGTAAGGAGTATTTTACTGTAAAGAGTATATTACTGTAAGAAGTATTTTACTGTAAGGAGTATTTTACTGTAAAGAGTATATTACTGTAAGGAGTATTTTACTGTAAAGAGTATTTTCCTGTAAAGAGTATTTTACTGTAAAGAGTATTTTACTGTAAGGAGTATTTTACTGTAAAGGGTATTGTACTGTAAAGAGTATATTACAGTAAGGTGTATTTTACTGTAAAGAGTATTGTACTGTAAGGAGTATTTTACTGTAAAGAGTATTTTACTGTAAGGAGTATTTTACTGTAAAGAGTATTTTACTGTAAGGAGTATTTTACTGTTTGGTGTATTCTACTGTAAAGAGTATTGTACTGTAAGGAGTATTTTACTGTAAAGAGTATTTTACTGTTAAGAGTATTGTACTGTAAAGAGTATTTTACTGTAAGGAGTATTTTACTGTAAAGAGTATTGTACTGTTAAAGAGTTTTACTGTAAAGAGTATTTTACTGTAAGGAGTATTGAGCTGTAAGGTGTATTTTACTGTAAAGAGTATTTTACTTTAAAGATTATTTTACTGTAAAGAGTATTTTACTGTAAAGAGTATTGTACTGTAAAGAGTATATTACTGTTAGGTGTATTTTACTGTAAGGAGTATTGAGCTGTAAGGAGTATTTTACTGTAAAGAGTATTTTACTGTAAGGAGTATTTTACTGTAAGGAGTATTTTACTGTAAAGAGTATTTTACTGTAAGGAGTATTTTCCTGTAAATAGTATTTTACTGTAAAGAGTATTTTACTGTAAGGAGTATTTTACTGTAAAGGGTATTGTACTGTAAAGAGTATATTACAGTAAGGTGTATTTTACTGTAAAGAGTATTGTACTGTAAGGAGTATTTTACTGTAAGGAGTATTGTACTGTAAGGAGTATTTTACAGTTAGGAGTATTTTACTGTAAGGAGTATTTTACTGTAAAGAGTATTTTACTGTAAGGAGTATTTTACTGTAAAGAGTATTTTACTGTAAGGAGTAATTCCCTGTAAAGAGTATTTTACTGTAAAGAGTATTTTACTGTAAAGAGTATTTTACTGTAAGGAGTATTTTACTGTAAAGGGTATTGTACTGTAAAGAGTATATTACAGTAAGGTGTATTTTACTGTAAAGAGTATTGTACTGTAAGGAGTATTTTACTGTAAAGAGTATTTTACTGTAAGGAGTATTTTACTGTAAAGAGTATTTTACTGTAAGGAGTATTTTACTGTTTGGTGTATTTTACTGTAAAGAGTATTGTACTGTAAGGAGTATTTTACTGTAAAGAGTATTTTACTGTTAAGAGTATTGTACTGTAAAGAGTATTTTACTGTAAGGAGTATTTTACTGTAAAGAGTATTATACTGTTAAAGAGTTTTACTGTAAAGAGTATTTTACTGTAAGGAGTATTGAGCTGTAAGGTGTATTTTACTGTAAAGAGTATTTTACTTTAAAGATTATTTTACTGTAAAGAGTATTTTACTGTAAAGAGTATTGTACTGTAAAGAGTATATTACTGTTAGGTGTATTTTACTGTAAGGAGTATTGAGCTGTAAGGAGTATTTTACTGTAAAGAGTATTTTACTGTAAGGAGTATTTTACTGTAAAGAGTATTAAACTGTAAAGAGTATTTTCCTGTAAAGAGTATTTTACTGTAAAGAGTATTTTACTGTAAAGAGTATTTTACTGTAAGGAGTATTTTACTTTAAAGAGTATTGTACTGTAAAGAGTATATTACAGTAAGGTGTATTTTACTGTAAAGAGTATTTTACTGTAAGGAGTATTGTACTATAAGGAGTATTTTACTGTAATGAGTATTGTACTGTAAGGAGTATTTTACTGTAAGGAGTATTTTACAGTAAGGAGTATTTTACTGTAAAGAGTATATTACTGTAAGGAGTATTTAACTGTAAAGAGTATTTTCCTGTAAGGAGTATTGTACTGCAAGGAGTATTTTACTTTAAAGAGTATTTCACTGTTAGGAGTATTTTACTGTAAGGAGTATTTTACTGTAAAGAGTATTTTTACTGTAAAGAGTATTGTACTGTAAGGAGTATTTTACTGTAAGGAGTATTGTACTGTAAGGAGTATTTTACAGTAAGGAGTATTTTACTGTAAGGAGTATTTTACTGTAAAGAGTATTTTACTGTAAGGAGTATTTTACTGTAAGAAGTATTTTACTGTAAAGAGTATATTACTGTAAGGAGTATTTTACTGTAAGGAGTATTTTACTGTAAAGAGTATATTACTGTAAAGTGTATTTTACTGTAAGGAGTATTTTACTGTTAAGGGTATTGTACTGTAAAGAGTATATTACAGTAAGGTGTATTTTACTGTAAAGAGTATTGTACTGTAAGGAGTATTTTACTGTAAAGAGTATTTTACTGTAAGGAGTATTTTACTGTAAAGAGTATTTCACTGTAAGGAGTATTTTACTGTTTGGTGTATTTTACTGTAAAGAGTATTGTACTGTAAGGAGTATTTTACTGTAAAGAGTATTTTACTGTTAAGAGTATTTTACTGTAAAGAGTATTTTACTGTAAAGAGTATTTTACTGTAAGGAGTATTTTACTGTAAGGAGTATTTTACTGTAAAGAGTATTGTACTGTAAGGAGTATTTTACTGTAAAGAGTATTTTACTGTTAAGAGTATTTTACTGTAAAGAGTATTTTACTGTAAAGAGTATTTTACTGTAAGGAGTATTTTACTGTAAAGAGTATTGTACTGTTAAAGAGTATTTTACTGTAAAGAGTATTTTACTGTAAGGAGTATTGAGCTGTAAGGTGTATTTTACTGTAAAGAGTATTTTACTTTAAAGATTATTTTACTGTAAAGAGTATTTTACTGTAAAGAGTATATTACTGTTAGGTGTATTTTACTGTAAGGAGTATTGAGCTGTAAGGAGTATTTTACTGTAAAGAGTATTTAACTGTAAAGAGTATTTTCCTGTAAAGAGTATTTTACTGTAAAGAGTATTTTACTGTAAAGAGTATTTTACTGTAAGGAGTATTTTACTGTAAAGAGTATTGTACTGTAAAGAGTATATTACAGTAAGGTGTATTTTACTGTAAAGAGTATTTTCCTGTAAAGAGTATTTTACTGTAAAGAGTATTTTACTGTAAGGAGTATTTTACTGTAAGGAGTATTTTACAGTAAGGAGTATTTTACTGTAAGGAGTATTGTACTGTAAGGAGTATTTTACTGTAAAGAGTATTTTACTGTAAGGAGTATTTTACTGTAAAGAGTATTTTACTGTAAGGAGTATTTTACTGTAAAGAGTATTTTACTGTAAAGAGTATTTTACTGTAAAGAGTATTTTACTGTAAGGAGTATTTTACTGTAAAGAGTATTGTACTGTAAAGAGTATATTACAGTAAGGTGTATTTTACTGTAAAGAGTATTGTACTGTAAGGAGTATTTTACTGTAAAGAGTATATAACTGTAAAGAGTATTTTACTGTAAAGAGTATTGTACTGTAAGGAGTATTTTACTGTAAGGATTATTGAGCTGTAAGGAGTATTTTACTGTAAGGAGTATTGTGCTGTAAGGAGTATTTTACTGTAAGGAGTATTTTACTGTAAGGAGTATTTTCCTGTAAAGAGTATTTTACTGTAAAGAGTATTTTACTGTAAAGAGTATTTTACTGTAAGGAGTATTTTACTGTAAAGAGTATTGTACTGTAAAGAGTATATTACAGTAAGGTGTATTTTACTGTAAAGAGTATTGTACTGTAAGGAGTATTTTACTGTAAAGAGTATATAACTGTAAAGAGTATTTTACTGTAAAGAGTATTGTACTGTAAGGAGTATTTTACTGTAAGGATTATTGAGCTGTAAGGAGTATTTTACTGTAAGGAGTATTGTGCTGTAAGGAGTATTTTACTGTAAGGAGTGTTGTACTGTAAGGAGTATTTTACTGTAAGGAGTATTTTACTCTAAAGAGTATTTTACTGTAACTCACATCACATCAACTCTGTTTGTAGCACTGGTTTGGAATTTACGCACAGAAGTAATTAATTGGATTCCAGTTAAAAGTACTGGATTTAAGTCTAAATAGTATGGCTTTGTAACTTTATTATCCCACCGGTATGTAATACCGTGGGATATAGTCATCGCCCTGTCCGTCTGTCCGTCCGTCTGTCCGTCCGTAATCATTCGTTTCCGGAGCAGAACTCGAAAACCATTCATCATATCTTTCTGAAACTTTGCATGTGTATTACCCACCAACTGAAGTGGTGCCTTTTGATATTTTCAGATTTCTGAAAAAAAATTTTTTTTCGTTTCCATGGAAACATGTTGAAGTTGGACTTTGTTCAGAGACAGGTTCGTTTCCGGAGCCCAGCTCCAAAACCGTTCATCATATCTTCCTGAAACTTTGCATGTGTATTACCCACTAACTGAAGTGGTGCCTTTTGATATTTTCAGATTTCTGAAAATTTTATTTTTTTTCGTTTCCATAGAAACATGTTGAAGTTGGACTTTGTTCAGAGACAGGTTCGTTTCCGGAGTACAGCTCCAAAACCGTTCATCATATCTTCCTGAAACTTTGCATGTGTATTACCCACTAACTGAAGTGGTTCCTTTTGATATTTTCAGATTTCTGAAAATTTTATTTTTTTCTGTTTCCATAGAAACATGTTGAAGTTGGACTTTGTTCAGAGACAGGTTCGTTTCCGGAGCACAGCTCCAAAACTGTTCATCATATCTTCCTGAAACTTTGCATTTGTATTACCCATTGACTGAAGTGCTGCCTTTTTTCATATTATCAGATTTTTTTCTGAAAAATTTATTTTTTTCTGTTTCCATAGAAACATGAGAGGGATGTTGGTTGTTGTTGATTTTGACTGCTTCTGGAGCAGAAGTCTAAAACGCTTAACATTCCTGAAACTCTGTAATACCCACTAACTGAAGTACGGTAGTAGATACACAAGTATCTGTAAAAGATGTGTTTTACAAATTTTGTGGAACCGGTGGGATATGTCATCTTCTGATGACTCTTGTTGAAGGCAGATAATGGTTTTACCTGCAGTTAACTTACTATAAGTCAAATTGCATTGTTTTATGTAATAGCAAGTTTCTCCATTGCTTGTAGGTTTCATTGAGATGTATAGTATCACTTGCATTGCAGGCATTCTTTCAGCAATGGCACCAATGATTTAAGCTATGAAATGTGATGCATCAATTGAAAATTCCAAAAAGTATGTGAATAATTATTTTCTTATCTTCAGACAACTTAAGGATAACAATTCGTGAAAACGAAAGAGACTGTGGTGTTCTCCAGCTTCCAAATGAATCTTTTGGTAGAGATCTTGTTACAGCGGTAGGGCAGAAGGTTTGTACATGTTACATTATTTTAAGTGATTGTGTCAGGTTGGCAAGCCATATATTTTGATAAGCTAGGCAAATATATAATCACAAACAACAATCTTTCCCTTTCACATTTACAATATTTTTCATAATTATACCCCTGCCTTACAGAATGACTTTGATAACAAGCAATTATCATATATTTGGCAATAGGGGGTGAATATGCAATCCTAGTGAAATTATTTGAACTGAAATTAGCACATATGGTATAAGACCATGTATCAAAGCCAAATCAAATATTTTAAACAACAATGAATGTCACTTTAAAGGCACTGTAGCACACTGTTTTTACTGAAATAAAGTGCTCTCACGAAACGGAAAATAAGTGTTACCAATGGCTAAACAATACTCCTCACTCAATAGAAAGATTTCTAAAACGAATGTACATTGTTTGGTTAAGCCATGCGAGTCCATTTCCCAACTTAAAGGTAGTTAAATTTATCTGACTGATGTAGCAATACCTAAACGCTCAGAATAGAATTTTGAATATGGCATCTTGATGGAATGGTCAACCATCTTGCTAAAAAAACATATGAGAACTACAAATCTACCTCTCAGAGTGAAGAGTTCCACATAATATACATCACACCATTTTCTACTGATACGGAAAAATGTTTTCTATGGATAATCAGCTTATTGGGTCATATATTGAAATGTTTTACCCTCTAACATAACAATATACTGTATATATGTTAATAATAACTGGTAAATTTGAGTAAAAATAATATACAAAAAAATGTGGTAGAGTGCCTTTAATGAATACTCCATTTTCGTTTCAGTTGCAACTAAATTGTGGATGTATTCTGCGATATCAGGGGAACACCATTAGATTTGAAGACAAACTTAGCCAAATCTTTCCTCTGAGGAATGTTGTTATCACAATGGAACGACAATCTAGAGATCAGTTGATACCAAGACAAAATCAAACAAATATGCCTCTGTCTCCTCAAATTCCACGATTGGAAGATCACACGTCTGAGGCCTTGTCATGTGACCAAAAATCAGAAGAAAATAGAAACCAGATTGATTCTGAAGAGGAGCAAAGCCACATGATAGCTGCCAGATTTAGGTCAACACCTGGACCTCAAGATGTTCCATACCCTGAAGAACCTCCTCAAATGATGCCCACACAGCAATTGCCTGGTAATCATCCAAAGCAAGAACCAAAACTTAATGGACAGGTTTCTGTTAGTTCATCTGATCCCATTTGTTCAGATCTTGAAGACAATATTGCTTCTTCTCCAGAAACTGCTTCCAATGGTGGTGGGCAACCATCTCCACGTGGAAATTTTGGTTCATATGTTCTCTCTGCAGAAGCAATGCAGTTTAGTGACTCTTTTGTTGCAGAATTCCTTGGAGAACTTGATGATGACCGTCCTATATGTTATGACAGTGACTCTAGTCTCGTTACCCATCCAGCACTATATTATCAGCATCATCAGGTGACAGGGAGTGATGATTTTGATAACAATGATGGCAGTGAAAAGGAAGAGACAGATGTTGGGAATGCTATCATTGTCAAGGATGATGATAGTAAGAATCAGCCTCAACACACTGCTTCTCTTGCTGAGAGAAATTTTGTTGCTGATAATGATGATGATGATGATGATGATGAGCAGGATAAGGATCAGCATCAACATATGTATTCTCTGGCTGATGGAAATGCTACTGCTGATGACGATGAGGACGACGATGATGATAAGGATCAAGATACTGGTTCCCTTGATGATGATGAACATCCTGATGATGATTTTTTGAATGAGGAAGAGCAGCAGAAGGAACAAGAGGTTGAGGATGATGGCAGCCAAATAGTTTCAAATGATTCCAGTGCCATGACCAAAATCTCAGAAACTAGAGTGGAATTAAGACGAAGACATATTGGAGCTCAGGAAATCAACTTGGATGACAACCTTGAGAATACATCAGAAGATCCTCAGTTTGATGTAGAGGAATTATTTAGTTCTTCGGAAGAAGCAGAGAATGATGTAGACAGAAACAATGATGCCAGAGAACAGGAATCCCATGTTGTTGAGGATGTGATGAGTGATACTGATGATGTGATGAATGAGGCTGATGACGTAAGGAGTCCTCAAAGATCTGTGGATCAAGCTGAGAAAAACGAGAATCATTCAGATCACATGAAACTTCATGAAGAAAACATTGAATTAACCGGATCTGATTCATCAAGTGAAGACTCTGACAATGAGGAATGTTCTGATGGTGTTGAACTTGGGAAAAATGAATCTGTGACTGAAAATGAAACAATTATGGAAAATGAACTAGAGATAAACGGTTTGGACCAGAATGATGTTTCCAGTGACCTAACAAAAGCAGAAGACGAAACTGATTTTGTTCGGGACGAAGCTGCAGATGATTCTGAAGAAAAAGCAAAATCAGATGTTAGAGCTACTGATCTTGAACTGGACTCTTCTGACGTTGTTTTCTCTGAAGCTGGTAATTTGACAAACTCTAGTGGAACTTGGGAAGTCGATGAAACTGAAATTAAGGATGATGATGATGCTGTTCGGGACAAATCTGGAGAAGATTCTGAAGAAGTGAATGATTCTGGTTGTGTTCAAGACTCTTCTAACAACACATTCTCTGAAGCAATGACTGATGAAGCCTTCTCTCCCCTGAGTGAGAATGATTCATTTCCTGAGGACAGTTTTCAGTAGTTTTTGAGAACAAAATAACTGTATCATTCCTTAAGAAAATGGGACGATTTGGAAAATGGAACATATCCTTTTCTAACCTGACCAACATATCATGGAAATGACAATACCTCAGGTGGGCTATGTTCAACTTGCATAGCGAAGCGATCTTTGACTATCTTTGTGAGGGCTCAATGTAGCGATGCGTAGCAAGGCGAGCAATCCTCAAGCCATGTTAGCTTAGTAAACAAGAAGACTAGCCATGATTATATAAATTCAGCAATTTAAGCGATATGCTCTCTGCTGATTGGATTAAACAAGGTCATGTGACCGGTATACATTCTTATAAACAAGATTTCATGTGAACTACGTTTTGCGAGTGGTGACACATAAGTGATATTATTGTGAACGGAGATTAATTAGACCTGATCTAAGACTACACTAAACATTTGTTTTATCATGCACTGTACAGAGATTGCAGAGATTATTTTTATATTCAAAAGTTTATTTACTAATTAGAAATCGCTTAAATTGCAAAGTTTGAATTTATAAGAAATAGATTTAATAATGTGTTTGTTTACTGGCTTATAAGCCGTTTGAAAGTTCAAGTTAAATTGTAGTTTATATGCCGTCGACAAGCGCCGGCATTTATACCAGTTACAAACCTTTTATAAGCCAGTGAACAAACACATTATGAAATATATTTCTTTAATATATATATATATATATATTATGCTTTGTTGCGTTAATAACTTTGCATAGCTGAAAGCCCAACCATGTTCCACACACACCATGCTGATGAGGTCCTAAAGACCGAAACAGCTGGCTGTCCATAGTTATGTATGTATATATATATATATATATATATATATATACCGGTATATATGAAATGTTGATAGAGAAGAGATAACTCTTCCTGAAAAGGCAAAGTAGCTCCCTCATAGGCAGAGACCTCGGAATTTCCAAATGAAAAAATGCAGTCCCCTTCTAAGTGCTGTACAGGAGGAACTAGTTCTACTTTAAGCTGCAGTGCTGTGGCGATTACTTAAGCTGTCATATCCTTTGTAAACTTGTTTGGCATGAAGCCTCTAATGTCTGCCAGTTAAGACTGGCCACAACAAATTGCAGCTTCTTTGCTACAACTTTTAACAAAACAACAGAACTGATTGTGTTAAAGTGAATCTTCCTCATTTCCTATGTGACATCGATGTGACCAACACTAGCACTATCTAATTACTTTCGTTAATTGTTTTGGACAATTCATATTCCTGTACACTGATGAAATGGTCAAATTGATTTAATACCTTAAATGTTTTTAATTTTGAGGAACACGAAATGGCAAGTTTTATAGTTCTGATTAAATACTCAGTTCATGATGAAAATAAAGAAATGGCTTACCTAGCTTATCATGTATATAGTAATGTCATATGTTCTATATTTCTTGATGATGTTTGGAGATATGAGGAAAGAACACTTCTCCTGATTCACTACTAAGTATATACCATTTCATTTTAGAAGCCAACTCTATTATATATAAATATGAGTATATTTTAGAAATACTTGCCATTTAGATAGTGAAGAAATATAACATGGTTATATTTGGGATAACACTACCTTCAATAGTACAAATTCTTGTTCTTTAGAGGTGAAATGGTCGTGTGGTAAGCTGTTGGTACAGTCAATGCTGGCGATAGTTGCCTTACTCCGAGGACGTGGGTTCGAATCCTGCATGGGACTCGGCCCGAAAAAGTACAAGAATTTGTACTATTGAAGGTAGTGTTATCCCAAATATAACCATGTTGTATGAGTATATTTGATATAAAACATTTGAGATTTTCATGTTTCATGATCATTTTGAAACTGAACATTTTAAAAACATGTACTTTCTCAACTTCCAAACGCAAGGCATAACTCTTGCCAGTCTGCATTACTGGCTGATTTAAGTCTTTCGGTATTTCCCTCGCTTTGTTGTGCCTAGATAGTGAATCGCTGCACCAGAAATGCATAGTGGCCCTTGATATTTAAGCACAGATTTCTTAAGGAAATACTGCAAGGCCTAAATCAGCCAGTAATGGAGACTGGCAAGAGTTATGCCTTGCATTGGGAAGTTGGTACTTTCTATATGACATTTGTTGAATTTGTTGACTGCCAATAGACAAGTTCGTATTATGTAGAATAATACCATGGTTTGTCTTTTGTGTGAAATTTTATTTGATTACATATGTGAATAATAATAAGTTAGGTATTCGTTTTGTCCACCTCCAATGGCACCATGATTTTTTTTTTTTTTCATAATTGTTGACTACATTGTTTTTTCCTTGTCAAAGACCCGTAAATAATATAAATACTGAAAATATGCTGTTGTTATGTTTTCAGAACAATCTTAATGCTGTTTTAATGATTGTGGATATTTTTCAAATGTTTTATGCTTATTTCATCTTATTTATGCATTATATTGTCCATTTTGTTAGTGAAAATCTGTTTCATATGTAAAATGTTTTTCTTGTTCATGAGGTAACTATGGATACTGACAAAGGATGTCAAGGCCTCAATGTTAATTTTTTTTGCCAGGTCAGATTCTATATACAATAGTGAGTCAACCTCTGAGGAATAAACAAATCAAATGGGATAGGAACTCCTCCTATCACTCAGGCGTTTCATCTGATGAGTTCCCCTTTATTCACATGTTCTGACATCCAATCTAGAAAGCTGAAATGTTATCTACAGACACTTTGGCCAATTGGGATTCTAAATTGTAGATTTGGTGATCTTGTGACCCCAAATATGGATCACAGGGGTAATCACTTAAAACAGCTGTTTTAATGAACTGTGAAGATAATGAGATTTTATGTGCTCTTCATATGTCAGCTTAAGAGTAATACTACATTATGGACATGTTTGATGTAATCAATGTGAAATAAGAACTATTGAATAGCCTGTGAACTAAATATTGTGACAGGATGCATGGGAAAACATTTAAAAAGGGTTAAGAAATGTTTTATTTTACATTAGATATGTGAACTAAATATGACTGGTGATGAAGTAAGATAAGACTATTAAAACTAGCTACATGAGTTTGTTATACCACATCTTCTTTTCAAATAAAGAAAAATAAATAAAGATGGGGAAAACAAAATTTAAAATATATAATTTACTGGCTGTGAGTCCAGGGTCTGCATGTTGCATAATTGCAGGTGTTGACCTGGGGAGTGACCACTCCCTGGCAGAGATGCAAACAGCAGCTTGCTAATACACTGAGGTTTCAGGTTACTTCTCTGCTGTGTTACTGATTTAGTCTTACACTCAGATGCTCAATAGAATTTGTTAATTAAATAATGAAAAGGATCCTATGAGACTATGAGCCTATGAGAAACAGGATTTTAAGAAACAAATAGGGGCTCTTTTTCATTATGTAATAAATGTTGATAATTCCAGGATAAAAATAGGAAGTAAAACATAATAAACTGCAAAGGTCTACATTATTTATAATGAATATGGATTAATGTGTAACCAATTTTGATAATAAATTTGATGACTGAGCAATGACTTATTATGTGATATCTTAACCTTTTCCTTAGGGATAATTAATAACATGATTTCTAATGAGCTTCAGAGCCAGTGGCTCTATTTTTAATTTTTTCCTATTAGGTTTTGAGAACTCATATACATAACTTCTTACTTATACCCCTGGGGAATATTTTTGACATGTTCACATTCAAGGTCAAAGGTCAAGGTCACGAGTTCTGAAATCGCTAAAAACAATCCTTGTAAACATGATAACTTGAAAAATATTTGTGCTATCAGGCTCTTATTAGGTATATATATCAACTATGGAGAAAGGCCAAGATTTGAAAAGGTTTTCGCTAACATCCGTCAAAGGTCAAGGTCATAGTGAGGTCACAACTTAAGCATGCTTTTGCAAAAATGTCTTATTTAAACTATTAACACTTTGAATCATTACATGATTGTGATACACAATGAAATGTGATCACTGATTGTGTGACCTTGAATTTTAAATCACTACAACAATCCTTGTAAACATGATAACTTCAAACTTTGTTTGTGCTATTAGGCTCTTATTTGAAATATATGAACTATGTAGAAAGACCAAGATTTGAAAACGTTTTCGCTAAAATCTGTCAAAGGTCAAGGTCAAAGTGAGGTCAAAACTTAAGCATGCTTTTGTGAATATGCCGTATTTTAACTATGAACACTTTGAGTCATTGCATGATTATTATACACGATGAAAAGTGATCATTGATTGTGTGACCTTGATATTGGTTAAGGCCACGTTAATCCTTTGATCAAATTTTGAAAGAAGAAATAGGTTTTAAGATCAAACTTGTGAAAAGTGACCCCAGTGATGATTAGTAATAACTCGAATAATAAACAAACGTTTTATTGATGCTGACGAGAAGGTGGAACAGGGAAAGGCGAGACCCTAAGTTTCGGAGCTGCTATGCTTTTGCGGTGTCCCGCAAACGCTAATCTAGTTAATAACATGATTCCTGATGAGCTTCAGAGCCAGTGGCTCTATTTTTATGTATTACTGTGAAGGAAAAGATCTGAAATAACTTATGAATAGAAGCTTCTCCATGGAAATTACCAAATGATACATGTTTGAATACATTAGGTGTGGTAAAAACTAAACATCACTAAATGAATCTTAAATGAATTGACTTACATCATGATTTAATAATGAGTTTAGAAATTAACTCAGAAATAAGAGATTCATAAAAAGAGAGAATCATGAAAGAAATATCCTTAGTTTGCGAGCTCCATACCCACAATATATGATGTATCGTACATTTCAAACTAAGTCAATTTCACATGATGTTTTTCTTTTGCCAATAAAACCATCATAGTGGCAAAACCCTTGAAACGAACAAAACACGTTCGAATCTCAACTTTGAAACTAACATAGTCCTTATTAATGTGGCTCCTCAGCAAATAGAGTCGATTTTCCAGTAAGTAACGAACATTTCACTTGTAATGGTCAAACTTCACTGCAACCAGGTTTTGGTCTTCACCATTACGTTTGAACATACGCCGGGACTTGCCAGAAGGTACTGGTTGATTACCCTTGCATAACACATTACTGCACTGGCACCAGATGCCATATGGCAGTCGGATGACCATTGTAGTAATTCAAGCTGCTTTTTGTTTTCCATAAATGATATCTTGACAGTGTCATCGAAATACACCGAAATAAGAGGATGGTTACATCCATTAAATCCATTGTTGAAAACGCGACAAAGGCTATGTACAGCTTACTCAAAAGATCACGCATCATATGCTTACCATTAGACTGTCTGGTATCAGCCTTTGATACGATGATACTCCCAATTTTAACGTATGGTTTAGAAATTTGGAGATATAAAAAGTTAAACCTAATTGAAAACCTACATTTAAAATTTCTTAAAATGGCAACTGGACTTCGAAAATCCACACCGAACTTTATGATATATGGTGAATTGGGTAGAACTCCACTTTATATGAAAAAAATATTTCAACGTATGTTGTCGTTTTGGCATAAACTTAATGTGAACTGTAAGGAAAACTTAAAACTGTCACAAATCCTGTATAAATGTGTTTTTATCAAATACCAACAGTACCCAAATAAAGTTCCATGGTTATGCTGTATCCAGACATTGTTAAACAATATTGGATTAAGTGAAATATTTGTTAATCCCTCCCTGTATTCTACACCCTGGCTGGTCTCTAGAGCAGGACAAATTCTAACTGATCAGTTTTATCAAAAATGGAGAGAAAACATTGAATGCAGCTCTAAGGGCATCCTTTATAAACATTTTAAAAGATCACTTCAATTTGAACGATATCTATTACTACCAAAAGGGATCTCTATCCCATTATTAAGATTCCGCACTTTAAACCATAACCTACCCATAGAGACTGGCCGGTGGCAGGGAATTAAACTACCGGGCAAAAGAAAGGACTCACCTAAGTTTATTTCGATTAATTTAATATTTTAAAGAAATCAGATGTATTTGACTATGACACGATACAATAATAATAATCTGCAGTAGTTTGAATGACTTTGTTGGTGACTGAGGTTAAATTTTAGTTCAAATATCTTTTTGTAATGAAGACAGGGTTAAGAATGAAATTTTCATTGACCCCTGCCCTGTTTAAAGTGTTTTAAATGTGTGCAGAATCAGGCACATTTAATTATTTTCACATAGGATATGTCTTATATGTCGATCAGTCTGATTAAAATCGACGGTTGTCCGTGGAATAGAAATTGCAAAATAGTGCATCTACCGGGATACGAACTCATATCAGTCGTAGGTTCCACGCCAAACCGTCTGATTACAGCCCGAAGACTCGCGTGTTCGAGCGCAATTCAGGTAGCCAATCAAAAGATGCCCAACAAATGCTTTCGGTGCGAGAAGCTAGGGGCAGATAACTCCAAACAGCTATCCTTTTGTTTGTTCCGAATGCTTTCAAAACAGCGACCGTTTAAATAGTATGTTGTGATTGGTCAGCCATTTGGCTGCGCTAAACTGGTTCGGAACACACGCCTATACGGGATGTTCTCAGACCTTGTGGCGAGGAATCTACAGAACCTGTTCGTACCCCGGTAGATATATTATTTTGCAAATTTTATTCCTCGGAACAAGGTCGATTTTAATCAGACTGATATGTCGATGAACAGTTGTGTATCATCAACAATAATTTAAAAACAAAATTAAACTTAAAATTTCATTTTTTTTAAATAATTAAAAAACATGTAGAAGTATTCTTTGACTGCTAACTAAACACCTGTACTTATCAGTTTTGGATTATGACATCGAAAACTTGAGATATTTGCAATTGAAAATCATACATATGATAAAATCAACTGAGGTGAGTCCTTTCTTTTGCCCGGTAGTTTATCAGGGAGGAACGTTTATGTAAATTATGCAACCAAAATGTAATGGGAGATGAGTTCCATTATATCTTTAGATGTGAATCTCTTCTCCCAGCCAGAATTTTATATATCCCAAGCTCATTTCACCTGTATCCCAATGTATATAACCTATGTAAAATTCTCACACCTAAATGTGCAAATGAATTGAAAAGAATGTCCAAATTTATTCATGTCTTACAAAGTTTGTTAAGAAATAGTTAAGGCGCATGCAAACAAATGTATATTATGTTATGTTTGTTTTTCTGCTCTTGTACCACCGTTGGTGGTTTTTGAGTGAAATAAAGATTGATTGATTGAGATTGACTGTCATCGCTGCTGTCAACATCAAGAACCTTACCAACGTTACATTTGCCTTCATAGACAGCTGACACAAATTCATTCACAGCAAATGACACCTGCTCCCCATTACCTGATTCAGAGGAAACATGTTTATCATGTTCATCATGTGTCAGGTTTGGGCCACAGTTCTCACTCTGAACCATGGTGGTCTGAAAGGTGGTGGGAGGGCCAGCACTGGGTTGTTCCCCAGACGATAGGGACTCTGTTTTCCAGGTCTCACAGAGGCCACCATTCATCAAACACGCAGTAGCAGTTGACATCCAATGAAATGTTCGTTACCCTTTCTGTGAAATGTACGTTACCAGTTTCAATGGAATTCAAAAGCAATCAAACCTAACTTCTATCAATATTATCAAGGCAGATATAATGTGAACCTCATCTAGTACAATAAACACATATTATTTATGAATTATGTTTAACTGTTCTGATATACAGATCACAAACTCAGGATATGAAATGCAGAGTTTCAGAAATAAATTATTTCAAGATACTATGTCTAACTCTCATTAGAAATACATGCCATTTAGATAGTGAGGAAATATAACATGGTTATATTTGGGATAACACTACCTTCTCATAACTCTCACATTGTTATATAGCTTAAGTAAGAAAATTATATTTTCGATGCCAACAATAACTTTCTGGCAACATCATATACAGTTTTGGAAAATACAACAACACTTTTGAATTACATGTTATGATAAACACACATGATAGATTGTGAAATGTATGTTACTGACGGTAACGTATATTTCATACTTATTTGCACAGCACAATATATGAAGATGTCAATGAAATTAAATCCATTTGACATTTCAAACAATTTAAGTCATTTATGAATGAAGTAAATACAGAATCAATAATTAAAAAGTTACAAAAACAACATATTAATGAATTGTGTTAACTCCCCCAAAATTTGAAGGTGTTATACACTGATTCTGGCTGTCATGTCAGGTGCTGTATGTTTGTTCCTGGCTGTAGAAAACTGGCAGATGACCTAGGAAGCACATTTAAAACTCAAACTGAGCTACTTTTACTTTCTTTTGTTAGTTTCGTACGAGTTAGTAACGTACATTTCGGTCATGTACATTTCACATTTGATCAATTTAGTCATTATCCCACTTGCAAGATTTGATTTCAAATTTAAACTTCTAATACGGGAAGTCCACCTAAGGTACTAAAGCATGACTGGTCTCAGATAATTACTGGAGTCATATTTTAGAAGAACTAGATGGTAACGAACATTTCAATGTTAAAATTATTATTGGACTAAAGTTTTTACATTCTGTCTTTCTTGATATAAGAGTTTGAAAACGATATAAAGTTGTAAATATCTTAACAATATTGATGACAACCTTTGATTTTCATTTATCAATTATATTGATGAATTGCTAATCTTACTGAAAAAGAATCACAAAGTGTCTGTAACGTACATTTCTCATTACTTTGGGACAGACAGAAAATTAAACCTCATATTTGTAGAAATGCATTTTTTGATAAAACAAGTAACCCTTATTGAAGTTCACAAGTTGTAAAGGTTGAAAAATCACCAAAACACCTTCAAATTGTATTTAATTTGAAGCAGTTAACTGCCAAAGTGTTGTTCTTTCCATTTGAGACCGTAACGTACATGTCATTTTCACATGTTCAAAGCCACATTCCAAAATGACTACTGCACTTGCGAAGCTGAAATTTTCGGTGCGAGGAGGTCTGACCCAACCCTTTATATACAAAACATAACAACATATAAAATATGTTAAACTTTTCTTAAAGACATCAACTGTGCCTACTTATTGGGTTTCAGTGACTACATCCATCCTGTGGGAAGAGAATGTTCATATTCCGATTGTTGCAATATTTTGAAAATTGTATTCAATGGAACAAGGTTGATTTTGAACAGATTGTATACACATAATTGAAGGTGCAGTCAAACTTTGAGGAGAGCTGGCTGAAATGTCATGATTGATCAATGCACGCTGAAGAGAAGACTTGTGTATATTTATGATGTTTATTGGTAATGTAAACAGATTAACATAAATGATGAGGGATGATGTAAGTTATAACATTCAGTGGAGGGTGACATCGTAACTTTTCAGACCCGCGTTATGGAAGGGATTTTGTGCCAAAAATGAAGACATGTTGACTTGTAACTTGTAAAGTGTAACATGTCGTTCCCAACCATACAAGTCTCGAAAAGACAAGTCCAATCATGCAAAACTAACATTTTAATTCTGTCAATCGTAACTTCGCATTCACAACTTTACAAAGTTGAAATGTAATTCTAGAAATTGTCAAAGTCGAAAAGTCAACTTGTCATTTTTAATTATTAAATGTAAGTAATATGCACATTTTGTCATGTTACAAGTTACGTTTGACAAATGAAAAATGGAAAATGAGGAGTTGCAAAGTCAGCTTTGTAAAAAGGACTTTTGCATTTCGAGACTGACATGACTTGCATAGTTGCGAATGCAATGTTTCAAATTACATCTCTACATGAATTCGCATTGACCATATTTGGAAGTTTCCCGAACATTGCCGATGTTTTCCGAGGACGAGAGGCATTTGCGAAAAAACTAGACCTCCCTTGCCGCTGTCCCAGATGGGGAATCCCTTGGTCTATTTTGAGCCCAACGCTGGACGAATTGACCACGCCCCCTGAAAATCAAGGGACGTAACTCTTGTTATGTCCTACAAACAAACGCACGTTGTTAGTTCACGGAGCGCTACTGTCACTTACATCCTGTTTGATAGATTCGCTTAGTAATTAAATGTCAAACGAAAATACCAATTGAAAATTAATTCTTAGGTATTCTTATTATTATTTCAATAAATTTTAAGGAAATTTGACAAACAATTATTTTTTTGCAACGCAAAACGAATGCAGAAGTAATGTAAATGTGGGATGACACTGACAGACATAAAGGATCGCATAGCTTGAATGGCATTGAAGCTATGATAAATGTATCCGATCCGTTATCATAAAACTTATTTCACTGACATATAAAACTGCAGATTTACAAACCTTATATAGACATCCTACACCCGAAAAAATAATTGCTTTCTGTGCGTTCATTTACACATTATCTTCTCTCATTCAATCATGTCAACATTCACTTTTTTATACTCCAATTTTACGTGTATTCACTAAAGTCTTTTGCATTCAGAAATGAATATCCAAGTTTTGATAAAGAAAATCCTGATATTGAAAGTATATAAACGTTAGTGGGGAAGACATTGAAAGAAATACATAAACCAGTGTTGATAACTTTATTATTAATTTTAAAATATTTTAAATGTACCACAAAGCAATTAAATCAGGGAACTGCATATACTTGTTTAAAAATGTTTTTAAAATGCATTGCACTTTAATTATAACTGAAAACTGTTCTGAATGTCAATACGTCTTATTCTTACAGACAAATAATCAAGGGGAAATGTTCTTTAGCTGAGTTGAATTTATCTCTTTTAATTATTTTACAAACTTTTCTCAACTAGTTTAAATTATTTATTGGTTTTGAATATGTAAATTTATCTATTTTCATTTACTTATCAAGCAAACTATATTTTTAGCTCATCAGGCCTGAAAGGCCCGATGGGCTTATGTCATGGCATGGTGTCCGGCGTCCGTCCATCCGTCAATCCGTCAATCCGTCCATCCGTCCATCCGTCCATCCGTAAACTTTTCGCTTTTTCGACTTCTTCTCCAGAACCAATGACTCCACAGAGCTGAATTTTTATGTGCAGACTCCTTGGCAAATGGGGATTCTAAATTGTAGATTTCGTGACCCCATGACCCCAAATGGGGTCACAGGGGTCACATCCTTAAAAACCTATTTTCATCTTCTTCTCCAGTTCCAATGACTCCACAGAGCTGAAATTTTATGTGCATACTCCTTGGCCAATGGGGATTCTAAATTGTAGATTTCGTGACCCCATGACCCCAAATTGGGTCACAGGGGTCACATCCTTAAAAACCTATTTTCATCTTCTTCTTCAGTTCCAAAAGGTCTAGAGAGCTGAAAAGTTGTGTGCAGACTCCTTGGCCAATGGGGATTATCAATTGTAGATTTCGTGACCCCATGACCCCAAATGGGGTCACAGGGGTCACATCCTTAAAAACCTATTTTCATCTTCTTCTCCAGTTCCAATGACTCCACAGAGCTGAAATTTCATGTGCAGAATCCTTGGCCAATGGGGATTCTAAATAGTAGATTTCGTGACCCCATGACCCCAAATGGGGTCACAGGGGTCACATCCTTAAAAACCTATTTTCATCTTCTTCTCCAGTTCCAAAAGGTCTATAGAGCTGAAAAGTTGTGTGCAGACTCCTTGGCCAATGGGGATTCTAAATTGTAGATTTCGTGACCCTGTGACCCCAAATGGGGTCACAGGGGTCACATCCTCATAAACCTATTTTCATTTTCTTCTCCAGTTCCAAAAGGTCTAGAGAGCTGAAAAGTTTTGTGCAGACTCCTTGGCCAATGGGGATTCTAAATTGTAGATTTCATGACCCCGTGACCCTAAATGGGGTCACCGGGGTCACATCCTTAAATACCTATTTTCATCTTCTTCAGTTCCAAAAGGTTTAGAAAGCTGAAAAGTTGTGTGCAGACTCCTTGGCCAATGAGAATTTTAAATTGTAGATTTCGTGACCCCATGACCCGATTTGGGGTCACCGGGGTCACATCCTTAAAAACCTATTTTCATCTTCTTTTCCAGTTCCAAAAGGTCTAGAAAGCTGAAAAGTTGTGTGCAGACTCCTTGGCCAATGATGATTCTAAATTGTAGATTTTGTGACCCCTGTGACCCCATTTGAGGTCACGGGGGTCACATCGTTAAAAACCTATTTGCATCTTCTTCTCCAGTTCCAAAAGGTCTAGAGAGCTGAAAAGTTGTGTTGAGACTCTTTGGTCATAGGTGATTCTTAATTGTATGATTGGTGACCCTGTGACTCCAAATACAGGTCCCTGGGGTCATGATCTAAAAACCTATTTTTTGCTTGTTAACAATGTATTACTTTAGATAACTTTAGATAATAAAAAACCTTAGATAATAAATCAAGACCTGATGAGCTACAGAGCCCATGGCTCTATTTTTTAGTAATTGAAGCAGTGAAAAGTGTATTGTTGTGGGACAGAAATATATTTGTCCATGATTAATATGTCCATTAATTCTATATAAAGAATCAAATTACTGAATTCAAGTATGAAATGTAAATCATAAGCCTAGATCTGTTGTTTCACACTTTAAACAATAAACATTCAACTTCTACATGCCAAAATATGAAAAGAATTATGAATATAGAATGCAAACTGAAAATAGAATTGTATCACTTGTAATTTCAAAAATATAATTGCACTGTTGAATTTAAAAATTTAATCGACTGTAACATATACAGGATATAATTTTTTTTTTTCAAACGTACAATTTCACTAAACTGGCCATCCATGAATACATTGACATGCGTATTGTTTTCAGTAAATCAAATATGTGTTTTATTAATTCATATATGAAACGATGATAATTTTTATTTAGATAATAGTTTCGATAATTTATGTTTACAACAATATGTCTCCCCTAAACATACGTCTTTGCCGTGTCTATTAACACTTTTGTTTGTTAGTCATTAATGTAACAAACTCATTGTAGTAGAAATATATATCAAATTATTAATTTAAAAGTTCAAAGAAAAAAATGTTAATTCAATTAATGTGTTGTCAAGGAAACACAATCCGGCTAGAAGTTTTAAAATGGGCTTCTTTATACACATTTTCAAGGATAAGTGGGTTTGAAAAGTCAAGAAACTCTACTAAGAGTGTGACATTTTAGATGTTCAGTATATATCTATAAATAGAGCGATCTACACAAGAGAGCTGCTGAAAATGAAAATAAGTCATTCAAATATTTGTTCTTTCTGTAAATCTGAACCAGAAAGTTTCCAATATGGGGAATCCAAAGTTCCATGAACAATCGTCTTTTATCACCCAAAACTGGCTCCCTAAGTAGATGGTGCTTGTGTGAGATCTAGCGATATCGACAAGCGATATCTACATTGTAGATAACGCTAAAATCAAATCTTCATAATCCTATTATATAATTAGTTAATGACAGTTAATTTGTAACTTTAATGAACTCGTGTTGATATATTTGATATCAGAAGACACTTGAGTGAAATTCTCGATATAAACTCTGATATTATCATATCATTACAGTGGGTGGAGGACAATATTGTCAAGGATGTATCTAATGTATCTAATGTTGCAAACATTATTCGCTCGTATATTAAAAACAACGCCTTCTTTCCATGCGAAATGGATTTTTTTAAACAATATTTCCAGGTTTAAAAATTGTTTCTTAGCTCTGCACATTCTCTATGAGTGTTTCACTTTTATCTGTATACCTGTGAAATGAACTTAAGCAAACATTTGAAAATAAGGTTTCATTGAGCTATACCTTACGGATTTTTAGTTCTGCCACAGAAAGGAATCCAAGTTGCGTTTCCATGGAAACGGGGAAAACAATTAAATACCGAACTGTGACCAGTGATGCGACGATCCAAAAGCTGAGACAGGAAAATGACAATCATTTTGTGGACCCAAATCAAAGCAGTCCGTGACACTGACAGTTATTAATGTTTCGAAACCACTTGAAATTACGTAAGGTTTATTTTGAAAAGTTACGAATATTTACCATCATGTATTTGTTTTTAAAATGTCGATAAATTATCTAACAAAAATCGAACGTGAAAAAATGTCCCGACCAACTGTTTTTTGTGTTATTATTTTTTTTTACAAAAGACGCAGTGTTTACTTTAAACCCAATTGATACAGAGTGTCTTACTTATGAAGGCATTAAACAAGTAGTTTTATATTATGCAAACTCTTTATACATGTATAGGTATCATTATACCCGAGTGTAAACTGTGCAATCCTGTATACCCTTTTACAATCAAATGCAAAAAAAAAAAAATTTCAACACCCTTCTGGGTCACAAAAAAATATACGATTTATTACTTGACTCACACATTTTGATAAACTAACTTACTATCATAAATGGGAATACGTCACTGATTCGAAATACACTGATCTGGATTGGGAGTGTTTTAGCTTAAACATATACAACTGCATGTAGCAAGAAAGGATTTACTCCAACTATCTTGTATATTTAAAAAAACAAAAACAAATCATACATACATACAATACTATAATATCACAAAATACATATATATTAATCTTGACCAGGAAGCATATTTCTTAAAAGTGTGGTCTAGCTATTCATATGTAATATAGAACAAATGAATAGATAAGTCACAGATTTTCTCTAAATGGTTCAATTATTTATTTTGATTGTGCTTGCATTTTGAACTGTTTACTTATTTATATGGTCACCCTGGAAAGAATGTAGAGAAACAAATGTTTTATTTTCCTTTTTGTGTTTGACCAGTACCTTCCTCCACGTAAAAACGTAAAAATGTAGATTGGCCTTCCGCATATAACAAGCACATAGGCTGAAACTCCGATGAAACTCCCCCCCCCCCCCCCCCCCCCCCCCCCCTTTCAAAAAATGTTTGGGGAAATATTGGAGGTCATGATTACAAATTAAATATGTGCCCGACCATCAGGCACGCAACAGAAATAACCGCGTCTCGAGCGTTAGGGCGGGCAGTTAGTTCCTCCACAGTAAAATGCGATGGTCTCCTATAATGTTTAGTCAATGTGCTTTTGTCAACAGTATGCTAATAATGGGAAAACTGGTATGCAACTTTCAAATATGTGTCAGTAGTTGCTTGGAGATGCTTGCCAAGGGAGAAGTCATTGTTGAACATTGTGTTTATCGGATCGGGATTATTCGTTCCTTTCCGCTAATTTCCGTAATATTCCAAATATGGTCAATGCGAAATCGTGCAGAGATGTGATTTGAAACATTGCAATCGTAAATCTGCAAGTCGTGTCAGTCTCGAAATGTTAACTATGCAAGTCGTGTCAGTCTCGAAATGCTGAAGTCGGTTTTACAAAGCTGACTTTGCAACTCCTCATTTTCCATTTTCCATTTGTCAAACGTAAGTTGTAACATTACACAATGTGTATATTATTTAGATTTAATAATTAAAAATGACAAGTTGACTTTTCGACTTTGACGATTTCTAGAATTACATTTCAACTTTGTAAAGTTGAGAATAGAAAGTTAAGATTGTAAGGATTAAAATGTTAGTTTTGCATGATTGGACTTGTCTTTTCGAGACTTGTATGGTTGGGAACGACATGTTACACTTTACAAGTTACAAGTCAACATGTCTTCATTTTTGGCACAAAATCCCTTCCATACCGCGTTAGTGTTTATCCAACGAGCCGTATGATATGTGTTAATGGTCACGTGGACCAATCAGTGATCGACATTCTTACATGAGGTAGGATAATCAGCTACCTCATCACTGTTATTCAATTTTGTATTCCTACCTGAAAAATGTAATATTTTAAATATGAGTGCTGCTGGCAGATTGTACTTATTTACTTCCCCTATGTACATGTATAGGCCTATCCCCCTAAAACGTTCAATTTTCAGGCACTTGATGAGGGAGTAAGCAAAGATACTTGTTATTCAAAATAAAGCCTTTGAAATCCTGAAATATTTTCTGTTTTCTGTATTTCACTTCAAATGCTATCATAGACATAATGACCCTTTACATCTCTGGAAATTCTTCACAAAGTTTCACAAAATATTGTATTTCTTGAAAAACACTAAGCCATGGAGAATTGCAAAGTTTCACGAAATTACACGGATTATTTGTAAGACTTCCCTAAAAGTAAAAACGGGAGACATTGGTTTTAGCTGAGTTCCCGTCGGCGTCGGCGTCGGCGTTCCCATTTCGTTTCCGGAGCAGATCTCTAAAACTATGTGACCAATCATCACCAAACTTGGTATTCTGTCTCTCCACATCATGCAGATGTGCCTTTTGGGGGTTAGAGATAATTTAAATTTTTATTTTTTTTATTTCCATGCAACAATTTGAACTTAGTCTTTCTCAAGGGTAGTGTTCGTTTCCGGAGCAGATCTCTTAAACTATATTTGACCAATAATCACAATATATGTTAAACTGTCTTTATTTAGTCATAAACCTCTCATAATACAAGCACTGGTTTGTTGTTTACCTACTCAACATAACAAGATTTGTCAGAATTTAGAATTTTGAATATTTTGTTTGCTACAATTGTGGAGTTGATAAGTTATTTATTCAAGTTGAATTATACAGAGAACATAAATGGTGCTTTATGAAAGTATTGTTTAGAGGTTTGGAGCATTTGAGGAAGGGGGAGACATCTGTTTTTACAGGTGAAAACACTTTCTAGTTATCTATGTGGTATGTTTAGTATGGTTTGGACAGTCACTCACTATATTTACTAATCATAATCCAAATTGATCAAGGTACACCGTTTGTGTTCTAAGGAAGAAGTAGCAAGTACATTTTAAATGTGTGACCACTATTATTTTGTCTCATTAAAGTGAACATTATTAATTATTTAAGATAATGTATTACCTAAACTAATTACTTTACAGATACTAGCTGGTAATTCTATCTGACCAACAGCTATAAAGGACGATATTCTAATAAATTCAGTTACAAGTCTTTTTAGAGAAGACTCACATTGCAATTCAAATCCAAACATGTACACCTTTGCTTTCAACACATCGGATGCCCCGTCCCACTATCCTCAAGTTACATCCCCTCACACACTATTCCCAAGTTACATCCCCTCACACACTATCCCCAAGTTACATCCCCTCACACACTATCCCCAAGTTACATCCCCTCACACACTATCCCCAAGTTACATCCCCTCACACACTATCCCCAAGTTACATCCCCTCACACACTATCCCCAAGTTACATCCCCTCACACACTATCCCCAAGTTACATCCCCTCACACACTATCCCCAAGTTACATCCCCTCACACACTACCCCCAAGTTACATCCCCTCACACACTATCCCAGGCTTCTGTCCTGTGCGGTGCATTATATACCGGTATGTCCCTGGCTGAAGCAAAATTGATAATCACTACTAAATCCTTATTTTGGGGGCTACAGACATGAAATACAGCTGCTGAACAAAAGTTTGTTACATTTACATTCACAACACTCGTAACATTTGTTTCATTATTTTCCACAAAACTTATAAACGTAGTGTTTTCTTCTCATACTATGGTAGTCAAATCATTGTAAATGCAAATGAAGTTAAGAAATTGTTGATATTATGCATATATTAAGTTAGGTTATGGTTGCACTGACATTAGTGCTGAAGTTGAAAATATGAATACTGCAGGTATCATCAGTTCGTCTCGGTGAGTTCATTCTTGTTTTGCATATCAACTTTAAAATGTTTTGAAACATAACTATTGCATATTTCTTCAACACATAAATTGCTTTTGAATAAAGTATGTATATTATTTAATCCAATGTGAAGTTTTAAAAATTTACACAGGTTCTGAAAAATGTTTCCAAACTTGTTGCCCGTTATCTCTAATAATTTGTATTGCAAATGAATAATTTATCTACTTTCATTGGCATAACTGTCTCGGACAACTGGTGATATACATATATCATGCAGTGAATATGTTAAAGTGACGAAATACGATTTTAAATGAAATAATCTGGATTGCCACCGTCAGGCATACCGGAATGGAATGGATACCAGTTCAAAAGTAATGACCGAAATATACATGTGCATGGTCAACAATCATGGTGTGAATAAGTTGATTTAAAAAGTTCATGCTACAGAAAATGTTATTCTTGCAGGAATATCTTGCAGACAACGAAACACAACTAATGGAGAAGTGAGATTGACACGAAATCAGTGTATGAGAACAGAGTCTCAACTCTTAACATTCTGAGGGGTATTGTGCAGAAAAGGGTTGATATGTGGATCAGCCACATGACTATCTTCGGACATGTTCAACAATTTGGGTATAAATGCTAGGTCCTCGTGCAGAAAACTCATTTTGAATGACTGGAGAGAAAAAAACTAAGAAGAAATTGGAGAAGAGCACGCAGATTTTACTGGGGCCAAATTGGAATCATGTTCCTTTCGCTGACAAATCTATTTTATCATGTTTTAGTAATATTCGTAAGATGTAAGTAAGGCGTTTTCAAAGTAAGAGATACAGAAGTGACCCAGAGGTGACTGTAAAACACCGATCCCCAAGTCCATTTTTGGGGATATTGTCAGAAAATTGCTCCTGGAATCTTAAACGGTGGTTGGTATTCTGTAATTCCCAGAAATAGGATCATTAACGACTTAAAACATAATAAGAATGTCTTGTATTTCGGATTAAAAAATCAGATTTCTGCAAAATAAAATCCATTCCTCAATTTTCTAAGAGTGGTCATTCATTTTGGGCTGTTCTGAACATACCATAATTGGAATACCCTTGGCATTCCCAAAACATTAACCCTATTTGGACTCTCTGGGACATTTTTGGTAACGCAACTGCTAAGGGATTGCCTACTTCAAGCTAGGAGCTTTGAAAGTTGGTAAATAAAAATTGGTATTTTGTTTAAAAAGATACCTGTCGCAGTTTTCAGGAATTGATGTCTAAACCAATACAGGTACTGAGAAAAATAAAAAATATTAATATTCCTGAGTGGATGTACTTTCTTTTGATACCAAATAGTGCTACAATACAACCATTTATAAACTTGTTGTCCCCCGCCGCAACGCGGAACGAGGGACTATGTATTCAGCGGCGTCCGTCCGCCCGTCCGTCCGTATGTCACATTTCTTGTTAACGCGATATCTCATGAAGTATTTCATCCAAAGTCTTCAAATTTGATGTCAGCCTACATTGATGGAAGACGCAGACACCAGTTGATTTTGGTTACCTTGACCTTATTTTCAAGGTCACCACAACACTTTGACCACTTTTCAAACTATTGTTAACGCGATATCTCATGAAGCAGTGCATCAAGAGGTTTCAAATTTGGTGTCTGCCTAAATTGGGGGAAGACGCAGACACCAGTCGATTTTGGTGACCTTGACCTTATTTTCAAGGTCACCGCGACACTTTGACCACTTTTCGAACTCTTGTTAACGCATATATCATGACTGGATGGACCTTAAGTCTTCAAATTTGTTGCCAGGCTACATTGGGGGATGACGCAGACACCAGTCGATTTTGGTGACCTTGACCATATTTTCAAGGTCACCACAACACTTTGACCACTTTTCAAACTCTTGTTAACGCGATATATCATGACTGGATATACCAAAAGTCTTCAAATTTGGTGCCAGGCTACATTGGGGGATGACGCGGAGACCAGTGGATTTTGGTGGCCTTGACCATTTTTTCAAGGTCACCGCGACACTTTGACCACTTTTCGAACTCTTGTTAACGTGATATCTCATGACCGGTTAGATATAATGTCTAAATATTTTCTGACAGCCTATATTGGCGGTTTACGCAGACACCATTCGATTTTGATGACCTTTACCTTATTTTCAAGGTCACCACAATGTTTCGACCACTTTTCAAACTCTTGTTAACGCATTATATCATGAACCCAAGCACCCAAAGTTGTCAAAGTTGGTGTCAGTCTACATTGGGGGATGACGCAGACACCAATCGATTTTGGTGACCTTGACCTTATTTTCAAGGTGACTAGGACACTTGACCAAATTATGTGTCATGCTAAACTCAATGTTAACGACGGGGGACATTGCCATGTTAATGGCAAACACTTGTTATTTGTGTATTAAGTCTCAAACGTCATGTAAACATAGCAATGTAACAAACTTTTGTTCAGCAGCTGTAGGGCTTCTACAAAACAGAACATTAGTCTTCCAATACGATGAAAGTTAACAATTTATCATATCCCTTACAGGAGTAAAATTCACAAATATAATTAGTGATCTTAGCCCTGCCACACCTTTATATTTCTGAGTAGGACAATTACAAATCCAAATCGCCATCCATCAAAGATCATATTTCCAAACGTTTGGCTTTCTAGCATGGGTGTGGCAGTGGGTCTTTAAATGACTTCTCATCTGACACCAAGAACCAGTCATACCAGAAAGCGCAAATTTTGGAAATACCGGTATGATTTTTAAATTTTATTTTCCCAAAGTATGAAAAAAAAGTAAAGTTGGGCTAAAGGTCAAGATTATTTTTTGGAATGACTTCATAAGAACTTAGGTTACCATATTACACATCAGAAGAACATGTTATTTAAATAATGAATTAAAGATATTGTTATATATGGGATCAGACCATCTGCACTAGTACAAACTGTTTACCTTTTTGGGGACGCGTCCCTTACGGATCGTCCCAAAAGTAAAACATTTAGAACTAATGCAGATATTGTGATCCAAAATATAACAATGTTAGAAAGTAAAGTTGGGCTAAAGGTCAAGATTATTTTTTGGAATGACTTCATAAGAACTTAGGTTACCATATTACACATCAGAAGAACATGTTATTTAAATAATGAATTAAAGATATTGTTATATATGGGATCAAACCATCTGCACTAGTACAAACTGTTTACCTTTTTGGGGACGCGTCCCTTACGGATCGTCCCAAAAGTAAAACATTTAGAACTAATGCAGATATTGTGATCCAAAATATAACAATGTTAAAAAGTAAAGTTGGGCTAAAGGTCAAGATTATTTTTGGAATGACTTCAAAAGAACTTACGTTACCATATTTACATTAGAAGAACATGTTATTTAAATGATGAATTAAATATATTGTTATATATGGGATCAGACCATCTGCACTAGTACAAACTGTTTACCTTTTTGTCCCAAAAGTAAAAGATTTAGAACTACTGTAGATATCGTGATCCAATTTATAACAATGTTAAATCACTAAGTTGTGCAGAAGGTTTTTAGGAAGATCAAGATAATTGTTGGAATAATTTAAAAAGAACTTGAGTTACCATATTTTTATCAGAAGAACATGTTATTTGAATAATGAATTAAAGATATTTTTTTATATATTTGAGATCTGACCATTTGCACTAGCTATATAGTACAAACTGTTTAACTTTTTGGGATCGTCGCTAAAGTAAAATATTTTGAACTTCCTAGTACTGCAGTTATCGTGATCCGAAAAATAATAATGTTGAATCATTTAGTTGGGCTGAAGTTTCTTCAGAAAGATAAAGATAATTAAAACATTTAGAATTTAATTAAATAAAACTAATATTGTTATATTACACTGTATTTGTGTAAATGATTTTTATATTTGTTGACAAAAAATTCAACTAGTGTGAGCATATTCCCCAAAGAATGATACAAAACTTTAAATAGATTGAAGATCCTGTTTACATGTAAAATTTCTGTGCCAACCTCATCCCCTCACAAACACAAATTAAACCACTAACCAACACCACAATTTCAGGTTTCAGAAAAATACCTACTAAGCCCATTTATGCGCACCTAGATGCCAAGTAACTCCCGACAAGATTTCTTCTTTTGATGTGCAGCCGTGCTGGAGGAGTTTCCCTTGTGAAAAGTTTAAGGATGACGCCTGACAACTTCCAAACGCAAGGCATAACTCTTGCCAGTCTGCATTACTGGCTGATTTAACCCTTGCGGTATTTCCCTAGCTTTCTTGTGTCGAGGCAGTGAATCGCTGCACTGGAAATGCATAGCGGGCCTGGATTTCTAAACACAGATTTCTTAAGGAAATACTGCAAGGCCTAAATCAGCCAGTAATGGAGACTGGCAAGAGTTATGCCTTGCATTGGGAAGTTGGACGCCTGACGCAAAACTCCCTTTTAGACCTTATAAGTACTCTTGAGCTAAAAAGCTAAAGTGAGGTGAGGTGACTTTTAAGAGTATTTCATTTATATCACGACTGCTAGTATTATGGCAGGAAGAAAGCCGTTCATGCCATGCTCCTATGCATTGCGGTAAAACCTGGGAGCATCGGCTGGAACTACCGAACCATGGATGATACTACACTGAGATTGAGTGTAGCATTGCACCCAAAACTAACTGCATATAGAACAATTCTCTACTGCAGACAAAGTTGTCTGGCTGGATTCTAACCCCGGACCTCTTGATCAGCTTTCCCGCCCCCTCAACCAACAGACACTACAAGCCTTTTCGGCCTTATGTCCAGATTGGCTAAAAAGTAAGACAATATTAAGTCAAACTAGTCAGCTTCTGCATGTCATCTTGGTTGTCATTTGGCTTGTCATCTTCCTTGGTCATACTCTGACGTAGGATCTTCTTTCACCCTTGCTTATCCTCTGATGTAAGCACCTCATCTATTAAAACACAAATATATTTTATATTTTTGAACTTCAGTATGAAATTTTGCACATTTCACCTCTAATGATTAAACAAATGAATAAGAGATGTACAACAAACATGTCTTACTTAGTGTATGAAACAACTAAATGAATATATAAATACTAATCTTTTGTAATCTATTTGAAAGCATTGACATGCATAAATTTTGTGTCAGACATTTTATGAAATGAAAAGTTGTGATAAATACTGTGCTGCATAGAAATGGTTCTTACCATGATGGAATGTCATCATCGGTTGTCCATGGTAATGTTATAGGTCTTCCTTCGGCAAAGCATCCTCAAGAAAGGAATCCTAGGTTGTACAAACTGGTAATTACAAGAAGCTAAGTGGAAAATTCCAGATGCTACCTGGTAATTTCCAGAAGCTAATTGGTTATTTCCAGAAGCTAATTGGTTATTTCCAGATGCTAATTGGTCATTTCCAAATGATAACTGGTACTTTCCAGAAGCTAACTGGTTATTTCCAGATGATAACTGGTAATTTCCAGGAGATAACTGGTAATTTCTATATGCTAAGTGATAATTTCCAAATGATAACTGGTAATTTCCAGAAGCTAACTGGTAATTTCCAGATGTGACTGGTTATTTCCAGATGGTATCAGTCTGGTAATGTCCATTTACAGAAGATGAAAAAGATATTTTACGTGGCTCTTAAAGTCTTCCGTAGAAAAGTATGTTGTTCTGTCATTTTGAAAGAAGTCATTTCAAAGTAAAGACAATAAAACACTGTTTCTTCCGAAATTTGTTTTATTTCGTTATTGATAAACTTAATAGCTATCGAAATAGTCTCTTGTGGGTCAATATAGTCCCCAACAGAGTTTAATTACAGGAAAGGATTCGAACTAGTCAGCCACCCAGACCCAGGCTCTATATCCGCTCCGTGTTATTGTTGGTATTAAAGGTACATCCATCGTGTTGTTGGGGGTCACATCTTGCAAACGTTATAAATGGTGTTTCTTAATCGAGAAGTACCGATTGTTACCGAAAACAATCATTTTAATGATAGTCGACTAAGCATATTGACGATATGAAGGTAAAAGTAGTGATTTCTGATCGAAAACCGGACAATGCACAGCGTGTGGCGCGCGTCAATGAGTCAAACGTAATTTTGGAATCTTATTTATAACAGACAGAATGACAAATTTGGTGAGATAATGTTTAATGGGTCATATAACGACTGTGCATGTCAATGGGACGTGCAGTTTCGGTTTCTACGCATGAATAATGATGTTACTCAATTTTAATTAGTAATGTAATTAGTATTAGTAAATGATATATTTGGGGATACATATGCAAGGTGAGCGAATTTATTTGTATTGTAGACAGCACATGTGTTGAGTTGGAGCGTATTAAAGCCAAATAAAAGTTTATGAAACACAATGGGTGTACCTTTAAGTTAAAAGAGAAAAACGCTGTAGTTTTACTAATGTTATATTTTCAAAATAATAAAACTAAAAGATGAAGTATCTACAAAGTAACACATAACTTATAATAAAATTTATCAACAATATATCATTATGTCGTAGCAAGCATTCTACACTCGTAGCCGATGCATGGCTTCAGTTCTTATTGTGTTTGGGTAAATTGTGATTATATGTACGCTAAAGTCAAATCTAAAGTCATCAAAATACCACATGTAGGAAATTGAGGCCTAGGGTACCCAATTAATATCTTACAGTAAACAATATAATATTTTATATATAACAGTATATACACCCCTCTATGTTAGATACTTTTATATTTATTATTATCATATTTCATTTTTATTTACATTGAGATATGCTGTGTCCAAAATTGTCTGTGCTAGAATCCTCTCTTTAATTGATTAAGAGATATTTAGACGTCGAACGCACGGCGCCAGAGTCCAATCGCCTGCACTGAATAAGTATAACATTTAGTCTCTGAATGACTTGTTTTTGTAAAATCTCAATATTTGTAAAAACTTGAAAACAAAATGAAAAGGATTCTCTTAAATGTGTTAATTTTCAGATTAAACTCAGCTATGTATATATTGTCTTGTTATATGGTTTTTTTTCTCGGATCTTATTAAATTACGGTGTCTGCATGACAGACTAGCACTGAATATGCAACAGCAGTTCACAACGTTTGTTTCCATAGAAACCTTGAATCATATAACATTAACAACACATTTACATTTACATAACCGAAGAATCCACTTAAACTCAGGAAAAGGAACAAAAATCATGAATAAAAGCACATTATTATAATTTATTAGATGCTGAAAAGAGAGAAATATATAGACTTGCTTTTCAATCAATCATTGATTTATCACACGAACATCCATAGAAAAATTTAATATGCATACAGATAATATTACAGTGTTTTCCAGGAGCATACCATGATTCGATTCAGTGTGAACTTACACAATAAACTAATTCAATATAGACAGCAAGTCATGCTATCTGGATAAACACTTCGCCAAACTTATAAATTCCTAGAAATTGCTTTTCTTTTTATAGTACAGTCACCTTTCCTAGAAATCTATTTATACATTGACCTACATATATCTGCACACAGAGCTTGCGTAACGCGCCATGTTGCGTGTGTAATCGAATTGTTCGTTTGTTATATTCGAGGATAACTATTACGTATAGGATTTCAGGATGTTCCATATCTGAAGACAAGCACCTGTTGGCAGGATAACAACAAGGTATGATCCTTTAATAACCATTCATTAGCTTGTTGATCTTACTGTATTTATTCATATATACTGCTGTTATGTAAATTAACAATGACTCGTACGTTACTCGGAAAAGTTGACCACAGAGGCGTGTATTGCTGAAAACAAACAGTTCCATACGTTCAATACTACAATGCGATATAGTTCGGATATACCTATACTTATAAATAAAGAAGTATAGGTATATCGCAACAAGCCCCTGTGACGTTGACACAAATTGAGGCAATACACTGCCCTAGATATCATAGTCCTTTACGAGATTCGCAATCATGATATTTTATAATCCGTCTAAACCTAAATTATGAATTACAATACACGTGTATATTTGAACAGAAGAATGACTAAACCTTTTGAGCAACAAATTGTCTTCACTTCAAAGTTGTATTTATATTTTCCGATGTCTGAAAAGCAAATTCTAGTCTATTTTAGAGTTATTTTACATCTTTAATCACGCTTTGCTGTGATCTTGTAATCTTGGTCAAATTGACCTAAAAGAGTACTGAATTATTAGAGGAGAACTACACAATGTTTGTCAACATGACCTGCCAAAGTAGACTAAAACCCGAACAATGGGCTGTCAGCTCTAAAAATAGATTTTTACTTTTTCACACGTAACTTTAAGTGCTATATATATGGCTATATCTGAGTTTGCCATTGGTAAGTAATTAAGGAACTTTAAAGGTAGAGTCCAATACACGATCAATGCACTCCGCTTCTGCCTGCAGTACGTGCACTTTGTCTACGAGTCAAAGTCATGCACCCCTATCGCTGGAATGGAGTAGACCAGACCAACTTTACAAACCTCCAGTGACGTCACACCACTATACTGCCTATAACAGTGTACTCAATAATTCTTTATGTGGATGTTTTATCCCGGGGATTATCACACAATATTTTCCGCCCGGCAATTATCTTTAATAATGCCCCTCTTCAAACATCTAAATTTTATATTAAATACCGAAATGTTAAATTCAATATGAAAGTTAGTGTGTGGTATGTCTAACTCTGTTTATTGTCATTGTTTATTTAGAAATGTCAGACACGATACTTGTAACTTATATGCAAACGTTACATACATTATCAGAATTTTCTATAAGTGAAAAAAAATAATTCTTTAACGAAGTTATTTGCAGTGTCTTTCAGGTGGAAAAACACTTTGGAATAGATAGCAAAAAACAAAATTTCTCCCTAAAATGTGTTGCTACGGGCCTGTTATTGATACAAATAGTGACCTAAGACCGCTGTTAACATGTGTATTTACAAACAATATTTTAAGATTCAACGATACGATAAAACACCAAATTCTGTGTAGATGAAAATATATCACAATGGAGGTTAAAATTCATCACATTATAAACATATTTTCTTGTTACTATAGTTGCTCCGTTTAAGTAGTATGCTTGTGTTATTGGGAATATACATATAAAATTTTAAAACTTGTATTGGATCAGTTGTTTATTGTATGTCAATTTATAAGGTTTAGTCTCTGAACGCCGAATATGGTTATGGTTCGGTTAAGAAGCTTGGATCCATTGCCTATCCTCAAATCATGTTTTTGATGGGTGTTCACTAAAATGTCTGCTTGCACTTTTACGTGTCACAGTTTTCTACGACTACTGATAATCGGTGCAATGAACTAGTTTACCCTCAAAGTAAGGCTATATTATACATAGGCCTACTATACTAAACTATAATAAACATTAAAGTGGGGGTACGTCCATTGATAAAAGTGAGATCTCTTTTATTATCCACAGCTCATTAGCGTGTCTGCTAACGAGTCACGCTTCGCATCGCTGCTGAGACTTGTGAGTAGAGGAAGGTTTAGGGTTCGCTAATCGGCAGGGGATTCCCCTTTGTGAGTCGTACGCTCTGATTGGTTGATGATAGATAACTCATAATAACTTTATGTTTCACAAGGTCAATAACACATAGGCAATGCATTGTTCAGCTTTGACCAAGTCAAGCAAAGGCTCTGTTGAATCTGGAAGTTCGGTCTCTTGGAGCTTGTCAGTCTGGGGAGTAGATATTTGGAGAAGGTCATCTTCTGTGGATGCAATGTCGACTTCCTCGCCAATAATTGCCCTAAACACAAGGACAACACGCGTCATTTATACACTAATAAAATATAAACAGCAATTTTCTAAAACCAAACAATATACCCCATGGTTGATGTTATATGCACAGTATTTGAATGAATATATATGAATATTTGATATATCATGCATGAACACACCAATAGCTCTAATCAACAGCAGTGTTATCTAATCAATCAACCAGTCAGTCATATAGCAATAAAGCACAGCTGTCCTCATGGAAAGGAAATTGATCATTATGTAAGAGACTAATGATATACACAGTTAATTGCAACTCAAATACTTACAATATCTGATCTGAACAATCGCTGTAATCTCGGGTAACTTCCATGACAGCACTTGACGAGCTTGAATAAACAAAAGGTGAATGTTGGTCTAACTGATCATCGTGACTTGAATAATTGAATAAACAGATGATACAGGAAATGGGATTGTCGGGATTACCACTATCTGTGACGTTGATACACACACATGAAGAACATTAAAAACACATCCATATACACATAAACAACACAATTGTTATATGTAATTTCATACAGATGACATAACATTGCAATTACCCCCATTTCATCCTGTTGAACATCGAGTCGGCATAAGAAATGTAACTAGATTCCAAATCCAAATTCCAAATTGTCACTAAAGAATTTATTGATAAAACAAGACTTGGAATTAATAAATTAAATTTCAATAATCTCATTCATTTCATAAAATACCACTTTAATTCGGAAAAATATTTTTTTTCAGAAAATGATCTCAAACAAAATGGTCAAGCCCATAATGACTGTGTACTTTCTTCTGCACCCTATCGCTATCCACTACTTTCTCCTCTACATCTATAGTATGTTCAATTTATCATTGGAAACATTCCTGTAATACATTGTAATACGATTTATTTTGTAATAAAAGTTTTTGAAAAAAAAGAAAAAAGATTCCAAATCTTCAACAGTTGTGGTAGTACCGGCATCTGCAAAACATAAGAATCTATTTTTATTATAACTACGTTATCTATGTTTTCAGATAACCAGTAAAGCGATTGTAAGAAGTAAGAGGAGGAATGTTACACTTTCATATTGTGGACATAAAATAATTCAATCAGACATGACAAAGAGGTTGGTTATGGAATAATTCAAATGTTTTGGTTCACAAACCTTTTGTTTAATCGAGACTACCGAGAAAAAATAAGTATTCATTTAGGATAGTGCGCTTTGTAAATACATAACCAGATTGATTAAATGATTTATATTTTCACCTAAAGCAGTGAGGTTGTTCATTTCTACTGGTGTTGACACAGCGACGGCTGAGGGTGGCTCGGATATGACAGATCGGATCGAGTCATTCGGTGGGGATGCTTGACTGGAATACAAGAAACAATGATAATGATAATGACGTATTATAATATATATTTTTCATCCTGCACAGATTGTAAAAATGACAAAATCATGTAGCGGTATACCTTATATCTCATAGATGGAAATGTATGGTGTAGTCAAACTATGCGTACAGTTAGCGTATTAAGCCAATGTCATTGAGCATTTCTACTTAAAAGTTCGATATTAATGTTGATAATAAAAACCTACATTTTGATTTATGACATGAACAGATTTTTTACATGAGAAATATTTTACTGGTGTAAATGGTCCGTTATTTCTAGCGTAGGTTTACACGACAGTAATTAGTTTGAAATAGCACTTTCCTGCACTGACAAAATCGGTCGTGGATGTTCAACAAACCCACGATGATCTACTAGATCTTACCATCTTGGAAATTGATAATGGACATTGATTCGAGAGGCATTTTCCCGAATACTACGTTTCTTAGCCTAATCTGACAACGCCTTTCTGAGTTCTCCCCATTTTCTCAAGAAGTTGATTGCACTCACGGACGGTTTCCTTATTATACCCTTTGACACCTTGAAGTATTTTATTTTTTAAAAACAAGTCACTGTCAAAGTGAGATGACTCAATAAGACGTGACTAATGAACACGGGAACCATTTAGCAATAAAAACAACTCAGCGAGTTGATGCAATCAATCGAGATTGATTAATTAACCGGTTTACATGCTGTTGTTCCAGAGCTCAAAGCTCCGCTCCGCGTCTTGTTTTACAACACTGCTGAGAGCCGACAACCCTGCGGCTAGCCGACACGCTCTCATTCCCAGCCGCTAATGAGCTGAGGATAATAAAAGAGATCTCACTTTTATCAATTGACGTACCCCCACTTTAAAATGGCAACTTTGAACACATAACACATACTTTAAAACGTGCTAAAGTGGCATTACGTAAACGACTTGTCAACGGTGGTCAATTAGGGTTGAAAGAGCTCGATATTATAAAAGGTATTCCATTTAACATGAATTTGACACATAAAATACGTCTTTTCCTAAAACATAGAGCTATATATAAAATCTAAAAATAGACTTTCCACGGGGATTCCCCTAATTATGAATGCTTTGTGATTGCAAATTCGTAATCATAAATTTTCGCATATTGAGAGTAGGACTGCAATCGTGGAATACGAGCTTATTTGGAGTACGAAAGCACAATTAACGCGTTGCATTGTGGGAGGCGGTCCTTCGACTACACCGAAGCTAGGTTCGTTGCTGATGTTGATTTAACCATTAATTACATTACATGGTGCTTATCATTACGAAATTGTCAAATACTTCAATTGATATCCATAGCTGCATAATCAACAAGTAAGCGCAACTCGGTACCAAGCAATTAGCTGGCTAAAGTTGAACAGGAGCTCGGCCTAGTGCACGAAAACTGGATCGGTGTCACATTGTCGACGTCGTGACGTCACGTTCGCTCTCGATAGAATCCGATTTTGAAATTAATCCAAATGAATTTGACAGTTCAACTCAAAACTAGATTATTTCAGTCACATTGGGTGTTCTGAAAGTGGCACATAGTAAGTTATATCCTGCCTGTCGTGCAAAGCGTGGCGTGGAAGATGCCACTCTTGTGTTGAATAAATTGTATAGGCAAACTGACCTAAGCTCGGACACCCCAAGTCGCCCGAACTTCGGACACTTTCAATTTACAGCTGACACAAAAACAAAGCAAATTGTAACACTCCGTTGGTTTCTAAATATTTCTGTTCATTTTCTGACAATACTTGATTCATTTGACAGTCAGGTTTATTTTAAAAACGAAATTTAGCGGTAGGTACAAATAACCGGTTCATGAAAGAAATCGAGGAAATATTTGTGTGAATGTAAATTTTATGTGACAATTCAGGGAATGAAGGAAGCGATCATATTCTTTCAAATATATGCACGTACATGAAGAAACAATTAGGTAGTCGATTAACTTTGTATTTAAGTACTTTAAAATTTATTCTTTTGTTTAGAATTGCGATTTTGATAACATGTCAAAATGACCTTGGTTCGGACAGGTTTGACCATGGTTTGGACACAAGTAGACCAAAGTCGGACACTTCTGGCTGCTGAATAAAATGGCGGGAACATTTTTGGTTTCACGCGGGAATTTCATAATGGACAGTAAAACAACAAAATAAGATGGTACAGCATGGTGCAGTGCTCTAATGATATGGCGCCATTATATGCGATGCCCGTATGATGTCATATATTACAGTGACGTCATAGTGACCGTATCTCCGGTAACCAGTCAACCAGACAAGTAAAAGCTGCATTAGAAACATGTCAAGTCCCCAGGCTAGCTAAGGCTAGTTTTGCTGTTTATAAGAAAAGCTGCCAAGATGTTTAACGTTGCGAAATCTACAATTTCTGATCGGGTCAATGTAAATAAATAAAGGCAGGGTTAAAGTGTATGCTACGGACGGGGTACAACCTCAACTCACCAACACTGAAGAGAGGAAACTGATCGACATATCCGCCAACAGGGCACTGTATGGTGTTGAAATGATTGATTAAATATTTGTGTTGTGTCACTTGTCGACTCTCATCTTTTGTTTAGCTCAATGTAACAAAGAATACCAATTAAGTTATCTAAATGTGTTACAAATGAACAATGCGTATCACATAACTCCAACTGTATCTATTAGGATTAATAACTTCAATGTGTTACACTGTAGTTTTTACTAAGCATTATCATATTTTATAACGTATGAAAAGAATAACAATTAAAGAATTAATGCACATGTACAACATTGTTGCTAACGCACACCCCCCTCCCGGTCCCCCCTAGAGGTTTTGTTTATGTCTACACATGGTTAGAGTACCGTAAATCATTTAATTATAGCCAAGTAATTACTTGAACCATTACCTGCATATATTTTCATTGTTTTTCTGTTCGAAATTTCTTAAGATGTATTTGAACCACAAACGCTAAAATATGATGCGCATCACTTAGGACGGCGGGATAAACACGGCTGTTGATCGATTATGATTACAATGCCAGCCTGCTTAGACTCCTTGATCATTTTTATGTAGTTACTTAATCAACGATTTACGGTGCTCTTAAATATTTTTTTTAACAGATGCATGTGTATTAAATTGTAAGCAAGTAGTAATCAAATGATACTGTACCCGGCTCATGGTAAAGGTAAAATCAATTTGAATAGATTTTAAAAATGTGAGTTATTCTTATTGCTCAGAGCTTTTACACGTGAAACAAAACGTTATTACCTGCATGTGAAAAGATGTAATTAATTATCCTGCCTACTAATTACTTTCAAAAATTATTTAAAGTACTTTATAGGCTGAAACAAATATCGCACTGCAGTTTATCTGTCACCCTTTCTGTGTCCATGCTGGACTGGAAACAAACTGTCCGAACGTCGGGCGACCCTGTCGAACCAAGGTCAAAACTGTCTGAACCTTGGGCGAATTGGTATACTCGCCTAAAACTGCTAAATTACATATTTCTTCATATAATTAACGAATATAGTGTTTGGAATTTTGAACAATAACCCCATTCTCGACTTTCACCACTTATTGTTGGCTGTTAAAGAGTCAAATATTGAAAATACAACGAGCGAAAGTATTTAGATCGTAACACTGTCCGAACTTCGGTCAGTTTGCCCTAATCATGTTGAAACTTCAAAATCTTTTTCCCGAATCTTATTTGTTGATTTCTCATCAGCGTTTAATACAATCCAGGCCCACCTTCTTGTCCGTAAACTCATAAACTTGAGTGTTATGCAGTCCCTCTATCATAAAATGGATAAGTTTCTGACCAACAGGACACAGTCTGTTCGTGTCAATGATTGTCAGTCTTCAACTGTTACCATCAACACTGGTCATCCTCAGGGATGCGTTTTGTCACCTTTGTTATTTATTGCATATACAAATGACTGTATGGTACAAGACCCAACCTGTTCAATTTTGAAGTTCGCGGATGACACGCCACTCATGAATATAGACTATCGTGCTCGCCTCGGTCAAGCTTCCCTACGCTGGGCTAAATTTTCTTCACATAAATGTTAAGAAAACAGAGGAAATGATGTTTGATTTTAGAACCAGAGATAAGCCACTAGAATATGTTAGTATGAGTGATACTCCTGTTGAAATCGGAATATAAGTATCTAGGTACCATCATTGACGATAAATTTAATTGGAATAGTAATACTGAAGCTCTGTACAAAAAATGTCAACAGAGAATATATTTTATGAGGAAAGATCTTTTGATTTTCAAGTTTTTTTACACATGCTTTGTTCAGAGCGTCTGGTCTTTTGGTATACAATGTTAGTATAGCTCTCTAAGTCTTCAAAATAAAAACAAACTAATCAAGATTGTGAACATTAGTTCAAACATTGTCGCGGTACCATTTCAGACCATCCAATGTCAATAAATGATGAGAACATTTCATTACATGCTCGGTAAATCATTTCGGATACATCACACATTTTATACTCAGAATATTCACTTCTGCCATCTGGAAAACGTTTAATATGCCTTATCATAAGTCAAATCGAACTAGGGCCTACGTTCTCGCTAGGAGGCCCAGGAACGAAGATATGGCTACTCCAGGTCAAATGAATGTCAAGGTCATGAATGGCTGAAGAGTGCATTGCATTGGCGATAATTTGAGACATAATGCCGTAGTACAGTCGGAGAAATGATATGTAGGTATTGTAATATTTTTTAGATCTGGCCTGAAAGGCCCGATGGGCTTATGGCATGATCTGGTGTCCGGCGTCCGTCCGTCCGCCGTCCATCCGTCCATCCGTCTGTAAACTTTTCGCATTTTCGTCTTCTTCTCCAGTTCCAAAAGGTCTAGATAGCTGAAAAATTGTGTGCAGACTCCTTGGTCAATGGGGATTCTAAATTGTAGACTTGGTGACCCCCTTACCCCAAACAGTGTCACAGGGGTCACAACCTTAAAAACCTATTTTCATCTTCTTCTCCAGTTCCAAAAGGTCTAGATAGCTGAAAAATTGTGTGCAGACTCCTTGGCCAATGGGGATTCTAAATTGTAGAATCTATGTTTGACATGTGCACATATCACGTTTGCCTAGCAACCATTGTTTCACCGCGACTTCCTGTATTTCTTCGTCTGTGATGTCATAAAAGGATTGTTCGTGATGTCATAAAAGGATTGTTCGTGATATCATAAAACGATTGTTCGTGACGCCATAAAATGACTGTTCGTGATGTCATAAAATGATTGTACGTGACGTCACTGTAGCTCACATTCCCAAGAGAAGTGGGCCATCTCCTGACTATTTTACGCGAATCAAATGCAAAAGAATGGGTAGTAAAGAAATTATTAACTCATGCAAATTTGTGTGTAACCCTCGCTCTCACTCTGGCAATAAAAAAATTCAAACTCATTTCGTAAGAGTCATATGACACACTTTTGAGTGTAATAATCTCTATATATTTTTTATTTATTATTAAAAAGTCGTAAAATTAGGTAAAATATAGCGTGATTAAATTTCATGTAACGCAAAAACTCCAAGATGGCGGTCCGATACTGCTGATAGATAGTTGATAGAACTTTCCCTTTAAAGGCACAATTGCACACTTGAGGCAGGGGGTAATAGAGTGAAAGCATATCTTTATTAGATGAATAAATTTCCAGTTTGTTTTCTTGAAGTGACACTAAAATGGAGATAGCACGAGAGGTATCTCATTAGTGTCATAAAACATCTTAATTTAATAAATAAATTAATTTTAACAGATAGATTGTGTATTTCACCACCGAAAATATAATAAATAGAGAATATTTTGTTTTACCATTTCCAGGTGCAAAATGGATTCAGTTCATCTAGGGAGACGAGCATTGAATGGGGTACAGGACATCGTACCCCTCTATCAGTTACCAAGGACAACCTACTACCTCAGTGGCGATAGTATGCTGCTTAATCTGTTGCGGCAGAGGGACCCACATGTACGACAACAATTACTGGAGGCTCATCGGCCAACTGGAACCTACCGGCCAAGGTCAATACAAAGTGGGGGTACTGCTCACTTGTACAATGTTCGCAATCGGATTTGTGAAACTGTCTCTCTGAGGAACCAGCGATTTCACGGAGTTAACAACTTTCTAGAGGGCGTTGTGAGCGATGTAAGTACCATCTGGGATGTATCTTGAACCTAGAGGTTTAAAGTTTGTTCATTTGCTCCTCAACCCACCCGCACGACGATAGTCATGAAGCTTTAATTGTGAACTTTCAAACGCACCCAAACCCACGTTTTATGTCTGTATCTAAATAATTAAGCGAAATATACTTTGATATGCTTTTTGAGGGCACTATATTTTATTGATTATACCCCCGCTACGAAGTAAGCAGTCATTCCGTCCGTCTGTCTGTCCGTCCTTCCGTCCGGTCAATTTTCTCAAAAAGCTGTAGCAGTTTGATTGGCTCGCGCTGGCCAAGGGCGGTAATTTGAGTACAAAAAAAATACAAAATAGGAACATGTAGTTTCAGGAACATTTAAGAGTTCAGATATCGTTTACCTTTCAATTTGAACTCCACGACTAACGATTTCACTTCATCTGTCAGCTCTGACAATCTTTGGTCCATGTTAACATTTATGCGTCTGCACTGGCGGCACGGTAGCAGACGACAAATTTATGACGTCATAGCCGAGCATATTTGATGACGTTTCATATGGGGGTCGTATCAAAGCCATACACATCGTATTTTGAACACTGCGCAACTGGTTATCAACCAAAGAATTTGGCTTCACCCCGTTCATTTTCATTTCTGTGAATACTTTTGGCATGGTGCTGTAGTTGTAAGCAAATGTTAAAGGTGCATCCATTGTGTTTCATAAAATTTTATTTGGCATTAATACTTTCCAACACACCATATGTGCTGTTTACAGTACAATTAAATTCACTCAGCTTGCATATTCATCCCCTATCGCCAAATATGTCATAATTACTAGTTTCCAATTAAAATGGAGGACCATCATTATGCATGTGTAGAAACCAAAACTGCACGTCCTATTTACATGCACAGTAGTTATATGACCTGTTACACATTATTAACCCAAATTTGTCATTTTGTCTGTTGTAAATAAGATTCCAAAATTACGTTTGACTCATTGGCGCGTGTCAATCGCGAAGCATTGTCCGGTTTTCGATCAGAAATCACTACTTTTACCTTCATATCGTTAATATATTGAAACAACTGTCATCAAATTGGTAGTTTTCGGTAACAGTCAGTACTTTTAGATAAAGTCATATCATTTATAACGTTTGGAATATTTGACCCCCAACAAAACAATGGATGTACCTTTAATGTATGGCACTTACAACTATCTTAGCGCTAAAAAAATCTTTGAAAATATGGGTCTAAGAAGGACTGGGCTGTGTTACAATGATCATCTGTCCGTTCTTTATGTGGTTGGAGTCTGAAGGACTGGGCTGTGTATGATCATCTGTCCGTTCTTTATGTGGTGGGAGTCTGAAGGATTGGGTTGTGTATGATCATCTGTCCGTTCTTTATGTGATGGGAGTCTGAAGGAGTGGGCTGTATATGATCATCTGTCCGTTCTTTATTTGGCGGGAGTCTGAAGGATTGGGCTGTGTATGATCATCTATCCGTTCTTTATGTGAAATTGTGTAAACTTACCAAGATTTGAAAAGGTTGTCGCTAAAAAAAATCAACGGTCAAGGTCACGATTTCTTGAGTTGAAGGTCAAATTGTCTTTTGTGGTGTGTTTATAAAAAATAAATCCATTTTATTGTGTCTATGGAGAAGGCGACACCCTGGACTGCTTTACTTTTTCGGGTATCCCGTAAACATTAATCAAGTTTGTTACCTTCTTATTATGGTGTTTTCTTATTTCATATTTCAGACCCAACAGGCCATTCTGGTAGAGGATCTGGATGACCTCCAAGGACATGACCTACTTGCAAACTTCTCTCACCAGCATATCGGCGGGAAAGTGTTTAAATGTCAAAGATGGCTGTCAGAGACAGAGTTTATTGTAAAAGAGGTGAGACTTTTATGGGGTGTGCATTTGATTCCCCATGTCATGGGTTGGGCTACACAGATGAGGAGAGTTTGGAGGGAGACTTTTATGGGGTGTGCATTTGATTCCCCATGTCATTGGTTGTGCTACACAGATGATGAGAGTTGGGAGGGAGACTTTCATAGGGTGTGCATTTGATATCATTTTGTAAATAACAAAAGTACAAGATTTTGCAAGTATTTCGCATGCGAATAGCAATCTACAATGCGTCCAAAGATTAGAATAACGAACCTGTTTTCATCATGAGCTTAATAATCCATGTACTATAATAATCGTCATATGTCCTTAGTCATCTTACGAGAGACCCTACAGCGATACGTTTTTCTTCAAATGCCAAATCTTCTTGTTGGAGGTTTTTCGCCAAAGAACACAGAATACAAAGCTTATCCTATTCCTAAATTCCATTGGTGGAATATATGTTCCTACCTTTCAGTGAATGTTTCATTGGCTGACAATATCTAGACTGAAAGTCGCATTAATGTTATTATACCCCCCCTAAGCGGGGGTATATAGCGGTCATTCCGTCTGTCCGTCCATCCTTCCGTCCGGTCAATTTTCTCAAAAACTGCAAAGGTACATCAACCAAACTTTGTACAGTTGTTAACCATGTTCTTCCGATCACGCACAGACAATTTTCAATTTTCTGAGATTTAAATTTTTGTCGTTTCCATGGAAACGTCACATTTTGGACTTATTTTTATTGTGTTCAATGGGGACAAGTTTTCTCGGATACTGTTCAACCTAGGTGAATGAAATTTTGGTTGTGAGTACTAATGTCCATACTCTTTATCGAGTTCGAAAACCAGTTCCAAAATATTATTTTTTTTATGGAGTTATGGCCCTTGAATCCGAAATTTAACTTAGTACCAAAAGAACTGTGATGCTCCAATGGGGACAAGTTTTCTGGGAAACTATTACATCTAGGTGAATTAAATTTAATATGGAGGTAGTCCAGATGAAACTCTTCATCGAGATCGAAAACCAGTTCCGAAATATTTTTTTTACGGAGTTATGGCCCTTGAATCCGAAATTTAACTTAGTACCAAAAGAACTGTGATGCTCCAATTGGGACAAGTTTTCTCGGAAACTATTACATCTAGGTAAATGAAATTTAATATGGAGGTAGTCCAGATGATACTCTTCATTGAGATCGAAAACCAGTTCCGAAATATTTTTTTTATGGAGTTATGGCCCTTGAATCCGAAATTTAACTTAGTACCAATAGAACTGTGATGCTAAAATGGGGACAAGTTTTCTCGGAAACTATTACATCTAGGTAAATGAAATTTAATATGGAGGTAGTCCAGATGATACTCTTCATCGAGTTCGAAAACCAGTTCCGTTATATTTTTTACGGAGTTATGGTCCTTGAATCCGAAATTGAACTTTGTACCAAAAGAGCTGTGATGCTCCAATTGGGACAAGTTTTCCCGGAAACTATTACATCTAGGTGAATGAAATTTAACATGTAGGTAGTCCAGATGATACTCTTCATCGAGTTCACAGTCCAGTTCCGAAATATTATTTTTTACGGAGTTATGAAGCCCTTGAATCTGTAATTTAACTTGGTACAAATTACTGGTGTGATGCTCTAATGGGAAAAATTAAGTTACCTGAAAAATATTACATCTGGGTGAATGAAATTTTGTAATAACAGTCAGTCCCTAAAATTATTTTGGACAATATTATGATGCTTGAAGCTGTTTTTTAAACATAGTACCCTTCACATATATAATTATCAATGGACTGATAGCGGATGGCGGGGGTATGTGAGCCATGCTCACTTTTTTCTTGTTTCATGATAGTTAGGGTGGGAGCACACTACGTCCGAATTTCCTTGCGATGCGTTATGCGATGCGTTGCGTTGCGATTTTTCCGCGCACACTACATGCGTTAAGCTAGTGCGATAAAAATTGCATATTAGGAAAGCTTTGTCATTTTGTCTGTATTTGAGTAGTGTACCTTCTGCGAAGACTATTGCTATCTGACGAATGTCACCAATAAATTACAGAAAAAATGACAAAAACCTAAAATTACATTTTTACATGTTTTTTTGGGAATTTCAAAGTGTAGGCACTTGCTTTTTGTGCTACATGGTAGTTACGCCTCTGGGTGACATGCAACGTGACACATACCTTACGTATCTTCCACTTGAGTTGTTTCTTCCAAGTGAGTTGAGAGGAAAACCCCCTGTCACACGTGCGAAATATGACGTCAAAAGGGAATCCCTCATGCGATTTCGTTTGCGATGCGTCAAAAATAGGTGCAGCACCTATTTTCATCGCATCGCATCGCATCGCATTGACGCATCGGACGTAGTGTGCGCGGTCAATGAAAAATACACTGTCTGCGTTTTTTTAACGCATCGCATAACGCATCGCAAGTAAAATCGGACGTAGTGTGCTCCCCACCTTAGTGTGTCACCAAGGCCGGACTTTTGACAATTAACATTACAATTGACACACCGACATGCCATTTGTTATATAATTGAACCGGTCCAATAAACTTGTTATCTGTAAAAACTTAATTACACTGAAGTCTCCTTCTCACCTACTCAGCGTATTTGACTTTGTTCAGCTTAATTGCATAAACTAATTTGCTGCCACAACACTTCTCTCCTTTGAAGAAACATCTATATGGTATGTTAAACTGAGAATTTGTATTGGAGCTATCACCGTATTTACCAATCCATTTTGTTTTCATTTACGAGAGTGTCTATTAGGTTGCACCTTGTAACATAATTCATTCATTCAATCGTGTTCTATAAATGTGTATAATCATAATGTATATGTGTGCGTGTACAATGGTGCAATCTTCATATAAATTTCACTGAGCTTGTTGACCAATATAGTTCAAGTACTTATACATGAAATATTTTGATAATGGTTTGCATTACATTACATCACATATAAAATATTTTGATGGACATACTTGGAATTATAGTAACCTTTTATATTTCATACACAATGTTACTTAATTACACTTACCACTAGCGGATCCAAGGGGGGGGGGGTCGGGGTCCAGGGGGTCCGGACCCCCCCCCCCCCTTTTCAAATCCATGTATAAGATTTGGGCCCTGACCCCCCCCCCCCCCCCCCCCCCCACTGAGTGGAAAAATTTTTTTTTGGGACCCCCCCCTTTCAAAAATCCTGGATCCGCCCTTGCTTACTGATATACTGTGTCACTGATATCAAATGTATATACAATAATATAAGAGTAAACAAATATTTCTTTACAAAAGGTTTTAATATAACATCCCTATTGCAGGGAAATGCTTGAGCAATGAACCACGAAAATCGTGTACTGCTAAAATCCATCCACAATTTTAACGTTAAATCTAATAAAAGATATCCGGATTTTTCATAATAAACTTTGTTTCTTAATTATTTCTTATCATCTATTGCCTTGCTGTTATGTAACTTTCAACATCTTTAAAGTTAAACGCCTTCAATTGTATCTTGTAATCTCGTACCACATGCCTGATGGTTTAATATTTTATGATTTTGAAATGTATGCAACTTATTTGTTTGTTTGTTGTGTTTGCAGTTTGTTGCTTGTTTGCCGATTCCATTACTTTTACTATAACATGTAAAATTCATAAAATTATACGCAGCTTTAATAAAATCATAAAATGGATAATAGTTTACGAAAATAACAAGTGTTTCCTTCTCTGTAGAATTAAAAAGCAGGTCAGCACTTTGACATAAAAACATTGTTTCAAAATCTGTTAAAATATAAGCATTAACACCCTTTCATTTGATTACCCATGTCATGGTTGAGGGGATCGAGTCAAACTGTTTTTAATTTTATCCCTCTTTCTATTTCAGAAAAAATTGTCATCTTTTTAAGAAGATTATTAAATTATCTTTCATTGATTGTTGGAACTCCAGAACTACTGATCTGTATAGGTGAAAGCTTCTTTACTAAAGAGATTTTACAAGTGCTTTAAGCAGAGCTGATGTTGCACTTCAGATTCCATTCAGTTAATTTTCAGTACTGATTGACTGACTGGGGTGGAGATTTTACGAGCGCTTCCACCAGGGCAGATTTTATACTTTTTTGACAACACTCATTACATTTCGATAAAATAACACCACTAGTATCTTTTGACCCATGTTACGGAGTGTCCTAACAAACTATTTTCTAATAATCTTCAAGACTTTAAAGCTATTATTTTGTGTATAGACTCATTGGAAAATGAGGATTATGAATTTAAGATCTTGTCGTCTTAGCGTGCTGTAGATCTGAAAGCTTGTGTTCAGGAACCTTATTTATGAAAATTTAATTTACTAAAGAGATTTTACAAGTGCTTCAAGCAGAGCTGATGATGCACTTCAGATTCCATTCAGTTAACTTTGAGTACTGATTGACTGACTGGGGTGAAGATTTTACGAGCGCTTCCACCAGAGTAGATTTTGTACTTTTTTGTACTCATTTACTTCTCGATAAAATAACACCCTTGGTAACTTTTGACCTATGTTACTACAATAACATACGGAGTGTCCCTTTAAGTCCTAAAAGACTATTTTCTAATAATCTTCAAGACTTTAAAGCGATTATTTTGTGTATAGACTCATTGGAAAATGAGGATTATGAATTTAAGATCTTGTCGTCTTAGCGTGCTGTAGATCTGAAAGCTTGTGTTCAGGAACCTTATTTATGAAAATTTAATTTACTAAAGAGATTTTACAAGTGCTTCAAGCAGAGCTGATGATGCACTTCAGATTCCATTCAGTTAACTTTGAGTACTGATTGACTGACTGGGGTGAAGATTTTACGAGCGCTTCCACCAGAGTAGATTTTGTACTTTTTTGTACTCATTTACTTCTCGATAAAATAACACCCTTGGTAACTTTTGACCTATGTTACTACAATAACATACGGAGTGTCCCTTTAAGTCCTAAAAGACTATTTTCTAATAATCTTCAAGACTTTAAAGCGATTATTTTGTGTATAGACTCATTGGAAAATGAGGATTATGAATTTAAGATTTTGTTGTGCTTTATAAAGGCCACAGGGGTCATGCTCTAAAGTAACTAGCCAAGCTCATAAGCAATTTTGTTCATAATATTGACACTTGTGTATTGTTTCATTTCAGCTTTGTCATAACGACTGGAGCTACAATATGGAAATTCCTCTGTATTGTCTAAATCGTTCCATCGTTCAACCATTGGCCATTCTGTTCAACTACTGTAACAGCTACATTTTCCAACCTCATGTATCAGGTAAGATATACTGTAAATCATGAAATTAATGCGAGCTTTTTATTAATGCAAAAAATATGTCTGTGCTGATCTCTCATTATTTAAAGGACGCATTTTATTCGTACCACCTTCATAATAAGTCAAGAGTCAGGTTACCACAGAACATAGAAATGCAAAATTTAACAACAGTTTAACATTTCTCAAGTAATTTTCATTGACAAAGAACAACTAATTGACACTGATTAACATCCATTAAGGAGAATATTAGAGAAAAACTTTGTTTTAACATGTTCAACAGTATTGTTTAAGACAAAGTGTGTCAAAAAAATTATTAAAATGCGACATTTTATGTAGAAACGTTGAAAAAACGTTTTCAAAGCGAAGTCGTTTTCCGGAAATCCCCAAGAGTTAATCAGGCTGGCAGCACTCACGTGATATGACATCAAAGATGCTCTCCCGCACGCTGAGGCAGTGTATTTTCTACGTTCGTAGTATTATGGCTTCCTCGGATAGCGATGGCAGCGTTGATTTTCAACCATCTGACATAAATAACATCTGTCCTTATCAGTATGAACCTATTGTGAATCAACATTGAGTTGAACACCAGGAATCAAGTGAGGATGAGATGTCAGAAGTCAACAGTGAGAGAGTTGGAAATACAGATTTGTACGTAGGGACTGGCATGGCAAACTCTAACGTTACAATTTCACAATAACGGGATTATGCCGTACATTAAATAGTTATTGTTTACATGTAGATAACATGGGTGTCAACAACTTATATGTAGTTAATTAAAATATGTTACTACAAATTATACTTCCTTTAATGGTATATATACTTTACCGCTTAAATAACCAGTTACACAGGACAAAATGAACCATCTTGATTCTCGATTATTCTAATCATGTTTGCTTTAAAAACGTATTGATATTAAATATTATTATTTAAATCTAATGTACAAACCACTGTTCAATTCTAATCAAGTAAGATAGACAGTAAGATGTACACATAGCTATGTGAGAGATTTGGCAGTCACGGAAACCGGACTAACACGATAATAAGGAACTCGTGATATTAGGTGAGGTGAGTTGGGGTTTAACACTGCTTTCAAGAGTATTTCACTAACATCGCGGCTGCTAGTAATATGGCAGGGAGAAAGCCCGCAACGCCATGTAGCTATGCATTGCGGTAAAACCTGTGAGCACGGGCTGGAACTAGCGAACCATTGGTGGTACTACCTGAGATTCAGTGTAGCATTGCACCCAAACCTTAGAACTGTAGAACAGTTCTTTACTGCAGACAAAGTTGCCGTGCCCCTGGCGGGATTCGAACCCCGGATCTCTTGATCCGTACTCGTGATATTAAAAGCAACTGCCCCTGACTAGGTGCAAATTTGCTTACGGAAGTGAAAAAATTGCTTACAGTAGTAAAATATACAAGTGTGCAAATGCGTCCATACAGCAAATTTTGCTCATATGTGCTTAAAGCTTAAATGTGTAAATGTAAATGTGGTCCACCAGGCGTCAATAAACCATTAAATTAAAAAAAAAAATTGTTTATACTAACAGCTTGATCTTTCACTTTGAGTCACTTTCTATGTGTGCTTTCTACCAGTTTTGCCTTGCAACCAGGAATTAATTCAACTTGAGTTGCTTGACAGTTACGTGATCTCCTATCACAGACTAAGCACCCATAAGGAATAAACACTGAAACTTATTATTTTGCAATAATCATTTGTTGTTATATTGTGAACATATATAATCATTTGAAATGCATGTTTATTAAATATATTAAAAAGATGGAATCCAAAATAGGCATAGGAAGGGTTCAAAAGTTGGGGGCAAGATTTAGAATTTAGTAAGTGGGGGTGGTGGGGTGTAATATAAGCGACATATATCATTTTAGCGTTGAATATTACTATAGTTTTCAAATGATTTATAACCAGGAAATATTTTTTTGTGTTTCACAAACCCATTTGAGCTGCCACGTTGGCCATATTAAATTGAAATTAATTTAATACAGTTATTAACCAATGACAAATAATTATACAACTGTGTACCAAGTTTCACAGTCAGAGCACCGCCTACACATCCCCATCCTCGGTGTTACCCAGGGTTTCATATATGCTCCGTTACTCTACGCTGGAGCATATATAAAACCCTGGGTAACCAAGGATGACACATCCCATAAGAAGGCATTTAGTAGTTATATCCTTATAGAGAACTGTTAATTACGAGTACTCTAAGACTAACTATTACTTATTTACTATTCCTTCTTTCCTCTTTGACACTATCCAAACCTTTCGCCGTGCTGCATCTGTCTTTTCACTTGAAAATTAAAAATATGTAAACTTCTGTCCAGGCTTTGGTGAATTACTGCACACCAACGCTGCACAATATACGATATCAAGTCCGAAACTACCCAAATTCTACATATTCAACCGATTCTTCATCTACACTAATGCTTTCCCTTTCACTGCGCTTAGGACCAAGGCGGTCCGTAGAGCATCTTTGACGTCACAGCCTAAACCTGCCGAAGGCTAACGGCAAATATGCATACGCACACAGGCAACAGTCCGTGCGGTTCTTATATCGTGTAATTAGTAATTAAACATGGCTTTCCATTTTATTTTCGGGGGAAAATGTTTTTAAAAGTATATTTTACTATATCAGACTGTTAATCTTTACAAACATTTTCCTTTAAAGGGAAAGTTCTATCACTGATTTATCGGCAGCATCCGCCATATTGGATTCTTGGCATTACGTGAAATGAAAACACGCTATATTTAACCCAATTTTACACTTTTTTAAAAATCAAACATATACAATGATAGAAAATTCACATAGTAACACATAACATATAATAAAACGAATCAACAATATGCGTTTAGTCCGTAGCGAAGTTTTCCCCAATCGAAGCGCCGATGAGTGGCTTCAGTTCTCATTGTTTTTATTTTTCAAGAAATATGCGCTTGTTTTTATCAAGTTGTGAAATATAAAGTCATCAAAATATTAACTTCATTAATATGTTTTAATTTTACTGTGTTTTAATCATGTCTTTATGTCATATTTGTGCAAACGAGAACATCCTCTCAAATTTCGTTTCCACAAAAAATACCCCGATAGAACCCTCCTTTTAAGCTTGTTCATCAGCCATACTTTGACAATAGCCAAAGTTTAACATTTACACATTCTACAGTCGCTAGCCATTGTACAAAGTCGCTCAAGAATGTCAGCCAGATCGGACATCCTCCAACCACGTAATATTACCTCATGATCTCTACTCACCTTTGAAATTGCGGTTTTAATCCACCTGGCGTGAAGCGGTTTCATTACACTAATTCATAAATCTACAGTCAGTGTCAGTGTTTCGCATTTTAATAAAGAAAATAGATTCGGGGCTCGCATTAATTTCAGGACGCATTTTAGGCTTGACCCTCGCACTCGCATTAATTTCAGGACGCATTAATTTCATGATTACAGTAGACCTTGTTGTTTGAAGGGATGGGAAAGTGCAATGGTAAGGGTGTTAGACTGTGAGTCAATTGGTGCTGGTTCGAAACTTGCAAGGAGCTCTCATACTTTGTCTCCTGTTGAGATTTGTTCTACATGCAGTAAGATTCAGGTGTAAGGTCACATTGAAATTCAGTATAGAAATTCAGTGCATCACTCGTTGATAGGAGATTTGACGGCAGCATTAAGAATTATGGGTAATTGATTTTACCAGTTGATGGTATAATGGGATAATAATTGTTGATTTGGGGATCATAATGCCCAAAGTGAGACCACAATCATAAGGCAATGACCATCAGGCCCCCCTAAGTAATTGAAGGAAATGCGTCAATTTTGAAGAAAATCCATCCAAATTTGAAAGAAAAGCGTCCATTACGGAAGAAAATGCTTCTTTTCTCGAAACAATCGCAGCAATATCGGTGAATTCACGGTAATTACAGAAACAATCAGTCTGATGTTGGAAGGATCAACATCCCTATCGGAAACGACATCGGCCATTTCCGTGAATTCTCGGTCGATGCCGGAAATGCACACATAAAAAAATGGCGTCGGAAGAATGTTCTCCTGCTTCAGTGAGTAATGTTTTTACTGATTACAGTCCGTACTTTACATGAATCGAAGTTAAATTACTTTTGTTGAATTCGTCTTGGTATAGGGAATCAACAAGACTTTAGGTTACTGTCATGAAAATGAGTAGTTACGGTGGTAATGTTAAAACAGTTCGCGATTTGCCGATTTTTTACATCGAAGTCAGGTGAAGCCGTATCACTAACAGAAAGACTAAAAAGCATAGATGATCTCTGAAGCGTGTAAGACGTTTCAGGGTTATTTCAGAAGTAATTGAGGACATTCATTTTGATAATTTCGTCACTTTATATGTGAATCCATGTCGATGGGATTGCTTATAGTGGGTTATTTATTTCGGGTTTTCTTCACCGAGAGCAGCAACCGAAATGTTGTTTGTTATCTCAACAATTATAACCAAAAAATACAAAACTGCTGTATCTACATTAAACTCAAAATTATTATCTTCTTTATTCGTTAATAAATATGTGATAAATAGCTGTTAAAGTTTAAGTTATTCCAGATGTTATAGGAATATAATTACACTATATATATATGACATACATTTCGAAGTTGTGGCTCCATGGCATACGGCGATAATTTGTCTGATGATAACTTTGAACACTATATAAATAACTTATCCAGATCGTCCGAATAATAGAATAAAGAAATTACTTATGAAATAACCCTGAAACGTCTTACACGCTTCAGGATCATCTATGCTTTTTAGTCTTTCTGTTAGTGATACGGCTTCACCTGACTTCGATGTAAACAATTGGCAAATCGCGAACTGTTTTAACATTACCACCGTAACTACTCATTTTCATGACAGTAACTTAAAGTCTTGTTGATTCCCTATACCAAGACGCATTCAACAAAAGTAATTTAACTTCGATTCATGTAAAGTACGGACTGTAATCAGTAAAAACATTACTCACCGAAGCAGGAGGACATTCTTTCGACGCCATTTTTTTATGTGTGCATTTCCGGCATCGGCCGATGTCGTTTCCGATAGGGATGTTGGTCCTTCCAACATCAGACTGATTGTTTCTGTAATTACCGTGAATTCACCGATATTGCTGCGATTGTTTCGAGAAAAGAAGCATTTTCCTCCGTAATGGACGCTTTTCTTTCAAATTTGGATGGATTTTCTTCAAAATTGACGCATTTCCTTCAATTACTTAGGGGGGCCTGACCATGCTTTAATAATTTCTCCAGACTTTTTAAGTCAAAGAATGCCTTAGGACCTTCAGTTTGTAGCCCATGAAATTCTGAACTTATTGCTTGATCAATGTTTCTTAAAAGTGGTTAGAAATTTCGACTATAAATGTTTTGAAAACATTAGCTTAAAATTGTCTTGGCCAAACTGGATTATAAATTGTACATTCTTTTGAGAAAATATCATATTTTAAAGAGCCATCAAGGATGTTGATGAACATATAGGAAAATTGCCAAAAATCTATCTCCGTGAAATATATACACTTAATTTTTCCCAATTTTTTTCGATCCAAATAAGCCGAGAAATTGCACTAATTAGTAAAGGTGTTTTCCAGTCTAAATTTTCAAGCGCAAAGCATCATGGTCTAAGTCAAACACTGTATACAAAGACACGAAAGAATAACAAAGTTTATGATCAATGAAAGAAATTGAAATATATAATTTTTGGCGGTTGTTTATTTCATTTAATTTTGTATTTGCTACAGAAAGTGGAATATTTTTTTACCCAACTAGGTATTTTGCTTGAATTTTATAATTAATGAGACTAAAATTTGGTCATAATTTGCTGGTCTTATCTCAATAAAAAGTACATTGAACAGGCAATAATGTGTATATTCTCAGGACATTTAGAAACATTGTTTATAAAGCAATTGTCACATTCAGTAATGTGTAACAAGGGTAACTTGCAAGAGAAACCGATAACCGACAGAGCCAGTGGCAGAAATGTTTTTCTCGTTACAGGTAAAAGTTTATCACATCTAATATCAAAGAGAAGGACAAGGCTGTCAGTTGATGAGGCAGATTTCATCTGTTACGAGCTGCTCAGTTGTCTGACGGAACTGGATGATGTGAATCTGTTGCATAGAGTTATCAATCGTAAGTGTTTTTATGCTTTTCTGTGCATGGTATTTAATGACCCGCGGAACGGTGATGATGGTCTGTGTTAAAGGGACACTGCGATGAGGATAAAAATGAGATCACTTTTATCTACCTATGGTGATTAACATGTCTGCTAACGAGTCGCGGACCCCCAATTTCAGACAATTAAAGTAATTGGTAGTAAAAACTTATGCATGTAAAGATTGAAGCAAACCATAGCTCATTAGCAGGCATGCTTATCACCATAGGTAGATAAAAGTAATCTCATTTTCATCCTCGACGCAATGTCCCTTTAAAACGCGTGTTTAATGTTAACTTTGACATAAAAGTCTTTTAACTGACTGATTAAAGTCCTGCAACGCGGAACGGGGGACTATGTATTCAGCGGCTTCCGTGCGTACATCACATTTCTTGTTAACGCGATATCTCATGAAGCATTGCTTCCAAAGTCTTCAAATTTGGTGCGTGACTACATTGTGGGAAGACACAGACCCCAGTTGATTTTGCTGGCCTTGACCTTAGTTTCAAGGTCACCACAACACTTTGACCACTTTTCGAACTCTTGTTAACACGATATCTCATGAAGCGTTTCATCAAAAGTTTTCACATTTGGGGGAAGACGCAGACACCAGTCGATTTTGGTGACCTTGACCTTATTTTCAAGGTCACTGAGGCTCTTTGACCACTTTTTTTAAACTCTTGTTAACGCGATATATCATGACTGGATGGACCCAAGGTCTTCAAATTTATTGCCAGGCTACATAATGGGATGATGCAGACACCAGTCGATTTTGGTGACCGTGACCATATTTTCAAGGTAACCACGACACTTTGACCACTTTATCATATCTTTTTAACGTGATATCTCATGACCGGTTGGACAAAATGTCTTAATATTTTCTGACAGCCTATATTGGCGGATTATGCAGACACCAGTCGATTTTGGTGACCTTGACCTTATTTTCAAGGTCACCACAACAGTTTGACCACTTTTCGAACTCTTGTTTACGCAATATCTCATGAACCCAAGCACCCAGAGTCTTCAAATTTGGTGTTTACATTGGGGGATTAGACACCAGTCGATTTTGGTGACAGTGACTATGACACTTGACCAAATGATGTGTCTTACAAAACTCGATGTTAACGGCGGGGGACATAGGTAGATAAAAGTAATCTCATTTTCATCCTCGACGCAATGCCCCTTTAAAACGCGTGTTTAGTGTCAACTTTGACATTAAAGTTTTTTAACTGACGGATTAAAGTCCTGATACGCGGAACGGGGGACTATGTATTCAGCGGCGTCCATGCGTACATCACATTTCTTGTTAACGTGATATCTCATGAAGCGTTGCTTCCAAAGTCTTCAAATTTGGTGCGTGCCTACATTGTGGGAAGACACAGACCCCAGTTGATTTTGCTTGCCTTGACCTTAGTTTAAAACTCACCACGACACTTTGACCACTTTTCGAACTCTTGTTAACACGATATCTCATGAAGCGTTTCATCAAAAGTTTTCACATTTGGTGTCAGCCTACATTTGGGGAAGACGCAGACACCAGTCGATTTTGGTGACCTTGACCTTAATTTCAAGGTCACTGAGGCACTTTGACCACTTTTCAAACTCTTGTTAACGCGATATATCATGACTGGATGGACCCAAGGTCTTCAAATTTATTGCCAGGCTACATAATGGGATGATGCAGACACCAGTCGATTTTGGTGACCGTGACCATATTTTCAAGGTAACCACGACACTTTGACCACTTTATCATATCTTTTTAACGTGATATCTCATGACCGGTTGGACATAATGTCTTAATATTTTCTGACAGCCTATATTGGCGGATTATGCAGACACCAGTCGATTTTGGTGACCTTGACCTTATTTTCAAGGTCACCACAACAGTTTGACCACTTTTCGAACTCTTGTTTACGCAATATCTCATGAACCCAAGCACCCAGAGTCTTCAAATTTGGTGTTTACATTGGGGGATTAGACACCAGTCGATTTTGGTGACCGTGACTATGACCCTTGACCAAATGATGTGTCTTACAAAACTCGATGTTAACGGCGGGGGACATAGGTAGATAAAAGTAATCTCATTTTCATCCTCGACGCAATGCCCCTTTAAAACGCGTGTTTAATGTCAACTTTGACATTAAAGTTTTTTAACTGACGGATTAAAGTCCTGATACGCGGAACGGGGGACTATGTATTCAGCGGCGTCCATGCGTACATCACATTTCTTGTTAACGTGATATCTCATGAAGCGTTGCTTCCAAAGTCTTCAAATTTGGTGCGTGCCTACATTGTGGGAAGACACAGACCCCAGTTGATTTTGCTGGCCTTGACCTTAGTTTAAAACTCACCACGACACTTTGACCACTTTTCGAACTCTTGTTAACACGATATCTCATGAAGCGTTTCATCAAAAGTTTTCACATTTGGTGTCAGCCTACATTTGGGGAAGACGCAGACACCAGTCGATTTTGGTGACCTTGACCTTAATTTCAAGGTCACTGAGGCACTTTGACCACTTTTCAAACTCTTGTTAACGCGATATATCATGACTGGATGGACCCAAGGTCTTCAAATTTATTGCCAGGCTACATAATGGGATGATGCAGACACCAGTCGATTTTGGTGACCGTGACCATATTTTCAAGGTAACCACGACACTTTGACCACTTTATCATATCTTTTTAACGTGATATCTCATGACCGGTTGGACATAATGTCTTAATATTTTCTGACAGCCTATATTGGCGGATTATGCAGACACCAGTCGATTTTGGTGACCTTGACCTTATTTTCAAGGTCACCACAACAGTTTGACCACTTTTCGAACTCTTGTTTACGCAATATCTCATGAACCCAAGCACCCAGAGTCTTCAAATTTGGTGTTTACATTGGGGGATTAGACACCAGTCGATTTTGGTGACCGTGACTATGACCCTTGACCAAATGATGTGTCTTACAAAACTCGATGTTAACGGCGGGGGACATAGGTAGATAAAAGTAATCTCATTTTCATCCTCGACGCAATGCCCCTTTAAAACGCGTGTTTAATGTCAACTTTGACATTAAAGTTTTTTAACTGACGGATTAAAGTCCTGATACGCGGAACGGGGGACTATGTATTCAGCGGCGTCCATGCGTACATCACATTTCTTGTTAACGTGATATCTCATGAAGCGTTGCTTCCAAAGTCTTCAAATTTGGTGCGTGCCTACATTGTGGGAAGACACAGACCCCAGTTGATTTTGCTGGCCTTGACCTTAGTTTAAAACTCACCACGACACTTTGACCACTTTTCGAACTCTTGTTAACACGATATCTCATGAAGCGTTTCATCAAAAGTTTTCACATTTGGTGTCAGCCTACATTTGGGGAAGACGCAGACACCAGTCGATTTTGGTGACCTTGACCTTAATTTCAAGGTCACTGAGGCACTTTGACCACTTTTCAAACTCTTGTTAACGCGATATATCATGACTGGATGGACCCAAGGTCTTCAAATTTATTGCCAGGCTACATAATGGGATGATGCAGACACCAGTCGATTTTGGTGACCGTGACCATATTTTCAAGGTAACCACGACACTTTGACAACTTTATCATATCTTTTTAACGTGATATCTCATGACCGGTTGGACATAATGTCTTAATATTTTCTGACAGCCTATATTGGCGGATTATGCAGACACCAGTCGATTTTGGTGACCTTGACCTTATTTTCAAGGTCACCACAACACTTTGACCACTTTTCGAACTCTTGTTTACGCAATATCTCATGAACCCAAGCACCCAGAGTCTTCAAATTTGGTGTTTACATTGGGGGATTAGACACCAGTCGATTTTGGTGACCGTGACTATGACACTTGACCAAATGATGTGTCTTACTAAACTCGATGTTTACGGCGGGGGGCATTGCCATGTTAGTGGCAAACACTTATTGAAATTTAGTTTTGCATATTAGATATCACATAAAATATTTGAATCTCAGGCAAGATACAGACAGGATATATACCAATTGTGCTCATGTTTATATTGCAGATTTACAACATTAAACTTGTACCATCTCACAAAACGGGTGGCAAATTTATTTCTTAATCATAGATGGATATAAGTTATGGGCAAATGTGATGATTCAAGTCCCACTTTCTTTATATGTCAATACAGAAAGGTAGGTGTACTTTACGTACAACATTCATATTTTTAAAAATGAAATAATCCTAAAAACAGCTAAATGGATTATCTCTTTATTATATCTGAGGGTAAAGCTATCAATAAAACATCAGTGTGTGAATTTTTGTCAGGAATAATTGTGTACTTTATTATTTTTCAATTTAATAAAGATACTGATTTTATGGTGCTTCAGTTGAAATTAATCCAGTGGACAGGGGCAGTCAGCCTTAGAATGTCCAGCAGGCTAAAGGTTAAGGGTATGGTATCTGTGTTTGACCCTATGCCCTAATAACACCTTACTGGCAGGCTATCTGTATGCTTTTTTGTCCGCGTATGTATTGCAAGTTTTTATCTTTCCTATTTCAGCTTGCCACATCATATTGCCGCGTGGCAACCAGTACGTCAGTCTGGTTGGCTATGGATCAATGTGCAGACTAGAGAATGCGGTATCATGGATTCCAAGATCCATAACAACAAATTATTTTGTGGCCCCGGAACTTGCACGCGGAGAAGGTAATATTATATCATAGAACTGGTAACACTGTTGAGTAAGTCAAAGTGTGTAAATATTCTGCTGTCCGTCTGTTGCCAGATGTCTGTCTATCATAAGCTCTGTTATTTTTAGGCTACTTTCTCAGCTAGAAATAGAGAATCCTGATTGGTTGTATCAGAAGTTAGTTGTACAATCACTGTTTCAAACTGAACATTTCGTAACTGTAGAAATGACTAGAGTTGCTTCATCTGTGCAATGCACACATATTCTTTAGATGACAGAATTAGGTCACAAATTTGGTGTGTGGCTTGAGGGCATTAATACCTTGATGGAGTTCGAAAATAAGAACCATGTGATTATTTTTTCCGGAGTTATTGCCCTTGTTCTGTATTTTTGGACTCCGTTCATGCTCTCATGACTCGTTCATGACTCTCTAAAGGGGACAGCTTTTCTCAGAGACTATTTAAGATAGGATTACCCAATTTGGTGTGTGGCTTGAGGGCATAAGTACCTTGATGGAGTTCGAAAATGAGAAGCACACAATTAATCTTTGCGGAGTTATTGCCCTTGTTCCGTATATTTGGACTCTGTTCAAGGTATCACCAAAAGGGACAGCTTTTCTCAGAAACTATTTAAGATAGGATAACCAAATTTGGTGTGTGGTTTAAGGCCATCGATACCTTGATGGAGTTCGAAAAAAAGAAGCATGTGATTATTTTTTCCAGAGTTATTCCCCTTGTTCCGCTTTTTCGACTCTGTTTCAAGTATCAAAGGATATAGCTTTTCTCAGACATTGTTTCACATCAAATCAGTTGTGTGCCTTGAGGATATCATTACCTTAATGGAAAGAAATTGAGAAGCGCACAATTATTTCTTCTTGAATTATTGCCCTTGTTCTCATTTCTTGTGTCTGGTGGGGGATGTTGATGACTATGTCTTCTTGTTTTATGATGTTATCCTTGTATTTACGTCCGAACAGGGTCATTTTCACGCCGAGCGGCCGCTAGGAACATCCCATCACTACAATAACACTATGACGTCATAAGTCAATTCGCTGCGTCAGACCATTGTTTTAAGACGTCAATTTATATCAGTCACTGCTCACAGTGAAAATACTGTAGTTTGATAGACAGTTTATTTCACTGATAAATCCTAGTATTTCACTGCTTGTCATATAATAAAATACAATCTTTAATAGGACAACAATAATAAGGATGTTACCAGTATTGCAAATTTTCATCGGAATATGTGAGAATAGCGAATATCCACTGTATGTAACAGAGGTTACAATATAAAATTTGAAGGAAGTTATCTCGGGGAAGAGAATGTCACAATGAGGGAAGACTTTGTCTCTGTTTGATACTAATAAACTGCTTGAAACATTTAACAATGAAATAGTGAGAAATAAGAATCCATTTCCTTGAAATATTGATGGAAATATACAGCACTGTGCCACTAAAATACTAAAATAACATGGGAAAACGGCGATTTTTGCACACTTTTGGCACAGTGCGGTATATCTCACCAACCGCTAAAAGAGGGCCCTTTTGCTAGTTATATTGAATAAAAGACTTGACATCATTTATGAAACTCAAACATTTTCTTCGTTTTATTTTCTGCAGAGCACACATCCAAGTGTGATGTCTTTGGCTTGGGGTCAACCATACTCAGCGGAATACTACAGAAGATACCATACTTTGACATAAATGCAAGTCAAATCAATGAATATACATACCGGGTGAGGAATTAATGTTATATTTTGTATTTTGGTAACAATCAATTTGCTATTTTCTCTGGGTCTGAATTTCTTGCCCATGGCTGAATTTTCAAGCGATATAATTAGTCGCCGTCTTTCTGCAAAAATTTTCCATTTTCCAAATGCATGATGGGAGTATTTACCAGGTGTGTATCAACATGAGTCGATGACCGTGTTCTGTAGGCAAACATAGTATGAAATGGACATCAATGTGGCCGTGTTACTTCTGTCTAAAGTATCAGCCCTATATTCTAACCCACCTGAATACCCTGAAACCAGTCGACATAGGTCCAACCTAAAATCTTTAAACGATTTCCTCCCCTGAACCACTAATACTAGGAAGCTGAAATTTTGGGCATATCATCTTTGTTGGATGGAGACTAAGATTTTTAAATTTCATTATCTTATTCCAAATTAAGGGCGGGCCAGGGGGTGCATTTAAGCGATGTGATTGTGATTAAGTGATGTTGGTAATCATATATATCTTGTTGTGACCACTCAAACCCCATTCTGTGACTCTCTCCCCTCTCCCCCTCCCGCCCTTACTCTCTGTGGTCTATTGCAGTCGAGGTAGGGGATGCTGCCTTAGTGTATGATAATAAATAATACATTGTTTCAGATTGCGTCAGGTGCAATCAACCCTCATGATATTCTCCGAGGTATTCGCCAGTATTGTGATCGACCAAACAGTCAAGAATTGCAGCGAATGGTGAAGATTTTAACAGACATGACAGTGAACGATCAGAACCGCCGACTCTCGGCTCATGAAATAATTAGAACATACTACAACAGAAATCCGGGTAAGATAGACAAAATATTGGAAAATTATTTTTCAATTTATTAGTCTACACAATTTCATTTTCTTGGATTTGCAATTTTATCTGTATTTGTTATGTTAGTATATTTCGGAAATAGGCGGAAATATTTAGCAGTATAATCCCATCCATCCCTCTGTCTGGTCAGTTTTCTCAAAATTGGTAAGATGTACAGCTATCAGTTATTTTGTACATTACACTTGATAATTTACCTTGAGATTACAACCACAACCATTATGATAATATTCTCTATTAGATTGAATTACATAATACTAATATTTATTGAGAGGTTATACTGAGTCGGATAGCTTCTTCCCAATATGTTTCATTATGAAGGAAATATGTTTAAACTAATGGAGGATAGACACGTTATTGTTAACAAATTGGATACGTAACTAATATACACAACTAACCGGAAGTGTTAGCTCTGCATGCATACCGGTGTAACAGACCTCGAAATAGCAACCAAGTTTTAGTTCATCAGGCCTGAAAGGCCCGATGGGCTTATGGCATGGCATGGCATGGTGTCCGGCGCCCGTCTGTCCGTCCGTCCATCCGTAAACTTTTCGCTTTTTCGACTTCTTCTCCAGAACCAATGACTCCACAGAGCTGAAATTTTATGTGCAGACTCCTTGGCCAATGGGGATTCTAAATTGTAGATTTCGTGACCCAATGACCCCAAATGGGGTCACAGGGGTCACATCCTTAAAAACCTATTATCATCTTCTTCTCAGGTTCCAAGAGGTCTAGAGAGCTGAAAAGTTGTGTGCAGACTCCTTGGCCCATGGGGATTCTAAATTGTAGATTTCGTGACCCCATGACCCCAAATGGGGTCACAGGGGTCACATCTTTAAAAACCTATTATCATCTTCTTCTCAAGTTCCAAGAGGTCTAGAGAGCTGAAAAGTTGTATGCAGACTCCTTGGCCCATGGGGATTCTAAATTGTAGATATTGTGACCCCATGACCCCAAATGGGGTCACAGGGGTCACATCCTTAGAAACCTATTTTCATCTTCTTCACCAGTTCCAAAAGGTCTAGAGAGCTGAAAAGTTGTGTGCATACTCCTTGGCCCATGGGGATTCTAATTTGTAGATTTCGTGACCCCATGACCCCAAATGGGGTCACAGGGGTCACATCTTTAAAAACCTATTATCATCTTCTTCTCAAGTTCCAAAAGGTCTAGAGAGCTGAAAAGTTGTATGCAGACTCCTTGGCCCATGGGGATTCTAAATTGTAGATCTTGTGACCCCATGACCCCAAATGGGGTCACAGGGGTCACATCCTTAGAAACCTATTTTCATCTTCTTCTCCAGTTCCAAAAGGTCTAGAGAGCTGAAAAGTTGTGTGCATACTCCTTGGCCCATGGGGATTCTAAATTGTAGATTTCGTGACCCCTAACCCCAAATGGGGTCTCAGGGGTCACATCCTTAAAAACCTATTTTCATCTTCTTCTCCAGTTCTAAAAGGTCTAGAGAGCTGAAAAATTGTGTGCAGACTCCTTGGCCCATGGGGATTCTAAATTGTAGATCTCGTGACCCCATGACCCCAAATGGGGTCACAGGGGTCACATCCTTAGAAACCTATTTTCATCTTCTTCTCCAGTTCCAAAAGTTCTAGAGAGCTGAAAAGTTGTGTGCAGACTCCTTGGCCCATGGGGATTCTAAATTGTAGATTTCGTGACCCCATGACCCCAAATGGGTTCACAGGGGTCACATCCTTAGAAACCTATTTTCATCTTCTTCACCAGTTCCAAAAAGAATCTCCCCCCTTGTAAATAAAAACAAGGGTGGGGAAGAAGTAGCCTAGCTAGGGCAGAATCTCCCCCCTTTACTTTAAAAACAAGGGATGGGAAGAAGTAGCCTAGCTAGGCCAGAATCTCCCCCCTTGTAAATAAAAACAAGGGTGGGGAAGAAGTAGCCTAGCTAGGCCAGAATCTCCCCCCTTGTAAATAAAAACAAGGGTGGGGAAGAAGTAGCCTAGCTAGGCCAGAATTTCCCCCCTTGTAAATAAAAACAAGGGTGGGGAAGAAGTAGCCTAGCTAGGCCAGAATCTCCCCCCTTGTAAATAAAAACAAGGGTGGGGAAGAAGTAGCCTAGCAAGGCCAGAATCTCCCCCCTTTACTTTAAAAACAAGGGATGGGAAGAAGTAGCCTAGCTAGGCCAGAATTTCCCCCCTTGTAAATAAAAACAAGGGTGGGGAAGAAGTAGCCTAGCTAGGCCAGAATCTCCCCCCTTGTAAATAAAAACAAGGGTGGGGAAAAAGTAGCCTAGCAAGGCCAGAATCTCCCCCCTTTACTTTAAAAACAAGGGTGGGGAAGAAGTAGCCTAGCTAGGCCAGCATTTCCCCCCTTGTAAATAAAACAAGGGTGGGGAAGAAATAGCCTAGCTAGGCCAAAATATCCCCCCTGTTCATGGAAAAAAAAAGGGTGGGAAGGAAATTACAACCCTGTTTTAACAGGGGGAAAACTTTGGCCTAGGGGGGGAAACTTTGGCCTGGGCCAAACTTCCCCCGGGGTAAAAGTATCCTAGGACAAACCTTCCCCGGGGATACTTCAGCCTAGGCCATTTACTCCCCGGAGAAAGTTTAGACCGGGGAAGAAATGGCCTGCTACACCGGGCTTTGATGGCACTTGACCTGTGGTGTGTAAGACAAATGGTTGTATCCTACTTGAGTGAAGCAATAAAGACATGAAGTGAAGTAAAGTCTAAGCGTATGACTATTCAGTTATGTCTCTGATGAAGTAGATACATATTAATGTAGATGGTGATAGCCACATAAAGTTAGATCCTGACTGACAGACAGATGACATTTTTAGCTCATCAGGCCTGAAAATGGGGTCACAGGGGTCACGTGTTTTAAAACCTATTTTCATCTTCTTCTCCAGTTCCAAAAGGTCTAGAGAGCTGAAAAGTTGTGTGCAGACTCCTTGGCCAATGGGGATTCTAATTTGTAGATTTCGTGACCCCATGATCCCATGACCCCAAATGGGGTCACAGGGGTCACATGCTAAAAAAACCTATTTTCATCTTCTTCTCCAGTTCCAAAAGGTTTAGAGAGCTGAAATTTTATGTGCAGACTCCTTGGCCAATGGGGATTCTAAATTGTAGATTTCTTGACCCCATGACCCCAAATGGGGTCACAGGGGTCACATGTTTAAAAACCTATTTTCATCTTCTTCTCCAGTTCCAAAAGGTCAAGAGAGTTGAAAAGTTGAGTGCAGACTCCTTGGCCAATGGGGATTCTAAATTGTAGATTTTGTGACCCCATGACCCCAAATGGGGTCACAGGGGTCACAGGGGTCACATGCGCAAAAAAAACTATTATCATCTTCTTCTCAAGTTCCAAGAGGTCTAGAGAGCTGAAAAGTTGTGTGCAGACTCCTTGGCCCATGGGGATTCTAAATTGTAGATTTCGTGACCCCATGACCCCAATCTAGGTCACAGGTCATGACCCAAAAACCTATTTTCATCTTCTCCAGTTTATATGTAAAGCTCTAGAAACGTGAAATGTTGTGTAGAGATTCTTTGGTCAAAGGTGATTCTTAATTGTAGGATTGGTGACCCTGTGACTCCAAATATGGGTCACAGGGGTCATGATCTAAAACCCATATTATTTTACTTGTTAACAATGTATTACTTGAGATACCTTAGATATTCAACCTTAGATAATAAATTAATGAAATCCTGATGAGCTACAGAGCCCATGGCTCTGTTTTGTAGTTCTCTAGCCAATTCTAAAATACAATTTCACATATTTAAATTCTTTCATTTCAGTACCACAATATCAAATTGGATTTTTTGGAACCCGAACAATGAGTCCCGACTTTGACCCCATCACAATTCCAGTCCCAAACCTGAATGCAGTTGCAGTAAGATCTCAAAACCGCATCAATATTCCAAGCGAGGAGATTCTCTTCTCAGCAGAACTTGCCGATCCTCGGGTTCGAAACCTGCCTCAACTGAATCTTCCAAGCGATGAAATCTTGACCTCACAGGTTGAGGCACAAGCTCCAGTCCCCAAGTCACCACAGTCTATCCACAGTCCTGACAGTGGCAGACAGACATTGAGTAAGTTGTTCATGTTGTATTGTTTCATAACATTTAAGATTTGAACCCACACCCTCAGAGTAAGACAACTATCGCCAGCACTGACCGTACCAACTGCTTACCACACGACCACAGGGCCTTGATGTGTGGTAAGCTGTTGGGGGTACATTATTGCCCTGAAGGAATTGTACTTTCGGTGCTACTCCACGGTGTTCCACACAACTGTATAGGTCCAAATATCCTGTATTCAGGTATACATTTAAACAGCTGGGTGGACTGAGTGCAATGTAGGTCAAGTGTCATGACACACAGTGTGAGACCCAGGTCACAAATGTTTGGCGTCTCCACCGGGATTCGAACCTGGACCCTTGGAGTGAGAGACCAGCACGCTAACCACTACACCACTGTGCTAGTCCAACACTGAGACTCTGAAAATATTGAAAAGGAGCCCTTTTTTATCTGAAAAATCAATTGGTTACAGTCTCCTTTTCAATATTTGACAATATGATGATATTTTCAGAATTTTCACAAAATTGCGTCTTACCAACATGAGACAGACTTTAAAATCATTAAGCAATTGTCAAGTTCAATATAATTATGAGTATTCACCAGAAAATGTTCTTTATTATGAATTTTATTTTCAGGAAATCCATTAAAGACAATCATCGTAAACTACAATGGGCTGAAAATTAGATTTGAAATGGAATTCAATCGACATGGAGGTGACGTGTACAAAAAGATAATTGATACAGTAAGTGTTACCAAAGAGAATTGATGTAAAAATCATATACAAATACAGTCTGACCCCTTTCATCTGCACAATTTGGTTACATTTGAAAATCGTCCAGAAACAAAGTTGTGCGGTTAAGCGAATCATCTTTTGCATAGAGAAGTTTTGAAGTACTACCGTGCGGCCAAGTTTCCGTATCTCAGGGGCCGGGTAAACGAGGTCAGACTGAACATTCACTACCGAAATATTGGGTTGCATGAGTTGAACATTTCACATTGAGTGCATCAAGGGTATTACTTTGATTTTGAAAGAAGGGCTTTGGCATGAGCCGTGTCCGGTGTTCATCATCCACCGCTGTTGTCTGTTGTCATAGTCGGTCTGGTGTCATCCGTAAAAACTTTTTAACATTTTTTATGTATCCTCCAGAACCATTACACCCCCAAACCTGAAATTTTGGATCAATGTCATATTGACCTTGCCCCTACTCAAATATGGGCATGGCAGGCAGTTTCCTGAAAACTTTTAAGCGACTTCTTCTCCGAACTTCTTATTTGGCATAGCTAGCTCATATATATGGACGTGGCAGGGGGTCCACCCTAAAGTCATTACAGGACTTCTTCTCCCAAACCATTTAATTCAGAAAACTTAAAATTTTCAGAATAACATATTTATGTTATGTAGACCTTAGTTTGTCCATTTGGTCGAAATCCCCCCTCAAAAATAGGCGTGGCAGGGTATTAAACTCGAACCTTAAATTTCACTTGAGAGACTAGTAATGCTAGGAAGCTCAAACTTTGAGAATATCATCTTTGTATGATGGAGACCAAGACTTGAAAGTTTCATTCTTCTATCCAGAAAAGTACAAATTTTTGAGTTATTATAAAATTCAAGTTTTTTCACTAGCTGATGTATTTTATGTAACAGTGGTTCAGAGTTGTGCTTGCTGTTCTTTCCTCCCCCTCTCTCATACGCTTCCTCCCCCTCTCTCCGCCCCTCTCATTCCCTTCCTTCCCCTCTCTCCGCCCCTCTCATTCCCTTCCTTCCCTTCTCCGCCCCTCTCTTTCCCTTCCTCCCCCTCTCTCCGCCCCTCTCTTTCCCTTCCTCCCCCTCTCTCCGTCCCTCTCATTCCCTTTCTCCCCCTCTCTCCGTCCCTCTCATTCACTTCCTCCCCCTCTCTCCGTCCCTCTCATTCCCTTTCTCCCCCTCTCTCCGTCCCTCTCATTCCCTTCCTCCCCCTCTCTCCGTCCCTCTCATTCCCTTTCTCCCCCTCTCTCCGTCCCTCTCATTCCCTTTCTCCCCCTCTCTCCGTCCCTCTCATTCCCTTCCTCCCCCTCTCTCCCCCTCTCTCCGTCCCTCTCATTCCCTTTCTCCCCCTCTCTCCGTCCCTCTCATTCCCTTCCTCCCCCTCTCTCCCCCTCTCTCCGTCCCTCTCATTCCCTTTCTCCCCCTCTCTCCGTCCCTCTCATTCCCTTCCTCCCCCTCTCTTCCCCTCTCTCCGTCCCTCTCCTTCCCTTTCTCCCCCTCTCTCCGTCCCTCTCATTCCCTTCCTCCCCCTCTCTCCCCCTCTCTCCGTCCCTCTCATTCCCTTTCTCCCCCTCTCTCCGTCCCTCTCATTCCCTTTCTCCCCCTCTCTCCGTCCCTCTCATTCACTTCCTCCCCCTCTCTCCGTCCCTCTCATTCCCTTTCTCCCCCTCTCTCCGTCCCTCTCATTCCCTTCCTTCCCTTCTCCGCCCCTCTCTTTCCCTTCCTCCCCCTCTCTCCGCCCCTCTCTTTCCCTTCCTCCCCCTCTCTCCCCCTCTCTCCGTCCCTCTCATTCCCTTTCTCCCCCTCTCTCCGTCCCTCTCATTCACTTCCTCCCCCTCTCTCCGTCCCTCTCATTCCCTTCCTCCCCCTCTCTCCGTCCCTCTCATTCCCTTCCTCCCCCTCTCTCCGTCCCTCTCTTTCCCTTCCTCCCCTTCTCTCCGTCCCTCTCATTCCCTTCCTCCCCCTCTCTCCGCCCCTCTCATTCCCTTTCTCCCCCTCTCTCCGTCCCTCTCATTCACTTCCTCCCCCTCTCTCCGTCCCTCTCATTCCCTTCCTCCCCCTCTCTCCGTCCCTCTCATTTCCTTCCTTCCCTTCTCCGCCCCTCTCTTTCCCTTCCTCCCCCTCTCTCCACCCCTCTCTTTCCCTTCCTCCCCCTCTCTCCGTCCCTCTCATTCCCTTTCTCCACCTCTCTCCTTCCCTCTCATTCACTTCCTCCCCCTCTCTCCGTCCCTCTCATTCCCTTTCTCCCCCTCTCTCCGTCCCTCTCATTCCCTTCCTCCCCCTCTCTCCCCCTCTCTCCGTCCCTCTCATTCCCTTTCTCCCCCTCTCTCCGTCCCTCTCATTCCCTTTCTCCCCCTCTCTCCGTCCCTCTCATTCACTTCCTCCCCCTCTCTCCGTCCCTCTCATTCCCTTTCTCCCCCTCTCTCCGTCCCTCTCATTCCCTTCCTCCCCCTCTCTCCGCCCCTCTCTTTCCCTTCCTCCCCTTCTCTCCGTCCCTCTCATTCCCTTCCTCCCCCCTCTCTCCGCCCCTCTCTTTCCCTTCCTCCCCCTCTCTCCGTCCCTCTCATTCCCTTCCTTCCCCTCTCTCCGCCCCTCTCTTTCCCTTCCTCCCCCTCTCTCCGTCCCTCTCATTCCCTTCCTTCCCTTCTCCGTCCCTCTCTTTCCCTTCCTCCCCCTCTCTCCGTCCCTCTCATTCCCTTCCTTCCCTTCTCCGCCCCTCTCTCCGTCCCTCTCATTCCCTTTCTCCCCCCTCTCTCCGTCCCTCTCATTCACTTCCTCCCCCTCTCTCCGTCCCTTTCATTCCCTTTCTCCCCCTCTCTCCGTCCCTCTCATTCACTTCCTCCCCCTCTCTCCGTCCCTCTCATTCCCTTTCTCCCCCTCTCTCCATCCCTCTCATTCCCTTCCTCCCCCTCTCTCCGTCCCTCTCATTCCCTTCCTCCCCCTCTCTCGGCCCCTCTCTTTCCCTTCCTCCCCTTCTCTCCGCCCCTCTCTTTCCCTTCCTCCCCCTCTCTCCGTCCCTCTCATTCCCTTCCTTCCCCTCTCTCCGCCCCTCTCTTTCCCTTCCTCCCCCTCTCTCCGTCCCTCTCATTCCCTTCCTTCCCTTCTCCGCCCCTCTCTTTCCCTTCCTCCCCCTCTCTCCGCCCCTCTCTTTCCCTTCCTCCCCCTCTCTCCCCCTCTCTCCGTCCCTCTCATTCCCTTTCTCCCCCTCTCTCCGTCCCTCTCATTCACTTCCTCCCCCTCTCTCTGTCCCTCTCATTCCCTTTCTCCCCCTCTCTCCGTCCCTCTCATTCACTTCCTCCCCCTCTCTCCGTCCCTCTCATTCCCTTCCTCCCCCTTTCTCCGTCCCTCTCATTCCCTTCCTCCCCCTCTCTCCGTCCCTCTCATTCCCTTCCTCCCCCTCTCTCCGTCCCTCTCATTCACTTCCTCCCCCTCTCTCCGTCCCTCTCACTCCCTTCCTCCCCCTCTCTCTTTCCCTCTCCCTCTCTCTTTCCCTTCCTCTCCCTCTCTCCCTCTGATAATTTCAAGACTGAGATCTTTCAGGCCTCGGGATTGTGCATTATATTGAACAGTCTATTTCAGTCTTCATCATAAAACAATATTAACCCTGATGACCTACAGAGCCCATTTCTTTTCTTTTCAGCTTGGACTTGGCAATTTCAATCTATACCACGATGAGATGATATTGCAATTTGAAACCGATCTAGCAGATTTTGAGTCAAGGACTTTGACCTTTGACCTTGTCCAAAATGCACGCCCAAGACAAAACCAGCGTCGTCAGCAGGGTGCTGCTTTTAACGGAGATGATCATGTTTCTGATTCAGACTCCGATTGATTGAATCTTCAAATATATAACTTTTTCTTTGAAGAGTGACAAGACTAATAGACTGTATTGAATAAGGACCATTGGCGAGCCCAGAACTTGGTAACCTTTGTTTTGGGCTGGTAAAGTTTTGAGTTTTTTCTTTAATTTTGCTAATATATTGACAAAATATATTGGGCTGGCTACTTTAAATCTTATTTAATCCACTGCTTGATATTCATAATTGTGTATTCTAGTAAGAAATACATGCCATTTAGATATGAACAAACTTATCATTGTCCTGTATGTAAAAATATTATACCTATCAATTGTTACACCTCATTTTTGTCGAGGTTATGGCGTTTGAGTGGATGAGCTGTTGGGACTGTCAGTGCTGGCGATTAGTGCCTGACTCAGAGGGTGTGGGTTTGAATCCTGCATTTATTGACTCCACCCGAGTAAAGAATATGTTCTATTGCAGAGAGAGTGATCATAACATTGTTATATATATTCATGTTTGAATATTTGTTTTTAAAGGTGCATCCATTGTGTTTCATAAAATTGTATTTGGCATTAATACGTTCCAACACACCATATGTGCTATTTACAAAACAAACAAATTCACTTAGCTTGCATATTCATCCCCAATCGCCAAACATATCATAATTACTAGTTTCAAATTAAAATCGGGTAACATCATTATGCATGTGCAGAAACCTAAAGTGCACGTCCTATTTACATGCACAGTAGTTATATGACCTATTGAACATTATCAACCCAAATTTGTTATTTTGTCTGGTGTAAATAAGATTCCAAAATTATGTTTGACTCATTGGCGCGTGCCACACGTGGTGCATTGTCCGGTTTTCGATCAGAAAATCACTACTTTTACCTTCATAGCGTCAATACACTAAGTCAAGTATTATTGAAATGGTTGTTTTCGGTAACAGTTGGTACTTCTCGATAAAATAAGACCATTTATAACGTTTGTCATATTTGACCCCCAACAACACGATGAATGTACCTTTAATATTAGCTTGTAATATGGTTTCAATGTTGTCAGTGTTGAAATCTGCTGTTAGTGTCTCTGCATGGTCCCTTTTCCTTAAACAGTATTTTACCAATTGCTTCATACTTAATTACTGATTTTAAACAATTTGGTATTAGTTTTTTTCTTTAATTGTTTTATTGTTAACAATGTTCAAAAGTATTGTTTTGTTCAAGCAAACATTTTTTTGGTGATATTTGTTTTGTATCTTGTTTGTTAGTTTTGTTTGATGTTTTGGTCATCTCGTTAAAGGGGCAGTTGCATATTTGATTAATAAACTATAAGGCAGCTACTTTATCAGATATCTAAAGTCATGCATGTTTTTTGTCCATAGCATCAGTTGTAAAATCTTGAACGTTACGCACAAACTATTATATTGGTAAACTTGGAAATGCTGTATGCAATCTGAAAACCGACATTGTCAGCATGGAGTGCCACTTCTCATTATTACAAATCATTTATTTACTGGTATATTCCAGGTTTCACAGCAACAGTATAATTTCAGGTGCACTGAATTTCATAGATTGCCTATCATAAATCCATGAATAATCTGCTGCCCTGAATAATCGAGTGCCTTGAATAACAACTGCCTTGAATAATCGTCAGCCTTGAATATTTGCCATTTTAAATTAAAATGTAAATAAAAAAAGTAAACTCATTATCATTATCATGTCATTATCTCCCTTTTGTAGATTTTCTGGATATAGGCATTTTTATGTGACTTTTAACCTCATGCAAATTGCTTGATTTTAATGCCAAATGTAAACAAATGCACACAAAGAAAATTATTCACAGTGTGTTGCTCTTTATTTTAAACTTTGCTTTTGGTGTTTGTGCTGTGTATTAATTGCTATTGTTACAATATGTTAAATGTGTTAGTGATGTTTCTTTTTGTTCATTTTACTTCATATAAATTGCTTGTTGTTGTGTTGCCACCATTTTGTTCATAAGTTATATCTGCTATGAATTCTTTTATTTCTATTATATTGCCACATTGTGTTGATCTGTGAAGTAAATTTAATAAAGTACAGAATTCCAGTACAAGAAAAAAATATAGGCCTTTATAGTGTATGAAGTAAGGGCCTGTCCACCAGCCCGAAACTTGGTAACGACTGGTGCGGTCTGGTAACTTTTGAGGTTTTTCTATATTTTGGCCATTTAATTAACAAACTTTTGGAATGGCTTCTTTATCTTTAAGCTTTTCCCCATCCACTGCTTTAGAACCTATATTCAATCAATTGTTTTCTAGGTTGTGTTTATATGATTAAAATCAATAACAATTTTGATTATCTTTTAGTCTGTAAGATTCTGTAAGTGAAAGGATAATTTATCACTATTATGAATATATATGTATATTATAAGGGTAATTCAAGTGAATTAAATGATGATTTATTTAAATAATATCTTAGATATCACTTTGATATATGTATATATGTATATCATAGGTTATAGAATAGATATAATTTATTCTAGTCATTATTTATGAATTTTGAATTTCTTAGATAAATTTTAATAGATCTTGAAAAATATCTGGGAATAATTTATGGCTCAGGCGAAATTCTTGTAAATATTTAGTAAATGTTAAAAAAAATATATTTTATTTTAAAAAGTTACCCCTACCTTACAATATTTATAGATAAGGTTGTTGGAACAACTATATACCTCCTGCAAATGTACAGAAATTAATCGTTATTTTACTCTTTACATCTTGAAAGTGCTAATCGTTCTAACATGTTTTCCATCAAAAGTGACCCATTTCATTAAATTTTAGAATTTTAATGAGCATGTGTTCATTCCTTGTTGATAATATGTATAGATAATAAGTCTATTTTTAAATGTTAAAAAACATAATGGGAAGCAGTATCTGATACTGCAGCTTTCCGGTGAGGTAATTGTGTTGTGTTTTTAAGCCACAGATTTTATTTGTCATGCTTTTTGCTTTGCTGTCTTGTAATGAATGTAAATCTGTAGACACCAAACATTATGTAATACCAGTAAACAATGCAGTGATGTTCAACATTATATGCATTAACAAAAAAAGAGAGGATATCTTCATATTATTATATTAGAAGCTCATGTACTCGTGTATATAATGTCTATAAAAGTCATAGCTTCAAATAAAATTCCATGTATTAACCTGATAATTCATTCATTCATTAATGAATTTATGTTTGATATACATTCATATTTTTTAAACTGATGTTCTCTTATTGTAAACAGTTCTATACTGTAGGTTTTCAGATACCAAATGTGTTTTTAAAAAATATGAAAAAGAAATGATTTCTTTAACTTTCAGATTACATCATTTGCAGGCAAATAGAAAATCAAATTCCCTGTTGTTAAAGAAAAGTTTTATTGAAGAAATTCAGAACTTTTCAGTAACTATTTTTAAATTTATCATTCACATTGTTGAAATTTGATTTAGAAACTTTCATCGTTTTATCAATCAAATACAGAATAGAATAATTTTCCTACAGAAAAACTCATCCTGTGAAGAATTTGTTATAACTTGTAGATCTTGTGCATTGTGGATGCTACTTTGTCATAATCTGTATATCAATTGCATGTTCATTTGTCTGTTTTTATGAAGACAATAATCTGATATTTCTCTAAAAACTGCTTTCAATATTTATCTTTATAATGAAACTTTATTGCTACTGTATCATCATTTTGTAAATAATGTCTTGAGCCTAGCTAGTCTTTTACATTGTGTACTTTATTTTATATAATTATGGGTTTTTAAGTTAAGTTTGTGTAAATATCAATGTGTGTAAGGATGCTTTTTATCGACAAACACCATATTAACCTTAAACTTGCAACATCTGAAATGATTCCACATACAAATACATAATGATATTTCTGCTGAAAAAAATTATCCCATATTCTGGTTATTGGAATATAAATAATATTTTTACTGTCCATCGATATTTACCTTTAAACTGCTGATCGGGAAATTCTTTTAAAATAGACATTTTGAATTATGCCACAGTGGATCTTAATATTTGAACATAATATTTGAAGATCATTATTATGATATAAAAAAAAAGAACACATTGCTGCCATGATATTTAAGCAAGTTAAGGTTTAATATGTATAATCCTAATCCTCATCAACTTTAATACCACAGGATGATATTCTTTCTCTACCTCTTTTTCTATTCTCTTTTTCTATTCATAATTGCTGATTCCCAAAGATCCAATGAAATCCAATTCTAGCCTAATAACCAAAGTTCTAGAAGAGCCAATAGAGTTAATATATTTTTGATAAACAAAGATATGCATCAATCTTTTACTAATCATATCCATTATGAACTAATGTCCGAAAGCAAAAGTACCAAAAATCAAAACGATATAGACATAAGATTGGAAACAAAATTGAGAACATGAGAAACCTACTATACAGCAACATGTGTAAAAAATATTATTTAACTAAAAAATTCAACTTGCAGGGCATAACTTTTGCCAGTTTCCATAACTGGGTGATTTAAGCCTTGCTGCATTTCCTAAAGGTTTCCATGCAATGATACCCGAGCCCACTAGGCAATCAGGTGCAGTGCTCCTCTATCTTAGCACAGAAAAGTGAGGGAAATACTGCAAGGCTTAAATCAGCCAGTTATGGAAACTGGCAAGAGTTAAGCCTTGCATAGGGAAGTTGCTAAAAGTTTTTGAGATAATCAAAAGAAAAAATCACTTATATATAAAAATATACAAAAAAATGGTTTTGCCTTTTTTTCTGGTCACTTGTTTATATAATAGGGAGAAAGTCCAAATTGGACACTCCATTATATGTTATAAGTGTACATTGTCAGCAAAATGCTAGGAGAGTTGTTTTGTTATGTGTTTTAATTTTAAATAGGGCCAGGTGAGTAGAAATGCCATTTTGAAACTTGGAGAAATTTAGGAACTGTATAAATTTTGAATTTCTTATGCATCAACATGGGTTTTTTTTAAAGGAGAACATATTTTCTATGATGATCATCACATTGAAATAACAGGGGAATGAGACCTACAATGTCATAAATATCGTGATAATATTGCATTTGATGCTACTTGTTGAACTTGTTACATTGCCAGATCTTGTTTTATGCCTGTGATATCTGGAAGATAGAAGTTAAAGATATATCAGTCATTTCAGTATTCACTTATTGTCAAAACCTCTATGTGCACAATTTTAGGAATATGTTTATGTTATTATGTTGAATAATTGACCTATTTTACAAAGAAAAAGCCTGATTCTGAAGATTGCTCAGTGCTTATCTTATAATCAATGTGGCAATCATTCCATTCAGTTCAAATTATTTAATGGTACAAGAACAATATTCCATGTAATTTTTGTTAGTTTAAATAAGTTGCAGTAGCTGAAAATGAAAATGTGTTATTTTAAGGGTAGTTATATTAAAAGAGACTCAATTTCCATACTAAAAAAGTAAACTATACCGACTTAACTAATGTTCCAGTGATATTTATGTTCATAAAATATTGAAGGTTGTACAGTCAAGCCGCAATAATCCGGCCTCCGATAATCCGAATCTCGCAGTTTCCGACGGTAGGAAGATGTAACCAAACTATTCTTTTTAGTAGTCCGAACATTTCACTATCCGAACGTTTTTGATGAAAAACGGAAGCGTTTGTATTATCGAGGCCTGACTGTTTATAAGTTTCAGTGCATAATAACCAAAATGGTGCTAAAAGTTGAACAAATTCTCATTTGCTTTATAAACTTAGGAACAAATCTCAATGATATTTTGAAACTTAACAATAAAACCCTTTCAGTGTATTTGCCGTCCCATTAATGATGCATTATCAGAGTTTTGAGAATACTAAAATAGCATTAGAAAATTAGAGTTATTCACATTCCTTCCATGACATATTTTCATTAATTTTACAACTTCCATAATATGTAGAATATGTTTATATCAAACTATGTTTTTAACGCTCTTTCTTAAATATCAGCACATAATTTCTTGAAAGGAATGCAGCTATAACCCAGGTTTACTCATCCTTTTTGCAAACAAACACTGCAATATCATATAAGATTATCCGTCAAATCAAATTATTATTCTTCTTTCAAGAGGTCCGGTGTTTCGAATCCCGCCAGGGGCACGGCAACTTTATCTGCAGTAGAGAACTGTTCTACACGCAGTAAGGTTTGGGTGCAATGCTACACAAAATTTCAGTGTAGTACCACCCATGTTTCACTAGTTCCAGCCGATGCTCGCAAGTTTCACCGCAATGCATAGCCACATGGCGTTTCCGGCTTTCTCCCTGCCATAATACCAGCAGCCGCGATATACCGGTGAGTAAAAATACTCTTGAAAGCGTCGTTAAACCCCAACTCACCTCATCTCTTTCAGGAAATACCACTAATTTGGCCCATTTCATTAAGAGTATCACATGCTCGCTCATATAATATCGTCGATATTTAGATGCCACAGTTAGGTTGTATTTTAATTGGTTACTCAACTGATATTACTGTACCCATTCCTATTTAGGAGTGACCACGGATAACTCATCTTAACTCTTAACCAGTTAATTAGTACCAAACCAATCTGTATTGTCAATTTACAGGAATCATTACTCGTTAACAAAAAAAATAATTTTGGATTGGCTATATGCCGAACTATGCTAATTTTATTGCATTGAGGAAAATTCACAACTCTATATATTGATTGAGGAATATTGTTTTGCTATTGGTAACATGTCTCTTCCATTTTGTGAGATCTCTTTATTTCCAGTAGAAAAGGTGCTACAGCCCCTTTAAGACATACTGTATGCAGTTTATTGAACAGTTTATCTAGAATATATTAATTTGACAGCCCGCAAAAAAGATTAAGGGTTATCTTAATATATTTTGTTGGAAGTGAAGTAAAACAAGTCAAACTGATTTCTAGTCCTGTTTCCTCTCCATTGGAGATTTGTATTTTGTTATTGATAGTTTGTTTAAAAGATTATGTACAGTTTTAAAATAAATTAGTATTTATTCAAGGAAATAAAGTTGTAAACAATGTAAATTTATAGTATAAGTTATAAAGTCTGTGTGCAATAGTGATTGGTATCCCAAAAGGTGCAATTAAACATATGTAGTTTGCTCTTTGTTTTAAAGATAAAACTGACAGATACAATTATTGGGAATACAATATGATAATCTTTATGGGTAAAGAATAATCATAACTATGTATAGATATAGATATATAGGGTACAGATAGTAGGTACTCTTAAAGGGACACTGCGTCAAGGATAAAAGTGAGGCTCATCTTTATTTCACTAAGTTGATTAGAGTGTCTGCTAACGCCTTACGCTTCACTTCACTGTCTACATGCAGTAGTTTTTATTACCAATTACGTCAATTGTCTGAAATACGGTGTCTGTGACTTGTTAGCAGACATGTTAATCAGCATAGGTAGATACACATGATCTGATTTTTATTCTCGACGCGGTGTCCCTTTAAGTCATGACAAGAGTTAAGAACACCCAATAAATTGTCAAATAATTTGTGTTTCAGTATAAGAAAATTGACAATGATATAAGGAAAATAGCATAATAGCATAATAGTGTTTTGTTATCTGTAGACAATCATATGCTTCATGATCTTGCTCGACTACAACAGATACAGCGCGTGGTCATATTATTACATACTTGTAACGTAATTCCCATAGACTTACGTGTTAATTGGCTGTTGCGAGAATAATTTTCATGAATCTTATGTTTGTCGATTAACTCGGAAACCTTTTCGCCGCTAATGGCTGTGATACCGCCAAAGCGGCTTTAAACAATAACTCACTCACTCACTGAAATCTTTACCAAAATATAGAAAATCGTCTCCGCTACAAATACATAAATTTCATTATTAGCCAAAATGATTACCAATCGGTCTGCAAAATGTGACAGCAAAGGGAGTTTCATCTAATTAATGAAAATTATTCTTGCAACAGCTAATTAACATGTAAGTCTCTGGGAATTACATCACATGCTACATGTACGTAATAATTGTGCCACCCACTGTAGTCACAGAGAGCATTGTATTGACTACACAACTGCTGTTATGGCTCTTTTGTAGAACTTGAGAAAAATATTTCTCAATTCTTTACTTTTGGCCTTTCATTATTCAAATATTTCATTAAATATATATTTTATAATTCTAATAATATTAAGATATATTTTCTGTGAAATGAGGGCAGACTGAGCCATGGCAATTTAAATATGTTTTGAGTGTATGATTTTAAAAATCATATATTTCACAGACTTTCTAGCATTTGGCCGATGCTGGTCATAGTGTCGCATTTCATTTTTGTCCAACTGTTGCAATGGGGGACTGAATAATTGCAACTGACAATATGTTCGGAGAATCCTATCTTGTTTTATCATGACATATCATCTATATCATGACAATTCTCTTTTTAGGATTCTACAGATATATGTATTTTGGACTATCATTAGTCATATGTTTTATCAAAATAATTTGGCCTTCGGTTTTATCGAAGATCATTTATATATTCAAATAAATTATTTTAATGTCAGAATTAGCAAATGGTCTTCTACCTAATATTTTAGTGTTTTTATAAAAACTCTTTCATAAAATCTTCAGCTTAGTCGCAAATGGTTTAAGCTTTTAGCTAATAATTTAGTGTTTTTATAAAAACTCTTCCGTAAAATGGCTTGTATTAAAAACTCTTCCGTAAAATGGCTAGTATTAAAAACTCTTTCATAAAATCTCCACCTTAGTCGCAAATGGTTTAAGCTTCTAGCAAATATTTTAGTGTTTTTATAAAAACTCTTCCATAAAATGGCTATTATTAAAAATTCTTCCGTAAAATGGCTAGTATTAAAGAAAAATTGTTCTTCAAAGACTCTCCCGTGAAACTTTCATCTTTATGCTTCATTTTTAGTCACAGTTAATAAATTTGTCTTTTAACTTTACTAATAAAAATGGTGGAGGAGATTTGAGAAATATTTTCTATTAAAAATGGCAAATGTATACTGTTACATTATACAAAGGTGTTTATTTGAAATATGTTTATATTATGAATTAATGCTCAGCATGAATTTTGTATTTACGGTGAGTGTATGCAAATTACTTGTCTGCGTAAATGAATGAAAAGATATATAGACTTTGAACAAAATGAAAACTTTATGAATGTGAACGAACAACTATTGGGTTGATTAATGAAAGTTTTATGGGTACTCGTCTTCAATAATTCTTGTACATGAAATAAATTTCTGTTGATTATTTTGGTCACAACAAAATGAAACTTAAAATTGAAGGTTTACAAAGGTATAAATAATATCTTCACCGATTTTTATCGGTAATATGCACTTAACAGATATGATGTTTATTTGAATATATGCAATAATTTGATGTTGATAATATAAGTATTGAAGGCTGTTGTTAAAATCATTCCACACATCAATGTGTTTGGACAGTCAGTGCCGACTGACTGTCTGGGTTCGAATCCCACATGGGACCAGTGGTTTAAAGAATAGCATTTGTGTTCTAATAGATTTAAAAAGATTTCAACTATTGCAATTTTACAATTGTGTTTTTGAGGATTTTGTAAAAATTTCCAAATTTAGATTATTCAAAATGCTTATGAAAACAAGACAAGACAACAAATTTTGTTTCTTGAAGAAATAAGCAGGAGTGGCTTTGTTGCTTAGGATTTTATACTGGACAACATACACTGATTAGGTGATGAGAAGGTGAAAAGGTTTTAATTACTTTTATTCTTGGTTGGTGGTCTCAAAAGGTAACCTCTTAGAATGGTAATTTCATTGAATTTGTGAAAGTTACTAAGATTTTCATTTTGTTTGTTATGCATTAACTAAAACCTGTGTTCTAAGATGTAGTTCATATCATGACTTAATTTCTCATGTGTAATAAAATTTTTGAATGTATTACTTCAGCTTCAATCTAATAAATTCTTACAAAATGTTTTTAGTTAGTTGTTTTTACTGTGAAGAATGAAAACCTCCACATTGTCCACATTGGAAAATCAAAATAAGACGAATCTTCATTGCGCCTTTACATCGGTTAATGGGGGGGGGGGGGGGGGTTCACCCTTGCATTTGTACTTCCATAAGTACGTCCCACTCTTGTTAACGCGATATCCCATGAAGTGTTGCATCCAAAGGTTTCAAATTTGGTGCCAGCCTACATTGGGGGATGACGCAGACATCAGTGGATTTTGGTGACCTTGACCGTATGTTCAAGGTCACCGAGGCACTTTGACCACTTTTCGAACTCTTGTTAACGTGATATAATCATGAGTGGATGGACCCAAGGTCTTCAAATTTATTGCCAGGCTACATAAGGGGATGATGCATTCAAAGTCTTCAAATTTGGTGTCAGCCTACAATCGAGGATGGCACAGACACCAGTCAATTTTGGTGACCATGACCTTATTTTCAATCTCATCACGACATGTTGATCACTTTTCGAACTCTTTTTAAATTGGATGTCTCATGCCCAGATAAACCCAAAGTCTTTAAATTTGGTGCCAGCCTACATTGGGCGATGACGCAGACACAAGTCAAGTTTGATGAACTTGACCTTATTTTCAAGGTGACCTGGACACTTTGACCACTTTTCGAACTCTTGTTAACACAGTATCTCATGAACCCAAGCACCCAATGTTATCAAATTTGCTGATCATCATGACACTTTTTACCAGTTATGCAATATAGGAAATGGCTTCTTTTGACCAAATGGCAACTTCCAAATGCAAGGCTTAACTCTTGCCAGTCTCCATTACTGGCTGATTTAGGCCTTGCAGTATTTTCTTAAGAAATCTGTGTTTAGAAATTCAGGCCCGCTATGCATTTCTGGTGCAGTTATTCACTGTCTTGACACAACAAAGTGAGGGAAATACTGCAAGGGTTAAATCAGCCAGTAATGCAGACTGGCAAGAGTTATGCCTTGCGTTTGGAAGTTGACCAAATGGCAGCGGGGGACATTGCCATGATAGTGGCAAAAACTTTTTCTATTCACTCAATCATTTCGTATGTTTGAAAAGCATGAATTGCGTTCCTGACAATTAGTCATTGAAAACTAAAGTTGTGTATCCCCCAGCTAACTTGATTATAAAAAACAAAAACAAAATTCCTTTCCACAATATTATTTTATTTCTCTATAAAATATATAAAACTTAAATAAAACAAACAAATAAAACATGACAATTACAAGAACTTCCAAGCATAGGATAATCTAAAAACAACATATCGAGCATACTGAAGCAATGACAAATTTGGCATTATTAATACACCAAATAGAATTATAACGATCAAATTATATTTCTTTTGTAATGTCATTTTTTTTATCAAGGATACGTGGCAGATCCAGAAGGTTGTTCAGGGGATTCAAACTCCCTGACCCTCTTTAGAAAACATTGCATGAAACTTGACAAAACCCCTAGTATTTGGATCACTTCTGAGAAAGCAGTGGTGCATCCAATGGTTGGGTTCAAGTTCCTACCCACCTAAATAATAATAATAAATAATATGTGTTCTTATATTACGCCAACAATCCAATCAAAGTGTGGTTGCTCTAGGCGCTACACATTATTACCCTGACGCAATTGTACTTTCGAAGTGCTACACGAAGCCATGTACACCCGTTATTTCAGGTACACATTTATGCAGCTGGGTGGACTGAGTGCAATGTGGATGAAGTGCCTTGCCCAGGGACACAACACAGTGTGAGACACAGGCCATGAGTATTTGGTTTCTCCACCAGGATTCGAACCCAGGCCTTTGGCATGATACCAACCGCTCTTGAAACCTTTAACAATATATAACCCCTCTTTGAAAATGCCTGGACAGGCCTGTTTGGGTTACTTCTAAGTAAGTATTATTATTATGTGCCAATAAAGGCACTATTGACAGGAAAAGATTATAACTGGCCAACCAATGAGATCATAGACGAAGATCCACAACTTCACAGGAAAAGTTTTTGTGGACATCTTTTGCATTTCAGACCAGTCATCAAAAGTACTATCAGTGATCATGAGATTCCTTGGAACAGGGTCCAATTTTAATCAGACTGCAATTCGATATATCTCTGATATATAATGCAGTGATTTTGATTCTGCAAAAGAGGAATTCTGCAATGTTTAATGGTTCACTTAAAGGGATGGTTCTATCAGGAGTATCTGCCATTTTTGCTTTATCACTTTTGTGAAATGAAAAAACTATTGCATTTTACATAAAAAGTATATTGATAGAATATCCAAAAAGTAACAAATAATTTACCATTAGACTGATCACCAACGTCCTGTCATGCCATAGCAGAGCTTTCCACACTCGTAGCCAATGAATGACTTTACCTCTTTATGTTTTTCTCTTTAAATGAAAACACAATCGTCTTTGTCAAATTTGTCAAATATAAAGTCATCAAAATATTACCTTTCGGTAATATTTTTCAACAGGATTGTGTTATAATCATGTATTGATAATATATATGTGTAAAAAAGGAATGTCATCTAAAATTTTGTGTCCACAAGAATACCCTGATAGTACCCCCTCTTTAACGCTATATTTCATAGTCACATGGGTGAAGGGGTGAGAGGTTACCACATTTCCTCTTAGAAGCACATGGAATAAAGAATCTGCTAAAGAAATGAGAGGTGGGTACAAGGTCTCCATTATGCCAGTGTATAAAATAAGGCCTGTCCATCAGCCCTCAACCTGCTATTTTTTGGTCCGGACTTGTAAGTTCGAGGTTTTTCTGTAATTTTGCCATTTAAATTGACTTAAATTAAGTTTATTTCATGCACTGATTAGGCAATGGGTCTTTTCTCGCTCAGTGAGCTACATGTTTACAATAAAGGTTTTCAATTTTTTTTATACCCGGTCTCTATTAAGCAGTTCTGAGAGTCAACTCAGTTTATAGGTGCCAGGGCTCTTATGAGAGGAAATATGGTATCATAGTCAGTTATTACAGCTTTGCAACTAGAAAGAATCCAGAATTGCTAGTAGTGGAGACATCCTCTGTTACCCATGGTTTTATATATGCTCCGTTACTCTCCACTATATCACCCATGGGAAACCTTATCAAGAGAATCTGTACTCAAATTACCCGCCCTTGGCCGGCGTGAGCTAATCAAACTGCTACGCAGCTTAGACCTGCGACCCAATGACAATTCATATCACTTCGTTTCAAAGCAAGTGAGGTCATTGTGTTAGCCATCCGTCACCGGTTATCTCCCTTGACCATTTCCGTCTTATCCCATTGAGCATTTTCTTTGGTTACTGACTTCGTCACGCTGGCCAAGGGTGGGTAATTTGAGAACAGATTCCCCTGATAAGGTTTCCCATGGGTGATATAGTGGAGAGTAAAGGAGCATATATAAAACCATGGGTAACCGAGGATGTAGTGGAGATGGCAAGGTAGAAATCAGCATATGACCATGTTGTCTTGCAGCAAGTTTGCACCTTTTGAAGAATTTAAATATTGGCACTTCAACGTTTACATATATATATCTTCACAACATCAACAATTACACTTATGTAATAAACATAAAACTTGCAACAACGTTCAAAATAGCACACAAACTGATGACATCACGACTACTGCCATTGCATAAATCTCTGTCGTCACAGCAGGTTCGTTTAACACATCCTCTGACATAGAAGCTTTTCTTGGATGCGCACTGGCTGAACTGCGCATCTGTCACCGGCTGACACGGACCGGCCGAACAAGTCCGTATTACTGAGGTGTTGATTATTCCTGAGTGATTTGAATTTCGAGAATATTCGATTTTCTGGAAAATACAAAATTATTGATGTATTGTGTGAAGCATACATAATAAGTGACTTTTCTTTTTTTCTTTGATGAACAATATAGGAAACACATTGTAGATGGAACCGAGCAGGCCAATTTCCATCTTCCTCCGCAAGGTATAACTAATACAAGACTCTATCCCTGGTTAATTTAAGCCTTATTGCATTTCCTTAACTTTTCTGTACTAGTATAGCAGAGTAGCAGTTTTTTCTGAAAAATACAATATTATTGATGTATTGTGTGAAGCATACATAATAAGTGACTTTTCCCTATCACTGGTTTATTTAAGTCTTGTTGCATTTCCTTAACTTTTCTGTACAAGTATAGCAGAGCACATTATGAAGTTTATGTGCAGCATGTTGCTCCACAAGCACAGGACAGTTGAGGAAATGTGACAAGGGTTAAAGGGGCAGTAGCACGTTTTTTCGCTCAAATAAGTTGATGAAATGTATTTGAAAAATAATTTCACCAATAGTAAAACATCCTTCTCTCTTCGGAAAATAAAGTTTAAAATGAGTGTACATGTTTCGGTAAGGCCATGGGAATCGTTTTTGTAATACAAAATAATAAATTGTGTTCACAATAAAATGGCCGCCATGCAATTTTTGCTTTAAACGTAACATAGTTTTTACCACTACAGATAATTGGTTTGTGTAATAAGATGTTTTGCCCTCTCAAGTTAATTTAAATGACAAAAAAATTTTTTTCAAAAAATGTGCTACTGCCCCTTTAAACTAGCAAGTGATTAAGACAAGCATGAGTGATGTATTGCAGGAAAATTTGACCAATTTAATGAAATATTACTTTAAACTTTTATTTTAAAAACAAAACAAATAGATATTATAAATTTATCATAAGAATATCATATACTATTTGATATAATGTAAAACAATTGTTGGCCTCTGAAAAAAATCATTGGAGCATGAAAGCTCGCTTGAATTTGACCGAAACTGGCATGCAGGTACAGCATGTTAATCGTACAGACTGAAGTATATTCTTTACTAATCTGGCATATAACTAGTAGTGGTGTAACATTACATCGAACTATCGATGCATCGCAATAGTTGGCTTGGCAATAGTACTATATCGATAGTATATACAAAAATACTATCGCTATCGCAATAGTAAGGTTAACTATCCATACTATCGAAACTATTAAATTTCCCTTAATTATGAAGGATTAACACAAGCCTTACTACATTAAATTCAAGATTTTCCATTTTAGAAGGTCAAAAGGGAAGAACCAAAGATAGGAAATAGCAAAATGACAAAAAGTGTTTTCATTTATGATTTCTTTACTGATTTTGGTTCCATAGTCCTTATATCAATTAAACATTTCTACTAAAACCTGTAAGAAATCCAGCTGAGTATTGCGTAGTTGTACCAAAAACCTATCGCAATAGTTATTGCAATAGTGAGTTACAATAGTCTATCGCTATCGCAATAGTAGGTGACAATAGACTATCGCTATCGCAATAGTCTCTTTGGGTCAATAGTCACCCCTAATAACTAGACTATACATTCGCACTCGCCCTATACGAGTTGGTATTAGATGAACTAGTTCTTCACTTACCATACATGCACTGTTCTGTGACGTGCACGTCATCTTGCCCGCCTTGTAGTTGGTTTCCGGGTCCTCCTCGCAGTTGTCTGCTATACACTTCCAACACTGGAGGGACGCTGCGCACTCAACTGCAAGCAAACGATATCCGGGAGAATAAGCAGACGATAAAATAGATATATTATTATTATCAAGAGAATGTTACAATTACCAAATTTTAGGATCAATTCTAAGGACTTTCGAGACAACAACAATTATACTATACTGAGTAGATTTATCGGAGCGTATACTCGATTATCGAGAATGCAATTATACCAAAAGGCATCAAAACTTATGTCAAAATGAATTTAATAACCAGTTATATGTCTGTACCGGATAATTCCGAGGGATACACGAGGGATACACGAGGGATACACGAGGGAATTATAATTTAAGCATTCAATATTAACCCAGTCATGTTAGCCTATATAGAATAATAAAATTTCCTCAGTGTCTGTCAGATAAAAGTTGACAAGATCCAAAATAAAAATATCCAACAAAGCAGACAATAACCATCCAGAGTTTTCTTCAAATTTGGCTTTTGTGAGATTTTGTCAGTGTTGACGTCAAATTTAGTTACATTACTCATATGGAAACATTAAAAAGAAACCAGCGAGATTTTTAAGTCAGTGACACTCAATCTTCAACATGTCCCAACCAACATATGAATATGGTTGGAAAACAACGAAGCTAGATCTATTAACCAAAATATGAATGCTTTCTGAAACCAATGACGATGCATTTACACACCAAAATATGAATGTGCTTGGAAACCAATGACGCTGCATCTATTAACCAAAATATTAATGTGTTTGGAAACCAATGACACTGCATTTACACACTAAAATATGAATGTATTTGGAAACCAATGACGATGCATTTACACACCAAAATATGAATGTGCTTTGAAACCAATGACGATGCATTTACACACCAAAATATGAATGTATTTGGAAACCAATGACGATGCATTTACACACCAATATATGAATGTGTTTTGAAACAATTGACGCTGCATCTATTAACCCAAAATGAATGTGTTTTGACACCAATGGCGCTGTATCTATAAACCAAAATATGAATGTGTTGGAAACCAATAAAGCTGTATATATATTAACCAAAATAGGTGTATATTTAGAAACCAATCACCCAGTGTCTATAAAACAAAATATCAATTTGTTTTGAAACCAATGATGATATTTACTAAGCTTTACATGTGTTTTGAAAGCAATGACGCTGTATCTATAAACCCATGACACAATATAGGTTTATGTATTAACCCATAACTATATGTATTTATAAACCAAAATTTTAGTATATTTGGAAACCAATAACTAAATATATTTATAACGCAAAATGTTTATGTGTAAAAAAATGACGCTGTGTTTGTAAACCAATATATGAATGTGTTTTGGAACCAATGACGATGCATTTACACACCAAAATATGAATGTGTTTGGAAATTATTGCAACGACACTGTAGGCCTATCTATAAACCAAAATATGAATGTGTTTTGGAACCAATGATGCATTAAAACACCAAAATATGAATGTGTATCACTGTATCAACGAAGCTGTCTTTTTAAAATAAACTTTGAATGTGTTTGGAAACAAATAATGTTGTTTCTTACAACTAAAATATGAGTATATTTGGAAACTAATGACACTGTATCTATATATATAATTCAAAATATGAATGAAGGCTTAGCAAATAGTTTGATGAGGCCTATGTATGCCCCAAAATGTCATTTAATTCATTCAAATTACAATTTTGCAAACAAGTTTCAGAGAATAGTTGAGAATGGTTTTTTTAACATGCTTGCTTGAGTTTATTATAGCATGTTAGGTGAAAAGTTATGATTTCAATACTTGATATGGAAAAGCTGTTTGACCCCACCATTGAAATCATTATTTCTGAATCAAAACGTTACTCTTATTCAGTGTTTTTGAAAAAAAGAATGCGTGCATAGCTCTATGACACTCTATGAAATCCTGTATTTTACACCTCATAGTCAAATGTGAGCTTATTAAATAAGACTTTTGAGGTTGGGTGTACATGTTAAACTCTATACAACAAATACAGTCCCCCTTCACACCACTTTTTGAGAAAATATGCACTTACAATTTGTTCTCGGTCACAGGGGCCAGTATTATCGAAAATTGTCAGTCACGTTGTAATTCTTGCGTTATTTGTTTCTGATGCACCAAGTACGGGGCATTGAAACTGGGTCACTTTTAGCTGTAGGGATATTTTGTGCGATTTTATATTTTTTTAAAATTCAAGAATTTTTTTTTGATCAATTGGGTGGGCTCACTTCAGCAATATGTAAATATTTAAAACTTTGAAAATTCAAATCTCTATAAATAGGCGTTGGATCTATGTTGTATGGCTTAATTTAAACATGTATTGGCTGTGACTTGGTATATGATATTAAAAGATAAAATGACAACATTCTGAAATTCAAACAGACATGGGGTATTGACCTTGTTACACCTCGTTATTTTTTGTAGTATAAGGGGCTGGATCGTCAACTTCATGTGCTTTATGTCGGTGATGTTAGGTAATCAGGCCTTATCACAAGAGATAAAACAACAGTATTCAATTAGCTATTAATTATCATGGCTATAAAGAAGATGACGGTCAGCAATACACGATATCATTCATTTATGATTATACTACGATTACGTTATTAATATAGTGTACAAGCTAGGGAGGAAGTACCAGAATAACATTAAACGTTTTGTTTCCAAGAAGACACGCTGACGACCACGTGTTGAAAACACGGACAGCTGTTACAAATTGCGTCCATTCATTCACGTACTTCCTCTGATCAATGCTCGAAGTTCTAGTTATTTTAGTACCGATTTCTATTCGAGGTCGGGTTTCATCAGTTTTTGTTTAGCGTTCCCTTACGGCTCGGATTGAAATACGCTGATGGTGACGCACAACCAATCTATTAAATTGAAATATGACATTGCTCTTTGGGAAACAGTTATCAACTTATCACTGTTATCACCAACTTCCCAATGCAAGGCATAACCCTTGCCAGTCTCCATTACTGGCTGATTTAAGCCTTGCAGTATTTCCATAAGAAATCTGTGCTTAGAAATCCAGGCCCACTATGCATTTCTGGTGCAGCGATTCACTATCTAGGCACAACAAAGCGATGAAAATACCGCAAGGCTTAAATCGGCCAGTAATGCAGACTGGCAAGAGTTATGCCTTGCATTTGGAAGTTGTGTTATCACTAGTTCCGCCGTATAATTAATCGTAACATCTTCTTACTTCGAATAGAGAAATACGGTTGATTTATTTGATACCATGATACAATATATAGCTAAATCAACGTGAAACATGACGACACTCTTGGCTGACAATTGCCACCTGTTACCCGTCGCATAGAGAAAAGAAAGGGAGATAGTGAACATCTCTTCCTGATCCCATTTTAAATGTGTTCATATGGAGAAAGAAAAGGAATATTAGATTTTCTTGTCAAATTCCATTTCAATAAACATACATCGACGTTAGATTTTGACAACAAATACCCTTTGGCAAACACCTGGTGAACCGTATACTTGTAACAATGTCTTCACGCAGAGAAAAGAAAATGTGGTAGTTGACATCTCTGCCTGATCCCATTTGATAAACGTATAAGTAGGCCTACATGTAATCACAACGAACCTCGACAACAACAGCTAGTTGTTAGATTACGGAAAACTTAAACAATGTCACCACAAAGGGTAGCCTACTTTCAATGGACAGAATTTTTGGAGGAATATCTTCGGAACCTGGGAAGCTGATGAGTGTTTATAGTTCACTGCGTAGAGGGGTATAGTATAGTACTGTGTCTTTCTGAAAAGGTAACACTGTTTAAAGTATTTATCAGAATCTAGTGTTGTGTACATGTTCCTTCAATGTAGGCTACATTTGATTCTCAAACAAAATATGTGTCCAATTTGCATTGAAACACAACCATATTAGTCGCTATTTATAAGTTCATAAGTATTCAAACAATATGCATAATGAGCTAAAATTTACCACTTTTCGTGATCGTATGTCCCGCTCCTCGCATTAAAAGTCACGTGACAAATCAGTAACAACGAACGTCCTCACGTACACATTACACCCAGTGATTAAAGCCACAACATGTGTAGCGAAAAAACATGATCACGGAATATTCCTGAACGCTTGTGCTATGCGTGTGCTATATATGCGTGTGCTATGCATGTAACAACTTGGGTAACACTTTTTTTTCAACGGCACAGCTGTTGCCCACCTAGATACGGTACACATACATGTATATGAATAACCGTGGATGTTGCCGTTCTGTTACTGACTGTGAATCTCACCAGGTCTGAATATATTATTCACTTGTGGGTTGTAGACATATCAATGCATTTTAAAGAACCCATTGTATAACATAGAGATAGATGGAGAGACACACACAGAGAGACATAGACAGGCAGAGACAGAGTAGGCAGGCAGACAGACAGACAGACAGACAGAAACAGACAGACCAACAGAGACAAGGACGAGAGAGAGAGAGAGAGAGAGAGAGAGAGAGAGAGAGAGAGAGAGAGAGAGAGAGAGAGAGAGAGAGAGAGAGAGAGAGAGAGAGAGAGAGAGAGAGAGAGAGAGAGACTGATTGTTTATTTAAGTCTCACCTCGTGCATCTATACATGGTAAAATACATTATAAACATATTTACGAGCTACCCATTCAGGATTAGGCATATCCCAGGTCAAAAGTTTATATGCATAAAAAGTAATGGGCCAGCCTAGAGACACGTTCACGAAATAGGTGAAAATGTAAATAGAACAAACATACAATATAAAACTTTAAAAGTGTAAATGTGATTAAGAATACTCTGGCAGTGAATACAAATATAGATACAGAAGGAGACAGGAAGAGTGTTAATTAGAGGTACATCCCATCCACTGTGTTGTTGTGGGTCACATATGCAAAACGTAATAAATGATGTTAATCTCTCGAGAATTACTGACTGTTACCGAAATTGCCATTTTGGTGATAGTCAATTTAGAATATTGACGATATAATGGTAAAAGTGTCGATTTTTTTTTTATCGAAAAACGGACAATGCATCGCGTGTGGCGCGCGTCAATTGGTCAAAGTAATTTTGGAAACTTATGTTCACCGTACATGTATAATGATGTTGCTCAATTTTAATTAAAAACTAGTAACTGTGATATAATTGGCTATTTGGGATGAATTTGCAAGATGAGTGAAATTATTTGAACTCAAATCAGCTCATATAGTTTGCTGGCACGTATTTCAGCCAAATACAATTTTATGAAACACAATGGATGTATCTTTAATAGAGACACAGGGCATTTGCTTATCAATATACGACAGACTGTACCTAAGGGGGTCTTTTCGTCCATACAGTGTACTTTTAGTTGTTTAATCGGGGAACATATGTAGAGGTAAAAGGTCAGCCAGTAATTACCGGCAATTACTATATCACAAGACCCTAACCAAGATAAGGAGAATATGACATATATCATATGTCACATGAAGAGAATTAAGTCATTTAATCAAACAAAGTGTAACAAACACCAATATGTACGGAATTTAGAAACAGGATAGCTGATGTTAAAAGCTGTTGTGATGTTTTATCACGTTGTTATGAAAGGAATATAGCAACATTTTAGGTTATACCAGGGACTCTATAATGTGTATATAGAGTTACTTGTTACTCAAGTAGATGGCAACACTTAGAAGATTATATAACAGGGTCTAACGTATGTACAGTGGGAAATTACACAGGATAGCTGCGGATCACTGCGGAAGTTAAAATGTATGACCCTACTGTAACAGATGTATGTACAGTCAAGTTATACATTGGGAACTACAGAAACAACTAGCATGCACAGCGTATACATTACCGGTATGTTGATACATACCCGCAGATAACAACAAGACGAGCTGACATGCGAATCCAGCATCCATCGAGTTAACCCTTGTTCGTTATGACTTTATCAAAGTATCCGAAAAATGGAACTGCAGAGTATCGGCAGGCTTGGTGAACTCGCAACACTCTGCATTGCTCGAATCGTATGTAGACCGTGAAAACGTCCTAAAATAGCAACTTGCCTCGCCGCCTAGGGGAAATATGAAGCGACCTGGATTTAGCTTCGTATTGGATTCGTATCAGGTTCGACCCTGAATAATGGTTCCTTTCCACATGATTTCATTCTTCGATGATGACGAGTTGCTAATGACGTATTTATTATGCTTGTTTGGTCATTATCCATCTTGATTTTCGTGCCAACAGCACGTAGAGATTTAATGATGCCTATTTTTACACGCTGAACATTGCGTGCGACAGGGCTGCATACTTTCTCCTGATGTTTTCGTTGAAGATAATATTGAATAGAGGCAATGGATAGACTGACTTGAAAAAACTTCCAGTTTTAAATATTTATTTATTAAATAAACTTCCAGTTTTAAATATTTATTTACAAAAAAATAACTAGTTTATTAAATAATTGAAAGGAGCTTGAAAGAAATTCGATTCAAAATCAAGACTTGCTTTTATGAGATTATCATGTTACTAGACACTTATGTTGGTCAGACATGGCTGCTGTATTGTTTGGCAGTGTTCCATCTTGTTAACAGCGTATCACAAATGAAATAAAATTCTGCTTTGTGAGAGGATTGTTTGTTGCACATTAAACATAGACAACTGCTTGGACATACACACAAACAACAAAAGGCAAGGACGGAACAAAATTGATTATACCAGATTTTTAATCAGTGGGCCTACAATAGTCGTTAATTTAAGAAACCATTTTTTGAAATGATTGATGAAAGAATTAATTCAAACATTTAAAAGATTTAACATTTACCGGAGAAATATTTTTCTATTTGATATCATTATCTCTCAATGTTAAAATTCACGTTAAACAGCGATTACGATAATTTATATTCATTTCCTTTTATTCATAACATTAATTATAATGCAAAAAAAACATATCACTGGGGAGAGAAATACAAACATTGTCAAATGAATGATATTGGAATGACCTGCGATATCGACAACTTTGATGGTAAACTAGTCCTATATAATATGTCTAGTCAATTTCTCTATAACAACGAACACAAACATCACAAGGGCGTGTTTTGTCGAAAACAATATGGTCCAGAGGAAGAAAAATGCAATCGGCAATCAAGCCCGCAGTATGTTAGGGCGTAGAGCAACGATTGCATTTTTTCTTCCATTGTTTTCGACAATACACGTACGTCTCTATGTAGACGTCTTGGTGATCTTTACTTGGTATTATTTTGGGTGAATTTTTGAAAATTTTGTTTTTAAATTGTTACTTAACCCAATACCAAAAGAAACTTTGCACCCATCTTCTTGTCTTAATAAATCACATAATAGGCAACGATTGGATTTGGGTTTTTAAGTATTGTAATAATTATTCAATATTACATTCGATGTATGAAAATATTCATTTCAAAAGTTTATTTAAATAAAAAGTTTGGACAATCAACATACGAGGGGTATCAAAATGTGTTCGATCAATTCGTCTGTGATTCGGTGGTGGTCTCGTACTCGGTGGTCTTTGCTAATGGGTAATATCAACGGACTTTTAACATCAGAAACTGTTTCAGTAGTGCGTTAGTCGCTCAACATGTGTGTCTTGTCAAAATTAAAAGTTTAATTTTTTAATTTTTTTTAAATTTCATTTTTTGTAAAAAAATTAAAAACTTCTGAAAAAAATATTTGACTGATGACAAGTACGCCATTACTTTTCAGTTTTAGTGTACGATGTCCAAAACTTGAAATATTTGTAATTGAAAAACATGCATATGATAAAATCAACTGAGATGCAAAGTTTATTTTGGTATTGGGTGTATGAAGTCTATGTCCATGCATGAGTAGTAAAGAAATTTAATTAAACAATTTCTTTTTAAAATAATGCATTTTAAATATTTCATCTTATCTTATAAAGATTTATTCATTGGCGACCATACTTCAGTATTGTTCGGTGACACTCAATTAATCGTCGTCATATTTATAAGACGAAATTCAAAATGAAAGACAATTATTAAAGATTGAAACTTAAAAAGAAAATACAAATGGAATACTCAAAAAGACAACTGACTGTTGTTGGCCAAAGGGATGACAATACAAAAATACTTTCGGTCATGAAAAGCACAATTTATGTGTCAAACAATATCGACCGATGTGATTCGAACCACTAAATCAATCTGATAAAACCCTCATCAGATTATCGCTATCATTGGCACGTGACGAATACACAAACGGAAATGACGTTTTTCACATATCAGTAAGGAGGCGGAGCTTGGAAAACAAATTGTCAAAGGAGGAACCTACAAAACAGTGATCATGAAACTTCAAATTTTAACTCTGCTTGTCAATTTGACTTGTGTTGCCATAGTATTCTCTCAGACAACAGGTTCTTCTTCTGCTGGGTCAACGGGAGGGCCGACAACGGCACCTGTGACGACAACAGGAGGAGGATCCAGTACGACCAAGAGTTCGTCGACAAGTGGACGACCCCCAACTACTCATAGTCATACACCGACAACTACGTTGTCACCAACAGATGGCATGTTGTTCTTTCATTTGTCATCTTATTGTTCAAGATTCTTTCAAAAGGATTATTATGTGTTAAAATATAATCACATTTAATTTTTATGAATTGAAAACATGTCACACATACGTTTTGTTTGGATATGTGTCATTTTAGACATTTTACTTTCATTTTGACCCGGATGTTAATGTCAATATACTTAGTAAAGTATTATTATTTACTTGATCTAAGTTCATTATGACATTCATTCAATGTTCAAGTTCAATATGCCTGAATTTGTGTTAGCGATTTTATTTTCAGTCTTATAAATTTGCCTTAGTGTTATTAATGTAATTAAAGCTAAGCAAAGCACTAAATAATTTATGGTGGTGTGAGTAGGTCAAAAGGGTGATAAAACATTGTTTAGATTTATTGATATTGTATATAGTAAACACTTTTTTCAATATCATTGATAGAATCCTATTCCTACCAATACGTCATGAGTGTTGACTTTGAGTTTGAGAGAGTAGGTCACGGATATTGCCAGATAATATGAAAGCTGAAAGTTTATTTAATTGTTACTTTATATTGTTTAAGGAATATTTTATTTAATTAAAAGAACAATATATTAATTGCAGTCATAGTTGTACATGTTTAGATGATTGTCAGTCGGACATTAAGTTCACGATGATAAATCTTTTCCTCATTCATTGAACTTTAAAATATTGACTTGTCATCTTTGAATTATAAAGTAAGCCTCAGTTGAGCTTGTATTCTTTAATTAGGTCACTGTGCTCTCGAAGGGTCTTGATCAATGACTACACTCATTATGACAGCCAGATCTATTTTTATCACTTATGGTTCATCACATTTTCATGATATAAATGTGGCAGATATTGATAGGAATTAGTAGTTTTAACTGTAAGTCTGGATTTCATCTGATATTTATTATATAAATTATTGACACATTTTCGTCATCTTGAGAATTATCTCTATGAGCATTTTAGGTGTCAAGTTAAATGTTGCAGGCCCGTAGCAATAGGGGGGGGGGGGGGGGGGGGGGGGGGTTGGAATTTTTTGTTTTGGCTATCTATTCCAAAGTGTTTTTCAACCTGAAAGATATTGCAAATAACTTTGTGAGAGAAAATTCTGATGATGTAAGTAACGTTTGCATGTAAGTTACAAGTATCGTGTCTGGCGTATCTAAATTGACAATGTCAATAAACACAACTGGCTCTATATACTTTGTATGTATGTAAGAAGTGAAGATAGGATGTTTATTTTTGGAAAATTCTGATAGTGCAAGTGGATGTTTGAGTATGATAACGCATACTGCGTAGACAAGTTTTGCAAACATTTACCCAAAGTACCTTTTGAGAGTAAGTACGAAGCTGTACTGTATACAATATTAAAACAAGGTGACATAAATTTTTTTTATTAATTAATACAATGAAGTCTTTCTCCCCCCCCCCCCCCCCCACTGAGCTTACAAATTCAAAATTTTAGCCTCCCCCACTCCCGAAATTGGTGCTACGGGCCTGTGTTGTGATATAAACAGGACAATAAAATAGGATTACAATTTATGAGTATGTAGCAACTTATTTTAAAAATATGTTGTATGCTGACTGCTTTATAAATTCTTTCTTTTCCTCATCTTGAATGTTATCTCTATGATCTCTATCTCTAATATTTCTGATATATATATTATTGTTATTATTTTATCAATGCAAATGTTTGTATCGTTGCAGAGTGCTCAAAATACATCAGTTCATGTGATGCATGTATCTCGGCTGCCAACCATAAAGTTAGTACTGTCATTTATTCCATGTATACAAAACAAGTGCCTTGAACAAACAACGATATCACAAATATCCTCAATCAAGTGGTTACTGAACCATTGAGACAGGATTTTAAGACATGAACTGGGAGTAGTTAATTGAATTCATGTGAAGTATGGTAACCATAGACTAAAGATCGAATTATTTCTGATTCTTTAAAAGTTGACTTGAAAAGAATTTTGAAAACTTTGAAAATACATAAAAATATGTTTTTGGTAGGGTCAAAGTCCAAATCTACATAAAGATACAAATTAATTCACTAAATTCAGTATCTCCTTATGAAAATGTGTCCTTTTCCATTAATTTCATTTAACAATATTTAAAAAGAAGATTCATTTCAGTGTGTGTTCTGCTATGGGGATGAAGGAAACTCATGTTTTGAGTACCCAGTTGGAGACATTCTGCCCAACAAGAAATGTGCTCTGTCTAAAGCAAGATGGGGCGTCTGCTGGGGTAAGCCATCTTGGAAATCTGTTTTGATACAATAAATAGGTTCACTGATCTTTTTAAAACTCATCATATCATTAGGGATAAATGAATAAATGATAGTGAAAATGTTTTCAGTGTCAATAAGTCATGGGTTTAAAAAAAAGTTTTGATGAAGTCATGCAGCTGTGACTGAAATTACCTCCAACCCCCAAAATTAAAAGTCAAAAGTCAAGTGATGATTCCACTCTTTAATAAATTGGTAGTAGTGAATTGGGCAGATAAGGATATACATAAAAGCTGCTAATTTAATAAGTGCCAAACCATGCTGAGTTGACAATTTACAGGAATCACGATTTGTTGACAAAAGGAATAATCTGCAATTTACCATCATCTAAAAATTGGCCATCACACGTATCGGGAACATGGAAGTAAAGGATTTATCGCAGATTATTGCTTGGTTTTGATTGGAACAAATTGTTTCTGTTACAGTGAACTTTGAAGCTCTCATCATCACAATGTCCGTAATCGGTGGACTTATCCTCCTGACTATCACAGTCTGCTGTATCAAATGCTGCTGCTGTAGAGGTGGAAACAACAAGAAGTAAGTACACTCCAGGAGTTGGGAGGCATGATGCCTTGGGAGTTGGGAGGCATGGTGCCTAGGGAGTTGGGAGGCATGGTGCCTAGGGAGTAGGGAGGCATGGTGCCTAGGGAGTAGGGAGGCATGATGCCTAGAGAGTATGGAGGCATGGTGCCTAGGGAGTAGGGAGGCATGGTGCCTAGGGTGTAGGGAGGCATGATACCTAGGGAGTTGGGAGGCATGATGCCTAGGGAGTATGGAGGCATGATGCCTAGGGAGTATGGAGGCATGGTGCCTAGGGAGTAGGGAGGCATGATACCTAGGGTGTAGGGAGGCATGATGCCTAGGGAGTTGGGAGGCATGATGCTTAGGGAGTAGGGAGGCATGGTGCCTAGGGAGTTGGGAGGCATGATGCTTAGGGAGTAGGGAGGCATGGTGCCTTGGGAGTAGGGAGGCATGATGCTTAGGGAGTAGGGAGGCATGGTGCCTAGGGAGTAGGGAGGCATGGTGCCTTGGGAGTAGGGAGGCATGATGCCTTGGGAGTTGGGAGGCATGGTGCCTAGGGAGTTGGGAGGCATGATGCCTAGAGAGTTGGGAGGCATGATGCCTAGGGAGTTGGGAGGCATGATGCCCAAGGATTTGGGAGTTGGGAGGCATGATGCCCAGGGGGTTGGGAGGCATGATGCCTAGGGAGTTGGGAGGCATGATGCATAGGGAGTATGGAGGCATGGTGCCTAGGGAGTTGGGAGGCATGATGCCCAGGGGGTTGGGAGGCATGATGCCCAGGGAGTTGGGAGGCATGATGCCTAGGGAGTTTGGAGACATGATGCCAAAGGATTTGGGAGTTTGGAGACATTATGCCCAGGGAGTTTGGAGGCATGATGCCTAGGGAGTTGGGAGGCATGATCAGGGAGTCAGGATGTCTTCACTTTCTATGCCATTACTTCTAGTGACTATTGTAAGTAAAAAGACATAGCCGAGCCAGTTGCTTTTCCAGAGTATCATGAAACAGTTAATGAAATCATAAAATAAATATTGGCATTTATTCAATTCTCAGTGGTGAAATACGGCATATATCGGTTAAAATAAAATCCGTATTTTCACTAAGTAAAAAAACATGTTATTCTACTCATGATCAGTGAAATAACACTTTGAATCATATGACGTCATCGTAACAATAGGATGACGTCATAGGATGGCCGTGGAAAGGAAGGCGATCTTAGAGGCTTCGTTTATAAAATGAACGTCATTTACCAACTATGCATGGTTTGTTAAATCTAATAGATAGAACATTTGACATGTCATGTCCAATACCATGTATAAATCATCTCGTGAAGAAAAAATAATATATTTACACTCGTGGCTGTGCCACCTCGTGAAAATATAAATTTCTACTTCACTCGATGAGATATACATGCATGATGGTATTCGACGAGAAATGTCAAATATCCTCTATTTATTCTCTTGTCAGTACATAATATATATCATAAGTATACGGTATGTATATTCACGAACATATAGTTGTGGCAGGTCCAGATTAAGGTTCAGGGGGTTCATGCACCCCCTTCCATTTAAAATATGTGAACTGCCCCCCTTTGAAACTTTCTGCATCTGCCTTTGTATCCTTAACCTGGAGAACCCATTTTAGGCAGTGGTCATTCACCTTGTGATTCCTGTAAATTGGCAACCCAGGTGGAAATTATTAATTGGAGGGAGTCAGAGAGTTCTAATCATTGTTTCTAGGTACATGAAAGACGAGGCCAAATGGGACAGGCAGAAGTCTGAACGCAAAGAGCGAAGTGAAGAAAGAAAGGCGGACAGGAAAGTAAGAATGGACGAAATCAGAAAGAAATATGGTAAGAGTCTTAAAATGATTTATTGGTTTTTTATTTGAGCATTAACAATATGAATGTTATATACATGTCATTTTATAGAAAATAACTCTTAACCTGTCCATTTAGTGGTTTATATCAAGTAATTCCTGTATATTCACCTACCAGCTATTATTCCTGTAATGGTCCTGCCAGGAATGGTTTAGCATTACAATAATTAGCAGGTCAAGATGTACGTTCACTCAATTATCATGCCATTACAAGATAACTTGATTTATTAAAATCTAAATATTTTATATTAAGTAATTTAAAGCTGTCTGCAATTGAGGGATAAGTACCATATTTATGAATGTAGAAATCTTTTATTATGTATAAACAGGAGAAAAATCTTTTATATCTATAAAATAGTCCTCATTTTTCATCACCCCAACTTCTAGATATCTTGGTATCATAACTTGCATTGTTTTAAAAATGTATATTCAAGAAAAAAAAGTTTGTTACTGTACCTCCCCAGCTCTTGATTTCATTTTTAGCTCATCAGGCCTGAAAGGCCAGATGGGCTTATGGCATGCCATGGTGTCCGGCGTCCGTCCATCCGTCCGTAAACTTTTCGCTTTTTCGACTTCTTCTCCAGAACCAATGACTCCACAGAGCTGAAATTTTATGTGCAGACTGCTTGGCCAATGGGGATTCTAAATTGTAGATTTCGTGACTCCATGACCCCAAATGGGGTCACAGGGGTCACATCCTTAAAAACCTATTTTCATCTTCTTCTCCAGTTCCAAAAGGTCTAGAGAGCTGAAAAGTTGTGAGCAGACTCCTTGGGTAATGGGGATTCTAAATTGTAGATTTCGTGACCCCATGACCCCAAATGGGGTCACAGGGGTCACATCATTAAAAACCTATTTTCATCTTCTTCTCCAGTTTCAAAAGGTCTAGAGAGCTGAAAAGTTGTGAGCAGACTCCTTGGGTAATGGGGATTCTAAATTGTAGATTTCATGACCCCATGAACCCAAATGGGGTCACAGGGGTCACATCATTAGCAGCTCCGACTAAGTCGGAGCTGCTATCAGTTTTTGTGCAGTTTCCGTCGCCGCCGCCGCCGCCGCACGCGCGTTTTGTATTCGCTATAACTTTTTTCCTAGAAGGTTTTGAGAACTCATATACATAACTTCTTACTTATGCCCCTGGGGAATTTTTTTGACATGTTCATATTCAAGGTCAAAGGTCAAGGTCACGAGTTCTGAAATCGCTGAAAAGATCCTTGTAAACACGATAACTTGAAAAATATTTGTAGTATCAGGCTCTTATTTGGTGTACATTAACTATGGAGAAAGGCCAAGATTTGAAAAGGTTTTCGCTAACATCCGTCAAAGGTCAAGGTCACAGCGAGGGCACGACTTAAGCATGCTTTTGCGAAAATGTCTTATTTCAACTATTAACACTTTAAATCATTAAATGATTGTTATACACAATGAAAAGTGATCACTGATTGTGTGACCTTGAATTTAAAAGGTCAAGGTCACGAAATATGGTCAAGGTCACCAGTTCTGAAATCTCTAAATAACCTTTTCCCAAGAAGGTTTTAACACCTCATATACATAGCTTCTTTCTTATAAACCTGGTGGATGATTTTGACATGTTCACATTCAAGGTCAACGGTCAAGGTCACGAGTTCTGAAATCGCTAAAAAAATCCTTGTAAACACGATAACTTGAAAAATATTTGTAGTATCAGGCTCTTATTTGGTGTACATCAACTATGGAGAAAGGCCAAGATTTGAAAAGGTTTTCGCTAACATCCGTCAAAGGTCAAGGTCACAGCGAGGGCACGACTTAAGCATGCTTTTGCGAAAATGTCTTATTTCAACTATTAACACTTTGAATCATTAAATGATTGTTATACGCAGTGAAAAGTGATCACTGATTGAGTGACCTTGAATTTTAAAGGTCAAGGTCACGAGATAGGGTCAAGGTCACCAGTTCTGAAATCACTTAATAACTTTTTTCCATGAAGGTATCAACACCTCATATATATAGCTTCTTTCTTGTACACCTGGGGAAACATTTTGATATGCTCACATTCAAGGTCAAAGGTCAAGGTCATGAGTTCTGAAATCACTACAAAAATCCTTGTAAACACGATAACTTCAACAACTTCTGTGCTATCAGCCCCTAACTTGGTATATATCAACTATGGAGAAAGACCAAGATTTGAAAACGTTTTTGCTAAAATCTGTCAAAGGTCAAGGTCACAGCAAGGTCACAACTTAAGCTTGCTATTGTGAATATGCCTTATGTTAACAATGAGCACTATTGAGTCATTGCATGATTGTTATACACAATGAAAAGTAATCATTGATGGTGTGACCTTGAACGTCAAGTTCAAGGTCATGAGATATTGGTTAAGGCCATGTTAATCTTTTGATCTAATTTTGAAATCAGAAATAGTTTTTAAGAACAAAGTTGTGAAAAGTGACCCCAGTGATGATTCAACTTGTTAGAATAACTTGAATAATGAAAAACATTTTGTCCAAAAAAAATCCAATTTTATTTATGCTGAGGAGAAGGCGGAACAGGGAAAGGCGAGACCCAAAGTTTCGGAGCTGCTCTGCTTTTGCGGTGTCCCGCAAACGCTCTTCTAGTTAAAAACCTATTTTCATCTTCTTCTCCAGTTCCAAAAGGTCTAGAGAGCTGAATAGTTGTGAGCAGACTCCTTGGGTAATGGGGATTCTAAATTGTAGATTTCGTGACCCCGTGACCCCAAATGGGGTCACAGGGGTCACAGGGGTCACATCCTTAAAAACCTATTTTCATCTTCTTCTCTAGTTCCAAAAGGTCTAGAGAGCTGAAAAGCTGTGTGCAGACTCCTTGGCCCATGGGGATTCTTACTTGTAGATTTCGTGACCCCGTGACCCCAAATGGGGTCACAGGGGTCACATCGTTAAAACCTATTTTCATCTTCTTCTCCAGCTCAAAAAGGTCTAGAGAGCTGAAAAGTTGTGTGAAGACTCCTTGGCCAATGGAGATTCTTACTTGTAGATTTCATGACCCCGTGACCCCAAATGGGGTCACAGGGGTCACATCCTTAAAAACCTATTTTCATCTTCTTCTCTAGTTCCAAAAGGTCTAGAGAGCTGAAAAGCTGTGTGCAGACTCCTTGGCCCATGGGGATTCTTACTTGTAGATTTCGTGACCCCGTGACCCCAAATGGGGTCACAGGGGTCACATCCTTAAAAACCTATTTTCATCTTCTTCTCTTGTTCCAATAGGTCTAGAGAGCTGAAACGTTGTGTGCAGACTCCTTGGGTAATGGGGATTCTAAATTGTAGATTTCGTGACCCTGTTACCCCGATCTAGGTCACGGGTCATGACCCAAAAACCTATTTTCATCTTTATCTCAAGTATTTAAAGCTCAAGAAAGGTGAAATGTTGTGTAGAGACTCTTTGGTCAAAGGTGATTCTTGATTGTAGGATTTGTGACTCTGTGACTCCAAATATGGGTCACAGGGGTCATGATCTAAAAACCTATTTTTTGCTTGTTAACACTGTATAACTTGAGATAACTTAGATATTCAACCTTAGATAATAAATCAATGAAATTCTATTGAGCTACAGAGCCCATGGCTCTATTTTTGCACATTTGGCTTCTGATCAAGAATTACGGGGTTTGAATCCCGCCAGAGGTTCGGCAACTTTATTTGCTGTAGAGAACTGCTCTAAATGCAGTAAGGTTTGGATGCAATGCTACACTTAATTTCAGCGTAGTACCACCCATGGTTCGCTAGTTTCAGCAGGTTTCACTACAATTCATAGCCACATGGTGTTGCAGGCTTTCTCCCTGCAATCATACTAGCAGCTGTGATATAAGTTGAATACTCTTGAAAGCGACGTTAAACCAAACTCACCTCACCCTACCTTAATTCTATTTACTTGTATCAGACATAGAAGTCAATAGTTCGGTATAAAATTTGTCTGAAAATAGATCTCAAAGACTTTTAAAATTGACCAATGTCACTAATATTCAAGAATTTGTTGAATTTCTTTAATCATATTTCTGTTCGTCACATGCATCAATATGGATAACCAATCAGTATGAAGTGACTGCCATTCAATACGATTATCATTTGGTATCAATCTCATTGTTAAAACAAAGAAGAAGTGTAAATTTATTTGACGTAGAAAAGTTTTGTTGAAGACGTATGCAGCAGTTGGAGTTTGTTAGTATTTAAACTGAAAAATGATAAGGAGAGATTAATAAACTTATTTCGATATTTTAAGGGCTCCAGAACAATTAAATGGTTTGTATAGTCTCACAATGGGCAAAATCAAATTAAATCTCTGTGATTTATTTTATTAGCGCATTTTGAAGATTTGTTTCACAAAAAAATACTTTGTTTCAAATTTTGTCAGGTTACAACTTCACAAATAGGAAAAGTGTACATGTATGATATTGTTATATTAATGTTGAATTTATTCCAAAAGGTACATTTAGTTTTATTTTGCCCCTATCTTCTTCAAAACACACCATTTCCCTTTTCCCTTATACTCACGACTATACTAAAAAGATAAATAAAATGCAGTAGTTTTCAATGAATATTTTGAATTTTGAATGATAAAACAGGGATAAATGTCACTAGCAAACCTACCATCATTGCTAATCAAATTCCTAAAATTTTCGCCGAGGATGTTTTTATGTTCGAAATATAACAACTTTTATTCATGTCATGTAGTCTTTAAAAAAACAATTTGAATCAGAAATTTATTCAAATGTTATGCAAAAATCCCTTCCAACTCACCACTCCATGGTTTTGCTACACTTCTACATGAATCATAGCACTGGGCGGTTTCTTTGTTGTATCAATGGCTGTATTTCCCTAAATAATGGCAGGTTGTCTTCAACAGACAATGAAGTACAATTCTGAATTGAATTCAAATTGTATGTTGTTTGTAGATTATTGGCGAAACTATGTGTTGGCTTTCCTGGGTCAGTGAAAACAAATTAATAAATGTTTTATTTATAAAAAAAATTGTGGGAGTGGTTTGTCACAAGTTAGTCACAATAGTTATCGTTCATTGCTTTCGTGTTATGTGTATGCAATGAATGAAGAACCAACATATAGTAATACTTTCTCATACTTTATTCATAAAAACAATTACTTCCGGGTTCGCCTTTTTGGGTCAAAGATGAAATGTCCAAGTGGCAAAAATTTGAATCTGCATCCCTGGGTTTGTGTAATGTGTTGAAGGGTTTTAAACAAATACAATGGTAAAAGTAAAATAAATGGTTTTAACAAAACTTATCAAGAACAAGTGAATGGAATCTATTTATATTTGGCCTCAAGGAATTACTGTTGGGCAAGGCCTAATGCTCCAATGCCCACATCCCCAAACACCTCATGCCTTTTTGCCCTATTCACAGTTTTAAACTTCTTTAATGTTGATTATGGCTATAGATATAGGATAAATTTTAAAAATCTATTTGAAAATTAACTGATGGGTTGTGTTATTTCTCTGCGTTCAGGGATAGAGTTCAAAGGTAAGTGTCTTGTTTAATGTTTTGATTGATGTCTCAGTTTTCAACTTTTTATGATTTTTCGAACTTTACTTTTCAGTATTTCTGTACATTTGCATTGTGTTGGTACATTCCATTTGAAGATTTTGTTTGAATTAAGTAAAGAAGTCAGTGATGGTTGAGCATTATTATACCCCCGACCAAAAAGGTCGGGGGTATATAGTAATACCAAGGATTCCGTCTGATCGATAACAGAAAAACTATTCATCTCATCCTTTTCAAATTTGGTATGTCTTCTTCACCACTAGGAGAGGTGCAGTGCGAAATGTAAACCGAATTGGTAAATTTCAAAATGTTTGCTGAATTCTTTTTGTTTTTTAACTTAGCCATATTCGGAGCTAGAATGAACAAAGCTACTTCTGTGTTGTGATTTGTTGACTTTATCATTTTCTTTTTCATGTAACTTTCATCAATAGCTACTTCTGTGTTCCTGTTGATTTCACTGTTTTATATTTCCACTGGTTATATTTTGGAAAAAGTTAAATTTTCTTTCCTTTCAGCCATAAACTGCTGTATATCCCTCACTGTGCTTACAGGGGTGTGCTTCCATGTACCTGTTGTTTCAAGTCACTCGAATGAATCATTATGATGGATTAATTTCCAAAATAAAGTTGAAATCGGTGGTAATGGCAGTAGTGTATTATGTTACCCCTACCTTTTCAAGTTACTATTATTCCTACTTTTACTTAAACCACCTTTTTTACATGAAGATCGACACTTGTCCTACCCTTTTCACAAACAGTTTAATCTTAGCAATTACATTTCATAGCTTATCAATCCTTAGGTGTGCAGACTACTCTCTCTATAAGTAAAATAAAAATTCAAACTTTAACAGTCGGGGGTATTAGTGAGCCACGCTCACTTTTTTGCTTGTTTATGATTGTGTTGTTCTTTTTTCTATTACCGGTAATGTTTGAAAAAGACAAGTTAAATGTCTGTAATCTTATCATTTTGCATGAACTGTAAATTCTGTTACCTTATTTGGTTGCTTGTTATCCATCGTATTTTGTAAATTTATTCACAATCAATGAAGTGGTCCCCTAAACACAAACCCTTTCCATCCTTTCATTCTTCTCTTGAATCTTGAAACTCTTAATTAAGAATATTGATACAAAGACAAAGAATACTTAATTTTCAAAAAATAGCTATACACAATCACCTGACTGCGCCTCTGTTAATGGCTGTAATATTGCCCAAGTAGCTACAATCACTCTCACACCATCATCAGTCCCCCAAATTCACCATGAAATCCCAATTACGTATACTGTATGATGAGTACTTGTAATTGAATTTTAGAAATATTGACTTCAGCTCAATTTCAGTTATATGAACCAGTATGTATAAAGAGTTAAAAGTTGGCAAGATGAAACATTACTGTACACCATTTGGGGGTATTTTAGTGTCCGACAGTACAGAACTGTTATCTTTCCTTAATGCCGACATATTATGTTACTGAACTGTTTTTTAACAACCCTCTCCGAACATCATGATTATATCCATTAACCTTAAATTCACAAAACATTTTTTCTCAGAAGTCCAGATAATATAGAAGATGACGTCCTGTAAACACTGTTACTGTCATGTGTGGAAAGTGATTTCTATGAATACGTTTTCTTTATTTTCAGGACTTGTTAAGGATGACACACCCTATCAACGCTTTGACGCCTGATTCTGTTGCCGTGGAAATTAAAGGAAAATATCTCCAGTTGCCATAGTTATTTAAAGATAATTCTGCTGTTGCTGTGGAAAGATCTAAAGGAAATTTCACCACATGCTATAGATATTTCTAAGGACAGAACAATGTCTTCAGTAGCTGTCAAAGCACTCTAAATAAGAGCTTTTAGAAAATTTATTCACTAAATATGGGGTGTTTTTTTTATTTTTTGTGAGATTTCTTTTCCCTTTGATTTTAATAATATTTCATCACCAAATGTATATTTTGTAAATTGTATTGAAATTCATAACCGAATCTTTGATGTCTCATATTTAACAAATGAATAATTTGTTTGATAAAGATTGTTTTATCAACTTTGAATCGTCTAACTTTCTGATATGCAAGTCAAATAAGTTATTACCTACAATATGAAAAATAACTTTTTGTTGAGTATTGAGGCTGAAAAAATCTTCCAAAATATTTTAACCATATTTTCATACTATCAGCTCACTTATTTTTGTAATCATATTTGAACTTTAAACTTACTTCTCTTCATATCTCAATATGAGTGTATATATTCATATATTATCCATATACAAGGTATTATGGTGTGGGATATCAGATATTGTTTCACCAAGTAACTGTGTTTTAGGTTTTTCTGTGTGACTATTTTTTTTCATCCACACATTTGCTTAACTATGCAGAAACAAAAAGCTAAATGTGAAATTCAAAGTTTATAATTTAAAGTTTCTGAGAAGTGATAAGTTTTTGTTATGTTGAAGCAACTGTTTTCAATAGTGCTCTTCTGCTTACGTATGTTTCTTGAATATTGATATTTAATAATTTTCTTCTTTTCAGTGTTACCCTTTTGCATCTTTTTGTTACATTGACTCAAACTTTGGCTAAATCCTTCTTATACTTTTTGTCTTTCAATGAACTTTCTTATGCGTGTATCCTCTGTATAATTTTTATCATCTGTGGAAATTATTACTTGTATCTGTATTAAAAAATCAGACATTTTTATTGTGATAGAAAACATTCCGTCTGATTGAGAATTTTCATCTTTTAACAAGAGTTTTGTCAATATGAAAATAACCTTATGGGCTTATTTAATTCATGGTAAAAAATTTTAGTTTTAAAAAATATCTTGTCATAATTATAGTTTTCATTTCATTTGTTTCACTGTATATTTATGGTATTGTTTCAATTTTAGGGCAGATATATGAATTCACATGATAGGACTTCAAATATCGATATTATATTGTGTAAGTATAATAGTATATAAACAGTGATATTTTTCTAGATTTTGCATCTTTGCAAAATTAGAAAACTAGAAACATTAGGAAATTTGCTCATATAAGAGACATAATATTTTTCTACTTTGGTGAAAGATTCTGCAAATTACGAATATATTTTTTGACATTTCACTAAAGTCATTTTTGAATGAAAATGGTGCATACGATTATATTTTATCCTATATTCAGAATAAGGACAGTGCCTTTTCCAACCTATCCAGTTAAAATATATATTGTTCTCTTGCTACTCTCACACATTACATCTAAAGAAATTTCCCTTCGTCATCTTTGAGAATGTGTCTCCTTATTTCCCCATATCTCATTGAAGTCATTGCTTCCCACATTACCTCTGTTACGTTAAGATGGATATGATTAGTTAAAAAGATTGTCCCCAACACAAAATTATCACTTGTATAATTGATTTAAAGTATAAGCGAGCAATGCTTCAATTGGTTGACAGATACTGTATACATATATAACATCTTATATACACCCGGTGCTAATAGACTTATAGGCTCGGCTCCTCTTCTCAGATTAATTTCTCCATTGAGTGTGCCACAGACAAAATACCAATGTTTATTACAGGCCCGGAACTTATTGGAGACCTGGCACTTATTTCTTGAAATGTTGGTTAATTTATTAAGGAGACGGGATGATTATTAATAAGCCAGGGACTTGTTTCTTGAAAAGTTGCTTAGACTTGGTCTTTATTAGTTCTTTAAATGGGGTGCACTTGATTTGCTCTATCCCGGGTATAGCCCGGTCACGTGACCAGTCTACCCGGGTGATCCGAACAGACGAAACAAATCAAGTTATGGCAACCATCATAGCCAACTTAGTAGCGTGGCAACAAAATATCGAACTTTTCTACAATGTTTGCGACAATGACAACGATATCTCAACAATATTAAGCAATATATTACTTCTGCTTGAAATATCTGCTACATTAGTCTTTCCCTTAAGTCCTCTTACAAAAATTGTCTTGGAAATGTTCAGATGGAAAGATACACAATATTTTCAAAAATGCAAAAATGAGTTTTGTCCGTATGCCACCATTATCACCCACGATAGCCCGCTCATTTGAAACTGGGTCAAACTGGTTACCTTGAACACCCGCCCACCCGAATCAAGTGCGTCGCCGCTTCACAACCGGGTTGCTGGCGAAAACGGGCGACCCGGACTATAGCCCGGCTGGCAAATCAAGTCCGCCCATGCAATGTGGCCATGGGTCATTCTTAGGTGTACTGAATGTAGCAAGATGACTTTACATCTATTTTTTTATTGGATCTTTTTCCCACAAACTTATCCTGCCAAAATTATACAATCAAATTCAAGTCATCACTCCAGTAACAGTTATCTGCCCTTTAAGTATTACATGATTGAAGTGATGTCTCGTTGAAAATATGTAACCCATCCTTTTGTCAAATAAATATTTTTGATTTACCCTGTGTTTTTGGTTAAGTTCTTGAAATTTCAATTTCAAAAGAGGTTTTTGAAGTTGTTAAGCTTCACATCATTGAAACCAATTCGCAAGAAAAGATTTGTTCAACATGAGGACAGTTTTATACCCCTGCTATGAAGTAAGCGGGTGTATATAGCTGTCATTCCGTCCGTCGTTCCATCCGGTCAATTTTCTGAAAAACCGTCAATGGTACATCAATCAAACTTTTCACAGATGTTAACCATGTTCTTCCCATCGCTCACAGACAATTTTCAGTTTTCTGAGATTAAAATTTGTTGGTGTTTCTATGGAAACGTCACTTTTTGGACTTAGATTTATCGAGTTCAATCCAGACAAGTTTTCACGGAAACTATTTAAACTTGGTGAATGAAATTTTGGATGTCACAGGGGGTATTCGACTGTACAGGGAAACCGGATGTTGCACGCCTTCAACAACCAATTTCCCGCTGTACAGTTTTTACGAAGTACCCCTGTCTTCACGCTCACGGTAATTATAGAACATATTTTCTTTAAAATGGACTCAAACTTTATATGTCGACAGATGAAGCTTTCTTGTACCCTAAACTATTCTTCTTATGATGTGACATTCGTTCAATCTCTTTATCGGGACAATTTACTGTCGTCTTTCATATCACGTTAGCATGCCCTACGAAAATATGTCTAAATTTGTCTATTACAGCAATATAAATTAATTATTTCCCTCAATTACACATTTTCTATGTAAAGCGAATGCAGATTGTATTATATGACTTTGAAAGCAGGTAATTCGGACTGTTTCAAGCCCCTATGTTGCCTAAAACTAAACTGTACGTCAAATGGTTGTTGCTGCTGTCTCGGGCAGTGACTGTACAGGTTGTTGCGCATTTACAGAGTGACAGCCGTCTGATTGGTAACCGAAAAATAGAATATCACAAAATATGTGCATGTTTATTCTGCGTATTATAATTAATTTGCATTATTTGTAAACCTGTTCATGTAATTTTGAGGTCGGATTCGACACAAATGGTTAACCTAACATTCAGGTATCCGACAAATGCTGTTTCACTAAAACTAACATGCAGTTTTATGTGGAATGAAAACATAATGTTCTGAACTTCTTGATTCTTTCAGAAAAGGATGTCGAACCTTTGAATGAGTCTTGTGTTTCATTAAATTCTTCACTTGTCACAAGTGAAACGTGAGTTGACTCGGAGCTGACAGGTTCATCATACACCTTTTCTTGTGATGTACTAGCTGCTGCCACTGATGTAATGAATTCTACTATTTTCCCTATCAGGAATGCATGTCTTATTATTATCCTCCGCCGTGAGTTTACCGCGAAGCGGGGGATATAGTTTTCGGTTGCGTCCGTCCGTACATACGTCCGTACGAAATGGAATAACTTAAATACTAGTCACTGGATTCTTTTCATAATTTGCATATGGGTTCATCATAGAGAGAGTAAGCTTCCCACAGAGGTTTATGACCTTGACCTTCATTTCAAGGTCACAACAAGACTTTTTCATTTTACCCTTGTCAACAGGATATCTCAAGAACCATTCACTGGATTCTCTTCATATCTTACACGTAGCTTCTCCAAGGAAAGACAAAGGGCTGATTAGATTTTGGTGACCTTGACTTTATTCTCAAGGTCACAGCAGAACTTTTGAATTTTTCGACATGTTAATCTACATGTAAAGCTTGTCAGCAGGATATCTCAAGAGCCATTCACTGGAATTTTATCATATATTACACAAAGCACCTCCAAGGGAAGACAAAGGGCTGATTATATATTTTTTAACTTTTACATTATTATCTAGGTCACAGCAGAACTTTGAGTTCGATATCACAAGAACTGTTTATTAGATACTAATCATTATCTTACACCAGTGGTTCTTTTTGTGAAAATTCAGGGCCCAGTCGATTTTGCTGATCTTGACATTATTTTTCAATTTTGAAGTATGAATTTGCGGCGGGAGATCATGTCACCTTAGTGACAACTACTTGTCTTTAATTAATTTGGCACGTACAATGTTTTGAAAGTTCTTGGTATGTAGTTTTAATTTACCAGTACTGCAATCTAAGATGCGATGGCGGACCTTTAACACATTTGTTGGATGAGCATCTACAGAATGGTTAATGACAGTCTCAAAGTCCGACGAAAAAGTGCAATAGTAGCAATGGAAAGCCGCCATAATTGAAATGATATACGCTGAATGCATGTAGCCTGAAAAAGTAAATGAAGTTGAACACGAATGGTATTACATATCATGCATCAGAGAATCATTACAACTCCCTGTACAGTCAAAAAATCATTAACTGCAACTCCCTGTACGGTGCTGGTGCAACAACCATTAGAGCGTACAGTCACTATTTTGCCTTGTTTTTCTCTAAATATAAAGAGATGAGCATTAAAAAGTCACACAAGTCTTCGAATAAGAATTATTTTGCTATATAACTTTATAAAAGTACTGTATGATCACCACGTGCGTAATAACATGACTTTAACACGCTTTTTCGCGATCGCTACGCTAGCTTCAATCGGCCTGCCACTTGGAACAGGCATTTATGACAATAATAGAAACATTTTCGTTATTATGAGATTATGAGGAGAAAAGCTTGAACAACTTAAATTTATAGCATTTCTATAGTAAAGGAGGAGAATAACTCAAACTAACCGTGAGCGTGAAGACAGGGGTACTTCGTAAAAACTGTACAGCAGGAAATTGGTTGTTGCAGGCGTGCAACATCCGGTTTCCCTGTACAGTCGAATACCCCCTGTGGATGTGAGTACTCATGACCATACTCTTTATCGAGTTCGAAAACCAGTTCTGAAATATTATTTCTTACGGAGTTATGGCCCTTGAATCCGAAATTGAACTTAGTACCAAAATCTCTGTGATTGCTCCAATGGGTTTTCTCTGAAACTATTTCATCTAGCTGAATGAAATTTAACATGTAGGTAGTCCAGATGATACTCAAAGTCCAGTTCCGAAATATTATAAAGGGGCGGGGTAGCGCAGTGGTTAGCACGTTTGGCTTCGGATCAAGAGGTCCAGGGTTCGAATCATGCCAGGGGCTCGGCAACTTTGTCTGCAGTAGAGAACTGTTCTACATGCAGTAAGGTTTGGATGCAATGCTACACTGAATTTCAGCGCAGTACCACCATTGGTTGGCTAGTTCCAGCCGCTGCTCGCAGGTTTCACCGCAATGCATAGCCACATGGCGTTGCGGGCTTTCTCCCTGCCATAATACTAACAGCCGAGTTATAAGTGAAATACTCTTGAAAGCGCCGTTAAACCCAAACTCACCTCACCCGAAATATTATTTTTACAGACTTATGGCCCTTGAATCAGAAATTGAACTTGGTACCAAAAGAGCTGTGTTGCTCAAATTTGGACTAGTTTTCTCGGGAACTATTGCATCTAGCTGAATGAAATTTAACATGTGGGTAGTCCAGATGATACTCTTCATCGAGTTCAAAGTCCAGTTCTGAAATCTTATTTTGTACAGAGTTATTGCCCCTGAATCTGCAATTGAAATTGGTACAAATTACCGCTGTGAATGGGAACAATTAAGTTACCTGAAAAATATTACAAGTGGGTGAATGAAATTTTGTAACAAGCCAGTTCCCACTAATATTTTAGACAATATTATGATGCTTGAATCTGTTTTTTGAACATTTTCCCTTGACATCTATAATGCTCAATGGACGGATGGCGGGGGTATGTGAGCCATGGTCACTTTTTTTTGTAGTAAAAAAAAGCAAAAGAGGTAAGAATACATGAATATATTTTATTTGGTATAAAAAAATCACTTTTACATGATAGAAAAACGCACATAAGTATAGAATATTTTTTATAAGATTGCAGGTGAAATACCATGAATTATCAATGAAAATAAATTCTGTTATCAGTCACTAGTGAAAATAACAATGGAACGTGTTATTAGTCACTAGTGACTGATATAACAATGACCTGACGTCATAAAACAATGCTAAGATGTCATGACACGTTCATGATGTCACATTGTTGCTGAGGCAACAGGCTCATTCTAGAGCCGAATTAACGTAAATGCAAGTCGATTTTGTTGAATATGCAAGGATTTGGTCATATAATAACTAGAAAATTTGTCTTTTCTTGACAAATACCATGTTTATCTCATCTCGTGAGGTAGAAACTTTTAATATTATCACTCTTGGTAGTATAAACTTTCTACCTCACTCAATGAGATAAACATGGTATTTGTCAAGAAAAGCCAAATATCCTCTATATATTAGTCATATATACATGATGTAATAAACAGTAGTATCATACCATATAGTTTAAACATAGATGTGATCTTTAAGTCCAAGGTCCATTTTTATGTCAAATAAATAATCTCGGTGTAATCAGCATGTTGAGCATTAAAGGATGTATCATTTACCCATGGCATTATGCCGGGGGGATTTACACTGCTATAATGTATAATTTTATTGTTCAAGACAAAGAGGAATTTTCTCTCATCAACCATTTCCTTGTAACGCAACGGCAAACCGTATTATAGCTGGTTTACGAAAACAGAAGGGAAGTAAGTTTCACACTGAAGCTTAGCCTTTTGGTGTCCTATTTGTTCCGAGTATGTGACCCATGCATCACATAAATCAACCAATTAATGATATGTTGTTTACAAATGGACTTATGATGCCCTCAAATGTTTCAGCTTTTTACCACAAACACGCACTTCGCATGCAACTTCCGCATCGGTCCAACGTCAAGCATCGTGTACCACCATAACTATGCAAATGGAATAAAATCTGAACGGAATAACTGATGTTGGATTTTGCTTTGATTAGCTATTCAACATACTAACCCAGGACAATGTTATTGGTTCTAATGTTTTTTTTACATTATTCATACATACAATCTTACTGGGAAATATTTACAAACTTAGTTCAGTTTATTGTGTTTTTGGCCTCATATAGAAACATACATATATTGGTAATGGAAATTCACACATACGAAAAAAACATTACTATGACTGTTTTTCTTTCGTTCTTTTGTTTCTAATAGTAATGGCATGTTTGCAGAATTTGCACAAGTTCAGAACTACTTGCATAGACCAATCATTCATACAAGTCACAAGGAAAGAATTCGGGACATGTGAAGGCATATTTGATATGTGTCACCTCAATCTCATTTAAATCAGACCGAATGTGACACTAGCTATGTTTGTGATCTAAGCACTGCATCAAAGAGGTTATGTCAGGTGACCTTCACTTCAGCCAATCAGCAACAAGCCTAGAAAAGCTTTGGACCAAATTGAGTTGATGTACGTGCGAAACACAACGATCAATTTCGTAAGGCCTCCTTATTGACTGAAATTATTGAATGTGAAAGGTCATACTGAAGGTCACCCATTTCTGCGGGGTAGCACTCAGATGGACAAACCACAGGCCAAGTTTAGTGCCAAGTTTAGTGCAAATTCGTTCACAGGCAAAACTGGTTGTTCATCTCCTATTTGCGCTAAACTTGGCCTGTGCATGAATGAGGTATGAGTGTTATGTTCGATCTGATTGGTTTCATCCCCAAGTTGAAAGCTGGTCACACAATCTACAATTTAGAATCCCCATTTGCCAAGGAGTCTGCACATAAAATTTCAGCTCTGTGGAGTCATTGGTTCTGGAGAAGAAGTCAAAAAAGCAAAAACTTTACGGACGGATGGACGCCGGACACCATGCCATGCCATAAGCCCATCGGGCCTGATGAGCTAAAAAGGGGCCATTCTTTAATATACATTTAATCTTGTAATACTACAATGGATTGGAATAGCTCCATAGTTGTATCTTTTGATGTAAAATATTCTCGGAATAAATGGCAATGCCAATAATATATTTCAATAATTACTCAGAATTCTACAGAATTCTAACCTAAATTTGCAATCAACCTTGTCACCATCCTTGACAGTTTATCATGAGTAAGTGAGTGAGTTGTTTAACGCCACTTGTGCAATATTCACCCCCTGGAACCCTGTACTGCAGGGCTCCAGTGATAGTGATTTTGTACAGCGAGAGATACAGTGATAGTGATCGGATTAGCGAGGATAATTGCTGTATGTGTGTACAAAATGCAGCTGTAAAGCAACATATGGGTAATACACAGTACATGATTATGACTGATGGCAAGCTGAATCTTTGGCCCATTCATAAATGTATTTACTTAACCTTTTAATGATGCATATGTTTGTGGTCATGTGGTTTATTAGTCGGGGGCGTCAAAATAAAACATTATTGGAACACGTATGCAAATACTACGCACCATATCGACCAAATTATAGAATTAACATGGAACTTTAACCTTCAGAAACCACATTGTATCAATTTGGAAGTTATTTGCTTATTCTGTTAAAAGTTATTGTTAAAATATTATACTGTACATACCTCGCAGTGATCGTGATCAGTACAGATCAGTGATCGTGGTTTGGATAAATGTGCAGTGATCGTGATTTTCTGTACGAAATTAGTAAATACTTCAAATTGAGCATCAAAATCGATGATTAATTGAATTTCAAAAGAAGAATTTGTAATCAATTTCCAGTCAGGCATCGTGGAAGATACTGTAGGGTGTGGATATTGTTCTGTAATAGGTACTTTCAAAGAAAGTAGTATACAATTCGATAGAGAGACCAAACATTAAGATACTGACTGTAAACTATTATGAAAGTAGAGGCAGATACCTAAATCTTCCTTCACAGACAATGTGCCATGAAACCCTGAAACATCTGAGATGGCATTAAATAATCGTCCAAAATGATCAATAAAAGAACAATGTCATGTATAACGTCAAATTGGCGATTTCTTTTTTTTACACGTAAGAAAGATTGATTTGAATCAGAACCCGAAATGGTATAAACCGAACCAAATTGAACTTATTCCATGCTTTAATCAAAATCAATAATTTATTTTCTCATACTCCTTCTTCTAGTTGCTCAAAGTAAAATAAAAAATGGTTAAATGGTCTTTTGGTCAGTGTCAGCAAGGCCACTTACTCAGAGATTTTGACAGTTCATCGTATAGACATGTTATAAGTACTAGTTCATTGAAAGAACAAATGCGATTTCATTGCAAGCTTAATTTGTCACCTCCTAGCATCTTATCTGATGTCATTGCATAGGGACACATGATGGGTAGAACTGTAAATAATGTTTCTTATAACTTTCAATCTTTCAACAACAATCATGTCAACTGGTTATGTTGTCAAACTCATAATAAATGTCCTTTCTTCTCAACATGTCCAGAATAAACATTATTATTACCACATTTACCAAAACGAAATTTGCTACATTTAAACGCATTATAAAGGTTTAATAATTGCAACTGAATTTGGTTATTCACAATTTAAGCGTTTAAAATATTGATTTGTGAATAAATTGCTGTAGATCGTTTTGAACCCTAATGTGGGAATTACTGCATTTAATAGGCACTTCTTTATTTTAGTTTTGTTGTGTTTTTGGTAAGTGTTTGACAGTATACTAAGCAACTTGAAGTTGAATATTGTGCCACACAAACGTCAAATAGACAAATCTCAAATAGAAGCGGTGTTGATATCCAATAGTAGTAAATTAGTTAACAGGATTGCAAAATGTTGACAGCACTAGGATGGTATTAGTACAAATGACATTTGAGAAGTCACGCACGGTGTGACTTCTCAAATGCACTTTCATGTTACATGTTTGTGATATATGGTTACAGATTGTACTTCATGCTTGTTATTTTCAATGGAATCAACTACTTTTTCACTTCCTTTGCTGACGAATGCCAGTTATTTTCATTATATTGAAGCCTTTGACGCATATAATTGTGAACCTAATTCCGATCACAGCAACCACAAACCACGATCACTGAAGGCATGTACAGAACATGTACAGTTAGACGATCACGATCACTTCATCAACTATTTTTCACAAATTCTCTAAAAGTATTGAAGTAAACAACTAAAGACTTCGTTCAAATGATCACCTAACTTTAACAATTACGACTTAATTTTCAATTGTTTTTTTAATCAATTATTATTGACATACTGGCTATATTTCTCTGTTTAACATAATGCTACCAAAGTAACTTGCTGATAACTTTCTCAATTTTTAACTTACCTACATTAGAAAAAATATAGGGATACACTGATGCCTCCACATGCATGAACTATGCTTACATGGAAGTAATGATTTGTTTATGTCGATGGATTTAGATATTTTCATCAACCGATGCACTAACGTCTGTAATCTCCGATCACTATCACTGCATCTCTCGCTGTACAAAATCACTATCACTGGAGCCCTGCAGTACAGGGTTCCAGGGGGTGATATTTAATACAGCCATTAACGGCTTCTCATGATGAAAGGATGTGCACTGTGCTTTGAAGAAACACTTCCTCATCATGGAATCTTTAATATTCATCAGATCTTACAAATTTGGGGCATCTGTCTAACAGTGCTATGAAATTTGACCCGACAATTTACTCTTTTGTGAACGATACGTTTTTCTTGTTCGTCACAAAAAAAATCAATGAAATTTGTATCCTCCATCAGGCAGACCCATATCGAAAAGGGTTGAATTTACTCCTAAAGCTCCTAAACCCTCTGGATCCCCCAACGTCATCAATCTTTTTTCTCCGAGACAGAACAGAAAATCAGCCACACTTCTCTTGTACACTTTCTCCGAAGAGAGATTCTTCGTAACTTATCTGACACAACAGTTAGTAATACATTATACAAGTCATAACCCATTCTTTCGCCTAAATCTACCAAATCCTGGGAATCAGTCGGGCAGTGTCTCGGAGATATGTCTGGTAGCTAGGGTCAGATCCCCACTTTTTGCGGCCGGCTCTCTCCAGGAGAGGAATTCCACTGACCCGAATGAGGAGATAGGCAAGGAGAGTTGGAGAGATGATGCTGATGTGTTCGTAGCCCGACAGGACGCTGGAGGAAGAGAGATAGATCCCCGTCCACATCATAATCTCTCCCAGATAGTTGGGGTGTCGACACATGCTCCACAGTCCGTGCTGGATAAACTTGCCCTGGGAAGAGAAAGAGGAGCATACATTCACAATTGCAAATTCTCAAAAATAGAGCCAATGGCTCTGTAGCTCCATAGGCTTTATATGTCAAAGGGGTAACAAATCTACAATTTATATAGAGAATCTCACCCTCGTGTCTTCTGATATCAAATATATCAACACGTGTTGATTAAAGTTCGAATATCCGAGACTTGACGAAGATATTTTTACTTTAATCAACGAGTGTTGATATATTTGATATCAGAAGCAAGAGGGTGAGATTTTATTTATCTTTCAAAATCATTCTTCAACAATTATTAAGGTAGCAAAATAATGAACATAATATTATCTGCAACACAAAACTGCCATTTGACTACTGCAGCAGTGAGCTTAGTGATGTCATAGCATTATGATGTCATCAGCATTGTGGCCTCATAGCATTGTTACGTCATCAACTTTGTGACATCATAACATTGTCAGCAGTACTCTCTGAGATGTCAAAGCCTTGTGATGTCATTAGCTGATGATGTAATAGGATTGTGACAATTTGAGTGTTGCGATATATACAATGTTGATAAAGCTTGTAGATATCATTTGATCTCACACAAGCGATATCTACTGTGGGAACCAGTTTTGGACGATAAACCCTGATAAGTCAACTAATACAACTTCCTTATTTTTTTAAGGCGGCGTTTTGACATAGATTCTAATGTAGTTGTCAAGAGAGCTATGACATCACACTTTCCGAAATGTGTTTATTACAGTCATGGAAGCGGTGGAATAACAGCTTCTAAAATTTTCATTGACAAGGAAGCTGATGGATGAAAGTGCAATGCAAAGATAGTCATCTCATTTACATTTGAATTTCTACTCAAAGCTCCAACCTCATCCTACACTTACAGCATTATCAGGGTTTGCTTTGAAGGCAGATTTCTGGTAGTCTGCGACAGACTCTAGGAAGAAGCCGACGCCCCACAGCGTCCAGCCGATATAGTCCTGGGTGGAGAGTTCCTTGTCCTCCTCCTTTCTGTTCAGTAGCAGCACCGGCAGCAGCGTCGACAGCACCCACACACCTGAACATGATCAAACAGGATCAGGCACAGCTCCTACCTCTCTACATAAATTCTTTTATTTATATCCCGTGCCAACTACCCACGCAAGGCATAATTCGTGCCAGTCTTCATTTAATTTAAGCCCTGCTGCATTCCCTTAAAGGATAGATGTAAGGACATATGGTCACATTCGGATTCATTAGAATTGAAAATCTGCGGGGTGTCGTCCCTGAAGCGATGACTCCTATGACGACACTGAAGAAATCTCATTATTGGTGATAATAATTTAATTCAACATAATTATGCAATTTTGATTGTTAATTTCACTAACAAATCTTCAATAAAACAACTAAAATTTAATGAATGCAACCAATCAGAGTTCTCCATTTCTAGCCAAGAAAACGCTCCACAACGCAATAGAGGTGACTCTGAAAGAAATTTATTTGAACCTCTGTGGGAAGATAGTTTGATGTTAAGGACATGGAATGTAACTAACTTTACCTTGTATCGTCCAATAAATCCAAAACACCGAAGGTCTGGAGCGCACACTATCAAAGCGTGAATCTTTTCCATCTTTCAAGATTCGAGTGAAGAGGTAGAAGCCGAGACGACAAGCCCAGGTCATTACCAGACCGGTGTTCACTCTCTGACGCGTGTAGAACGTCTTGCCCCATTGCAAACTCTGCCACGCTAGGAAGAGGAATGTGCCGGATCCTGAAAGATTTATAAATCGATATAACAAATAACAACATCCTAGGGTCCATCAAAGTTACATGCATTAATTGAATATTGCTCTTTGAATCAACAATCATATTCATGTGATCAATATTTCCAATTTTAATTCCTTTATTGAAAAATAAGAAGAACATTTTTGGGGGGCAATATTACCTTTGAAATATATATTACCAGAGTTTGTTTCATCTTAGAAGACTTGTTTAAATTTAAATATGGTTAAATAATAATAGCCAACATTTATCCATTTGTTTTTCAAAAGTGTTTTGAAAATTATTTCTCGAAGTTAATTTTACTGTTACTTTAACAATATTAATTAATTTGTAAAATGTTTTAAAGAGTCCATATCCATATAAACATTTTTACAATAATTCATACAATAAAAAATATCTTTCTAAATAACAAAACGTACGCTTGAAAATTGATAAAATGATGATGCATTCAATAGTTAAAGTATTTATGTTTCGTGTAATACAGACATGATATTGAACCTTAGGCCTAAAAAATATAAAAAATGTTTCTGGTCTTTACAGGCTGACAAAAATGATGCGATGACACGGGGGTGAAGGTTTGAACTCCGCTTTTTAAAACATATCCATGTGAATTGGATGAACTTACCAGTTACATTGTGTAATACACTATGTGATACACACAATATGTAACACTATGTGACACACTATGTAACACTATGTGATACACGCACTATGTAACACTATGTGACACACACACTATGTGACACACTATGTAATACTTTGTGACACACTATGTAACACTATGTGACACACTATGTAACACACTATGTGACACACTATGTAACACTATGTGACACACTATGTAACACACTATGTAACACACTATGTGACACACTATGTGACACACTATGTAATACTTTGTGACACACTATGTAACACTATGTGACACACTATGTGACACACTATGTAACACACTATGTGACACACTATGTAACACTATGTGACACACTATGTAACACACTATGTAACACACTATGTGACACACTATGTGACACACTATGTAACACACAATGTGACACACTATGTAACACACCCCACCCAACACTTTGACACATGGATATGACTTATAATGTTGATTACACAGAGATTTTAATATTGTTACTCAGTTTATGCTTAGTTGACACTATTTATGTGATGATTGCAAAATAGTATACAACGAGTGGCACATTGTTATTATCAAATTTGGAAATGGATAAGGATGTCCACGGACTTAAATTTAGGTCCGTGGGACGTCTAATGTTTTAAGGTTATTTATCATCAGTTATTCTTTATATCAATCCTTGCATCAGCCACTCTCCCATCTCTGCAGTAGAGCTATACTTACTTATTTGACACTTTCGATAGTACAGTACAGCAATATAGATTAAAAACAAAATGTGTCATCTTCAAGTATGAGCTAGGGGTCCCACTTGAAAAATCAAATTTTCTGCATTCACTACCTGCTAAATCGTAAAACTTTTCAGTTTTCAAAAGGGACGCAACAGCCCAACAACTCCACTGGATGCCGAAGTCCAAAGCGGCCGCCCTGACGATTGAATTCCCCATGATTGTGCTCATGCTGTTATCAACCTGTGAAGTCGTTTCATAACACACAGGTCACTGGGTCGTTATCTAGGACAAACGCGGTCAGAGGCGAAAGGTCAAATGTAACACGGATGTGGCTATTGTGAATGAGATCTAGTTTGCATAAGTTAGACAAGGACATACAACGAATCTTGGGCGACACTGAGTCACGATTCCTGGTGAATGTTGTGTCAGTTTGACTTGGTGCAAGGTGCACCGTCACGTCCCTTGAGAGATACATTGTGAGATTGTAACATCCAAAACAGGAAATTGGAAATTGGAGTTGTCGAGAGTTGGGCCCGGAAAATATGTCAATAATGTAGTATGACACTAGATATAGTAATTTGATTACTTAAATGACAATGGGAACTATAGAATTGGTCCGTCATACTATATTGTCTTTAACTTTTCTACCATATCGTTCTACCTGATATAGTCAAACTTTTATTCAACGAAACATCTTAAACATAATTTCCATTTCACTTCGGGTTAATACCAGGGTTAGGGTTAATATTTAAAATATATTCGAGGTGAATCAATTCTATAGTTCCCCTGTGAAGGGTTTTATCACGGACTTGTCCGTGGTTTTATGTACCACATTTCCTCGAAAACAACCTTATAATTAGGCATCTGTTGGAGACCCGGGTTCTACCTTAGTTAGACTGACTTCTTTGATTGCTTTCTACTCAGCACACGTCCTCTCAGAGAGGATGTGAGTCTCGGTTTGATCGACGAAGTACGATATTCAGAATTTATAACAATGTGAAACTGAAACAGACAATATTAATGACACTCGATGACTATTATTGACTACCGTATTTCCTGGAATACAACCACTCTCAACTATATATAGTGTCCAGAAGAACGCTTCCAACAAAAATGATTTTTAATCCACGTTTGAGGAACACGACTGGCGTAGTTACATCATTTCTCCAGATGCCAACATAATCAATTTTTAACAAAATTTCTTTATCTTTTCCAGTTTTTCTTTTTCGTTTCTGAATAACATACCCTTAAATAATGATCGTTCTGATAGCTCCTTGTCAACAATATCTTATTTAATCTTTATTTCCTTATTTAAATTTTTTTTGTTTTTTTTTTAAACATAAAGTTTCCCTTAAATACCAAACATTCAGTCCCATTCAGTCATGTAGCAGTATTTTATTTGTAACTCAGTTTAAATAGTTGCGTATCACTAGTTTATATATGATATATTAAATTTGTGTTTTCTTTCTCATATTTTTCCATGTTAAAGGATGTACGATTTAAATAGTATAGACTATATGAAAATCTAAAGAGCTAGCAACTTGGGGTGTCTCATAAGTATGGTCGACCTCTGTGTTATCTTTGTCCAATATTTGAAAAGTTTTAAAAAGATATATATTTCATAGTCTACATCTAGTCTAGACAGACAAGAGACATAAATTATTTCCTTCTTTTTCAGTAAAGTCTATGATCAGCTGACCAGGATTTGTAAACAACGTTCCACGTCATGCCAAATTCTTCCCCAGAAGATGAGTATTCTAAGTGGTTTAGACAAGACGTGAATAACTTCCGTTTTGGCACATGCAGTACACGCGTAAGAGATCCGGGTTTGGAACTCATAGAGACTTATGGACATTGTCTGTTGTGGACAACTGTTCTACTTGCAGTATGTGAGGTGGGGTGAGGTGAGTTAGGGTTTAACGCCGCTTTCAAGAGTATTTCACTTATATCGCGGCTGCTAGTATTATGGCAGGGAGAAAGCCCGCAACGCCATGTGACCATGCATTGCGGTGAAACCTGCGAGCATCGGCTGGAACTAGCGAACCATGGGTGGTACTGTGCTGAAATTCAGTGTAGCATTGCACCCAAACCTTACTGTAGAACAGTTCTCTACTGCAGACAAAGTTGCCGTGCCCCTGGCGGGATCCGAACCCCAGACCTCTTGATCCGAAGCCGAACGCGCTAACCACTGCGCTATCCCGCAATCCTGCAGTATGTTTCAGATGCAATAATACGTAATACGTTAGAAGAGAAATACATTTAAAGATTTGTGAAAAAAATATCACTTTACGTCTGATTGAAGTGTAGCATTGCGGATACAAATTACACCGACAGAGCAGGATGTTTTAGAGCTTTGTTCACCTACCTGTGTATTGAGGGCAAATGCTATACAATTTAGCACACCTTTATGCAATATAGCAAGGTTTATGTTTAACACATGATGATTGAATACTTAATTCAACATTATTCAATTAACGTATTTAATCACCATTATACAAAATTCATACCTCATAGTTAAACGTTGCAGTTATTTAAGTGAACTTTAAGTGTTTTGTTCTTCTAAATAATAGAATTACTGTGTTCTTAATAGTCTGGCTAGACTTTAAGACCAGTGGAAACAACTTTATATGCATGAAGAACTTGAGCTACTGGAAACGGCCATGTCATGCACAATCTCTTCCAACATATACTGATGGAAATGAATAAATGAACGCATGTATTGATGGTGAAATTTGTTTTATTGTCATGGGTTTTTGATCAAGTATATTTCATTAAGTATGTACACCACAGGTGAAATTTCAGTATCTGTTGTGTCCTCCTTGTTTCCTGATCACTTCTTCACACCGTCGTGGAACACTTTGGACCAACTTCCGGATGACAGCCCGAGGAACTGCGCGCCACTCTTCTTGGAGAGCCTGGAACATGGCATCAGGTGTCATGAGTAGAACATCACGATCTCTCACCCGACGTCCAAGAACGTCCCAGAGGTGTTCAATGGGATTAATGTCTGGGCTCTTGGACGGCCATGGCAACACACTGATGATGTTGAAAATCCCTGTTGACGTGAGCCGTGTGGGGTCGAGCATTGTCATGTTGAAACTCAAAGTTTACACCCACTCTACGGCGGAAAGGAAGAAGAACAGGTTGCAAAACTTCCTCTCGGTAACGGACACCAGTCACCCTTCCATCAAGTCGAACAAGGTTGGTCCTTTGGTCGTAGGTTATGCCGCCCCATACCATCACAGATCCGCCCCCGTAGGAATCGTGTTGTTTGATGGTGCACTGATGGTGACGTTCACGAAGGCGTCGCCAAACGCAGATCCGGCTAGAGAAATAATGAGTCCTAAATTGGTTGCATTAGTTAGTCATGCAATCAGCGAAATCATTTACCAATGACACGTCATAATGCTATTTTTGGAAACAGAAACCTAGGATAAACGTTTTCTCATTTAAAGATGTTGCCTCGATATATGCTATTTGATAACAGATTTATTTGACAATTGACAATAAACATGCTGAGATATATAAAGAAGACCAAATCAGAGACAAACATCGAAAATAGTTGTTAGTGTTATTTACATCAGACAAATTCTAAGGACATATGCGACTAAGCAAGACCCTTTGCAGTCAAAGGCTAAGATTTGAAATAACCCGATGGGTGTAAACGATGTAGTCGATGTAAAATGTGATTTCATTCGATAAAAAGCAGGGCAATTATAAGTAGGATTTTTTGCCGTTGTAGGGGATTCGGTCAGAGACGAAAAATCGTCTAAGTAGAACAGAGGTTACGATTGAAAATATGAAGAGAGTAAACTCTGTGGGAGGAGAGTGTGTCATGCATAGTTTATATATCCGGGCCAGCTTGACTTTGTCTGGTGACAGTTCCATGCAGTATAAGAAATATCAGTTACTTATACTGTGTTGTGTCCCAAGGCAAGGCACTTCATCCACATTGTACTCAGTCCACCCAGCTGTTTTAATGGGTACCTGAACACGGGAGGTACGGACCGCTAAGTAGCGGCACCGAAAGTACAATTCCTTCAGGGTAATAATTGTACCGCCATTGAGCAGTGCTTGCACTGGATATTAGGCGTTAGATGTATATTATTATTACTCCGAGAAATTACATTTCAGAATCTAAGTTATTTTCAGCCTGAAAGCGACCAATGCGTATAATATTCAACGGACTAGGGAACGGTATGCTATATACAGGTATTTATAGAGTGAATCGAAGGGACATTTACATTACTAACGTAGACTGCGTTTCATGAACAATGTATTTCCTGGAAAAGTATTGATTCAAATATCACTATGCCGAGTATAGCGGCAATTATGTTACTCGACAATGAACTTTGCGTGGGGATATTCTATACGGGCCAGTAATCGCCAAACTCGTTCCATTACAGAATTAGTGCTGTAAACCCGGATACAAGAAGTAAGACTGTCAACGATTGGCCATGCAATCCTGTAATCTATCCAATCAGAATCGTGACCCTGATCCCAACTATAACAATGTTGTACGTTTAATGAAGCATAGGATCACAACCAGGCAGCAATACCGAACGATGAGACGTTGTCTCTTGTGAAGTTTTCCAAAGAACTGGAATATTTTCTGGATAACAACTTCTTTAATGTGAAAATACACGACGTTTCGGAGTATAAGCTAACTCAAGGTGAAGGAGTGAGCTTATACTCCGAAACGTCGTGTGTTTTTCGCATTAAAGAAGTTGTTATACAGAAAATATTCCTGTTCTTATGTATGCCACTTCTAAATGCCCCTCAAAGACCAGAAGTTTTCCCATCGGTGAAACCAAGAGAGACATGCACAAAGTAATATCACAACAGTAAAACTACATTGTATGTTTCCAGGACATAAACAGGAATCTTGCCCAACATCATCAAAATTGAAATAAGGAAGTTGCAAGAAGCATGTTTCAATTTTGTGCAGCAACTTGTATACCAAAATTGGACCATATCAGTTCATTTTAATTTTCAGATGAAATATTACTTAACAAACCCTAAGAGCTTCGAACTCGTACATTCAAGTCACTATAGGCGCCCTTGCGCGATTATTGCCAACAAATCCATGATTGAAAGTTGCTCATGAAGAGGCGTGCTCAGCCATTGAGGACAGTGGACATGTTTGCCACGAATTAGCATTGTATTAGATGGATATATTATAAGCATATCGTTTTTTTTATACATTTTTTCTTTTCATTCTTCAGTTCCTCAACTCGTGAAACATAACCGGATGATATGATATTATGATATAATCTACCTCATGACCTTTCTGGTTAAATTAAGAAAATTACAAATGAGACAAGGCATATTAATGATTGATAAACTGATGATGATACGAAAATATGTCAATTGGTTATCAGAAATCTACGTTACTTTTGTATTCAACGTATGTTATATGAAATAGTTATGTATGATAATAAAGACCGACATAAATCCCAGTGCAATTTCCAAACGCGAGGCATAATTCTTGCCAGTCTCCATGCATTACTGGCTGATTCAAGCCTTGCAGTATTTCCCTCGCTTTGTTGTGCCAAGATAGTGGGTCGCTGCACTTGATCATGAAATGCATAGTGGACCCGGTTTTCCAAACACAGAGATCTTACGATCTAACGATCTAACGATCCAGTAATGGAAAGAGATCCCAGTGGATACAGTGCACGAACGAATGAGGGAGTTTCCTTTGCTAGTGTAGCGAGGTGCTGTGAGCTTCACGTGCAGATACGCTAGCACAGAAAAGTTAACGAAATACACCAAGGCCAGTGATGGAAACTATCGTGAGTTGTGGCCTGCAAAGGTAGATGCATGACGCAATGTAATTTGAAGCTTTGAATTCGAGGAAACTTTTAAATAAGTGTAAATGTTGCAATGACAGATAATGTATATTGTCGTTCAGACCTGAGATTTGTATGCCCAAAGCTTGTTTCTAGCGAGATAAATGTTTATCACAACGTAGATCATAACGTAAAATATCATCGAGCCGTGACACCTTCCGGCGTTAATATTGAAGAGTCTGTGGATTATCTTGATTAAAAATGATAACTATTTGAAAACTTTACATTATAATTTTTTATTTCTACTAAATGAATACGGTTATGAAAGATGAATGAATTCATAAATGATCATATATGTGGACAATTGGCTAAAATTATATATTTTTAAAAGAATAAATGAGATTTCCATGTATAGCCTACTGACGTACAGAGACTTGAATGCTAGTAAAAGAAACGCAAACTCTTATACAGCTTTAGAATCATGCACTTCATCAAACGACACAACAAACACTCAATAACATATTTGAAGAAAGATGGGATCCTAAAAGACCGTTATCGCATTAACCAGTTATGCTTAAAGTGGGAAGTAGGTCAGTATACTTGACAATTGCTCTGTGCATGTTTTTCGAATTTCGCATGTGCATATCCGATGTCACAAGTTCTCTATATAATAATAAGGACAACTCATTTCCACGAAATCCGGACATGTATTTGGCAATATTCCCACTGTTTAACATCTCGTGTGGGTGCAGTATTACTGCTGGCTCACATTGAACACCACTCTCTCTCACTAGACGAGCTGTACGTACGAGCCGCTATGTTTGATATACTGTTGAAGTCGGCTGCATTGGCCTTCGGGAGTCAGTGGTTTTGCTGGGCAGTAGACTTATGTTTGAGACGTCAGAAATATTACGATGTGGCAGGTGAGATTTGATTTTAAAGTAATATCTTAACTTTGTGACTTTTAAAAACTTAAATTGAGGTAATGTGTTTGAAGGGTATTTAGAAGTGGCATACTTAAGAATGGGAAGATTTTCTGGATAATAACGTCTTTATGTGAAGGAAACCCCCTGACGTTTCGTAGTAAAGGCCTATGTATATTCGTTCATAAGGTTCTTCACATTCCACCTGATGAAGGAGTAAGCATATACTCCGAAACGTCGTGTATTTTCACTTTGAAGAAAATCCAGGAAATGTTTATATTCTTATTTGAGGTATTTAATTAAATTAAGTAAAAAATGTGCTTCTTTTCCGATAGATATATATTCAATGCAAAAGACTGTTGATGGATAATGAATTAATTTGCTGAAGAAATTTTAAATGATATTAAAAACAGAAGAGATATGTCTTTTTGATTTTTCTGTTACGAGTTAATGTATTTACGCGAGGAATGCTCACATAATGCACCTTGGATTGAAGCCCTACATATGAGCTATAGTTAGACGAGGCACATTTTTTTAAAAGTGTACTTTTGAAGCAGAGAATTTCCAAGTACTATTTGTACTTCATTCTTATATTTATTTGCGAAAATAAACAAAAAGCATCTTCAAATTTACAAATGTATAATATAATTGGTAACACTTTTTACAATTTCGGAAAAGATCAAGGGAGGATATAAGTAGAGAAACATTAGTTGATTAAAAATAATTCAGAATTTGAGTAATAAGCAGTGAGATGTCAGAACTGTTACCATTTTGCACAGAAACGGCGGCGTCTACTTCTGCCTACAGTGCACTTTGCCATGACAGTAACAGTTGCTATTTCAAACGGGCTTTGGAAAACGTATTTGGTATTTATGGTGAACTTATAGGAAATGTGGAAATAAGATTAGTATAGAAGTATGGGGTCGACATAATGAACCTTCTTGGACTTCACATAGATGACATATCGTTATCGACATAATGAACCTTCTTGGACTTCACATAGATGACACATCGTGTCGACATAATGAACCTTCTTGGACTTCACATAGATGACACATCGTTATCGGCATAATGAACCTTCTTGGACTTCACATAGATGACACATCGTGTCGACATAATGAACCTTCTTGGACTTCACATAGATGACGCATCGTTATCGGTATAATGAACCTTCTTGGACTTCACATAGATGACACATCGTTATCGACATAATGAACCTTCTTGGACTTCACATAGATGACATATCGTTATCGACATAATGAACCTTCTTGGACTTCACATAGATGACATATCGTGTCGACATAATGAACCTTCTTGGACTTCACATAGATGACACATCGTTATCGACATAATGTACCTTCTTGGACTTCACATAGATGACATATCGTTATCGGCATAATATACCCTCTTAGACTTCACATAGATGACACATCGTTATCGGCATAATGTACCTTCTTGGACTTCACATAGATGACACATCGTTATCGGTATAATGTACCTTCTTGGACTTCACATAGATGACACATCGTTATCGGTATAATGTACCTTCTTGGACTTCACATAGATGACACATCGTTATCGGTATAATGAACCTTCTTGGACTTCACATAGATGACACATCGTTATCGACATAATGTACCTTCTTGGACTTCACATAGATGACACATCGTTGCTGCAGGATGTCATAAAACAAGCCAGAAAATCATGTTTCACTCTGCTATTAATTTTCTATATAATTTAATCTTGATTTATTACACAGCAAATTTGTCCTATCCTTTTCCTATTCATTATGACGTCTTCCAGTTTTAAGTAGCCGCCCGTGTCCGCCCGTACAATCACCATGATGTGTACATTTGCCTTTTGTATATTTCATACCCTCATTTGCATAATTTATGCAAATTTCCTCTGTTTTTCGACCTAGCCATTCACACTTCAGTTTCATTCATAACTAAGACACTAATTATTCAAAGTCGTGTAACTTAATACATATAAACACCATGATGTGCACATCTGCCTTTTATATGTTTCATACTCTCATTTGCATAATTTATGCAGATTTTCATAGTTTTTTCGACTTCGGCATTCACACTTCTGTTTCATTCATAACTCCTGTGATGTGTACATCTGCCTTGTGTATGATTCATACCCAAATTGGCATTGTATATATGCAAATTTTCTCCATTTTTCGACTTCGTATTTCATTGTTCTGTCCCACTCCTAGCTCAGACACTAATTGTTCAAATCTTACGAAACTTGATACTTATAACCACTGATGTATACATCTGTCATTTGTATATTTTATACCTCATTTGCATATGTTTTATGTTTCATACCCTGATTTGCATATTTAAAGCAAATTTTCTAAAAAAAAATCGACTTATAGTTATACTTCTAAAGCACTCTTACAAGTGTATCTATGAAGACATACGTACTTACTATGAAAACACACATACTCTGCTTTTATAATACTTCTGTGTGTCCATAAAAAAGACTAAACACTGATGTCCTTTTGCTATTTTGAAACATTTTTTTCTCTTTTCAATTAAATATGTTTATTTTATTTTATTATTTTATGAAGTTTAAATATGGTTACAAGAAATAAGAATAATTATGTTCTTAATTTGGGTTCCTCTGGAATATCTGCTACACTGCTATATACATGCATACGTACATACATACATACATACATATAAACATTTGTATAGCGCCAATATCCAGCTAAGCTAAGCTGCTCAAAGGCGCTCTGTTTGCCCCCGATCATTGGATGTCACTGTTTAACGAAACTCTTTGTCAATCTCAGCTCCATTTGGAGTATGCAACTTTTGCAGCCACTAGGCGCACCAAGTTAAATCACCATGCTCATCCTTACGAGGTACCCATTCATAGCTGGGTGAACTAGGACACATAGTCACAGTATTTTGTCCAAGGATACTGCACGTTGCTGTACCTGCAACTAGGTGTCTGCACGTATATATATTCTACATATTTACAACTGTAGATAATTCATCAGCATGCATATAAAGGTTCTTAACGGAAAACACGAGGACGACGCCCCACTGCCCTGGCCTTCACGATCCCCACACATATATAATCCATCTTTGTTGCATTTACGAAAAAAAAATCCGGTCTAATCAAAATCAGACTTTTTACAGCAACTAATTACGGCCTGGTTTTAATGAGACTGACACTCCGCTGTCGCAATTTGCCACGTAATTTACGAATATTTTGTGCAACTAACTTTAGTGAAACGCTACAACGAAACAAATGTCACGCTAAGATCGGTTTACGATATTCGTACCTGGGATACGAACGTTTGGTGAAACGTACAGTATTACAAGAGTATGGTAGTAGGCAATTCCTAATATTTGCAATATGAAACAGTTTCTATTTCACTCCCACTGCACAACCACTTTTTCTCCCACTTTTATCTGTAAACAATAATTTTAGATTTGGCAAGATTGAGAGGTATTCCCCATCAATACAGTTGATTTGCGGTAAACTATCGGCTCTGACTGCTTCATTTATGACGTCATCAGCATACAGTAATGAGCAGCTTTGGTTCTCTTTCAGATATCAACATTGCATTTTTAAGATTGCACTCATTGCAAGAGTGGGAATAAAGTTGGGCTTAGCATACATCCTTGGCGGTTCCCAAAGAGGAGGTGAAATAGACAGTTATATCCATCTCGATCCTCACATTAGATTAAGTTTAGAGTAAATGTCTCTCACAACAGAAATAAAGTTTCTATTAATTCCATAACTGATAGCATAATAATGAATGTTCCACAAAGTCGACAGCCTTGTTAAAATCTCAGGGAAAGTACATTCTGTTTCTGTAGATTTATATATAAATATATATATCTATTTAACGGGAACATGCTGACTACAGTTGATACGAAATCCAAATTGGTTCCTCGTGAGTAACCATGTTTGCATCTACCCACGATTGAAGTTTATGGTTCAGACGTTTGTCTTAAGCTTACAGTTAGTGATTTTAGGTCGATTTTTATTCACAGATCATATGGTTGTAGGCTTCAGTACCCATTTATCGTTAATAGGGACTGGAAGTTTAATGTCTGTCTAGCTTCTTATCATGCATGATAAAAGATGTTTTGGTGTGTTAATGTCAACTTGGTTTCAACAATGTTGTTTACTATAAATCAATTCTAAAGTTTGTAGTGTAGTTTCACTCCTGGGACAATAGTTATTTTAGGTAAACATTCAGTACGATCACATTTTCCCTCACATTTTCATAAGTTGTGCATATGGTGGATTTGTATTTCAATGGATGAGTTGCTAAATAACCAATTGATATGTCTGGAGTGATAAAATCATTCAATATATCCTGTCAATCCCAGAGCACTATATTTCAGTTTACAAACTTAGGTGTTGCTTAATTAATTTCTAAGTATATATAACGAATATGACAGTGTCCATTGAATGTTGAAAGTTCAGTACTGGTTCCAATCGTATTCTTATTGTATTAAATCCAATACTGTTATATGTCTTTTGCCTCTCGCCATGTGTTCAAAATATAAATATCTTATCTTATTGCCAATTGCAGTGTTTCCAGTCCTGGCGTTGTATATTAATCGTTGATTTTAATGACTGCTTCAATGTTAATCGTTGATATAACGACTGCTTCAATATCAATACTTGATTTTATGACTGCTTCAATATAAATCACTGATTATATGACTGCTTCAATATCAATACTTGATTCCATGACTGCTTCAATATAAATCACTGATTATATGACTGCTTCAATATCAATACTTGATTTTATGACTGCTTCAATATAAATCACTGATTATATGACTGCTTCAATATAAATCACTGATTATATGACTGCTTCAATATCAATACTTGATTCCATGATCGCTTAAATACAAATCACTGATTATATGACTGCTTCAATATCAATACTTGATTTTATGACTGCTTCAATATAAATCACTGATTATATGACTGCTTCAATATAAATCACTGATTATATGACTGCTCCAATATCAATAGTCGATTTTATGAATTCTTCTTTATTAATCGTTGATTTTATGACAGTTTCAATATTAATCGTTGATTTCATGGCTCCTTAAATATTACTCATTGATTTTATGACTGCTACGATATATAAGTGTCATATTTTTTCAGGAATTGCAGTGTTGCCACCCCTGGCGTTGATGAGTCTGACGTTGGGCAACACGTTCTATATACGACAGATCATAAACACTGGTCTTGTCATTGTTTGGGGATGTCGCCTTGTGATATATCTCACCAAAAGATACATGAAATACGGCGTGGACTATCGCTACACCGTCTTACGCAAACCAACAGAGTTCCTGGTGTGGACAGTGCAAGGTAAGGACTATTGCTACACCGTCTTACGCAAACCAACAGAGTTCCTGGTGTGGACAGTGTAAGGTAAGGACTATCGCTACACCGTCTTACGCAAACCAGCAGAGCTCCTGGTGTGGACAGTGTAAGGTAAGGACTATCGCTACACCGTCTTACGCAAACCAGCAGAGCTCCTGGTGTGGACAGTGTAAGGTAAGGACTATCGCTACACCGTCTTACGCAAACCAGCAGAGCTCCTGGTGTGGACAGTGTAAGGTAAGGACTATCGCTACACCGTCTTACGCAAACCAACAGAGTTCCTGGTGTGGACAGTACAAGGTAAGGACTATCGCTACACCGTCTTACGCAAACCATCAGAGTTCCTGGTGTGAACAGTGCAAGGTAAGGACTATCGCTACACCGTCTTACGCAAACCAAAAGAGTTCCTGGTGTGAACAGTGCAAGGTAAGGACTATCGCTACACAGTCTTACGCAAACCAACATAGTTCCTGGTGTGAACAGTGCAAGGTAAGGACTATCGCTACACCGTCTTACGCAAACCAACAGAGTTCCTGGTGTGAACAGTGCAAGGTAAGGACTATCGCTACACAGTCTTACGCAAACCAACAGAGTACCCAATCCTCATCCAATCTGTTTATAAATTTGCCTTTGCACTAAATCATTTGCTGTGACGTTGTCCCTGTAAGGATTTGTCAATTCGGTTAACAGTAGGGGTGTGCACCGGAGCAAACATTAGATGTTCAATTAAATAGAATGAAGTGACCTCCAAAATTACACATGCTGTAATTGGCGTGTTTTGCCTTAGACAATCTAGATTTGATAATTGTCATTGAACCGCTAAAATTTAAACCCTCTAATTCCAAAATCGAGTTTAATAATTTATTACACCTGTCCAGGTGTGTGGGTGATGGCGACCATCCTGCCCGTGGTGTTGTTGAACTCAAAGAAAGAGGACCTCATCCTCATGGTGCAAGACGATCTGGGCTGGCTCATCTGGATCATAGGATTTACTCTGGAGAGTGTTGCGGACTATCAGAAGTCCACTTTCAAAGCAAACCCTGATAACACTGTAAGTTACTGTAATATCCCCTGGTAACACTGTAAGTTACTGTAATATCCCCTGGTAACACTGTAAGTTACTGTAATATCCCCTGGTAACACTGTAAGTTACTGTAATATCCCCTGGTAACACTGTAAGTTACTGTAATATCCCCTGGTAACATTGTAAGTTACTGTAATATCCCCTGGTATCACTGTAAGTTACTGTAATATCCCCTGATAACACTGCAAGTTACTGTAATATCCCCTGGTAATACTGTAAGTTACTGTAATATCCCATGATAAGACTGTAGGTTAAAGTAATATCCCCTGGTAACACTGTAGGTTACTGTACATCCCCTGGTAACACTGTAAGTTACTGTAATATCGCCTGGTAACACTGCAAGTTACTGTAATATCCCCTGGTAATACTGTAAGTTACTGTAATATCCCCTGGTAACACTGTAGGTTACTGTAATATCCCCTGGTAACACTGCAAGTTACTGTAATATCCCCTGGTAACAATGTAGGTTAGTGTAATATCCCCTGGTAACACTGTAAGTTACTGTAATATCCCCTGGTAGGACTGTAAATTATTACAATATCCCCACCCTTGGTGCGATCTGTCTTGTCTATGTCTATGTTGTGTCACGTCTTGCTATATTTACTAGGCTTGTTTTCTGGTGTGAATCAAGTTATACTTTGTGGATCGTTGACTTGGCTTGATGACCCAGGGGATCCGTCACATTTACCGGTACATGCAAAGTTTTCTCAGAAGGGGGTTCAAATATAATGATCTATTGCGGATCGACTCTTTCATTACTTCACTTGGACAGGGTATTGTTAATACATCTTCAACAACCACACCCACTCTCTCTTCCCAGGGCAAGTACATCCATCACGGACTGTGGAGCATGTGTCGACACCCCAACTATCTGGGAGAGATCATGATGTGGACGGGGATCTATCTCTCTTGCTCCACCGTCCTGTCCGGCTACGAACACATCAGCATCATCTCTCCTACTCTCCTCGCCTTCATCATCATCAAACTGGACAGTATTCCTCTCATGAAAGCAGCTGGTTTGAAGAGATGGGGAGATGACCCTAATTACAAAGCATACATAAGTAAAACTGCAGTACTCATCCCATTCATCTGGTAGAGATAAGCAAGGGATGATATGATGGGCACTACCGGAAAGGCAGGACATGACTACTATTGAAGGAAAACAAGATCTATGATAGTCAACTTATATTGCAATAGATGTGACGTTTCGGTGCAGGTACTAGCACCGTTATCAAGCATTATCAATGAACTATCAATCGAATGGCATGTAGACATAATTTACTGCCAAGACCAGTAATATTTTATGGAGATTTTTTCAAGCAACGAACTCTCATTCCATGATGTTGACGACTCAAGCCCTACGGATCTTACACAGTGTTGGGATAGCAGTGGCGGATTCAATTTTTTGCTTGTACCCACTGTTTTTTAAGTTTTATGTGTAAAATGAATTGGAGTGCAAAATAAGATTGTATTACATGATTAATCAATGAGCTACGAGGAATACCGTTTTTTTTCTTTCAGGATATAAATTTATTATGAAAAATGATAACTTATCCATCCATGTCAAACACTGGCTGTCTTTCGTATACATTCAGTATTTTTTTTATAAATCTCTATGTTCTGTGAATCACTTTTGTTCTTTCTGAGAATAAATTCTGTTCTGAATCTAGACCAAAATTAGTCTATGGAATGTTTATTATAACTGTTACATATACCTTCATCCTTTTGATTATATATTTTTAATACTCCTTATATTCAGTTTATCTAGACTTGCTGAATAAAGATCTAGACTGTATTTAAGGCTCTTATTTTTACACAGTCATTGGGCAGGACTATTCGGAGACCAACAAGGCAAGGTACATTTCAATTGCACATGGTGTACATGTCGCAATATTTCTTAGACAAACACGATCTGTATTTCCATCAACTAGCTGTCAATATTTAAATTTTAAAAACATTTTAAAACCTGTAGAGTTCTTCAGAATATTATAATTTTAAACCGGATATATGTATGACCTTTCTGAGTATACAACACAGCCATTGCCACACAATCACAGATACTCGTATATGTTGTACATGCAATATCTTACCCTGCAAACACTATTAAATTACACTTGTGACGTCATCCTTTTGTTCTCTTTCTCCATTATTTATCAGTTATGAACAGTTGTACACCAAATCAACATTTTAAAGTAGAAATGTATTTTCTTTGTGAATTAATACTTTGAGTGCTATTTATGTTGGTTAATGTCCTCTTAACTCCCCACGCCTTAAAAATAATGAGATAATAAAAGAAAGCTATATATAGAGCTCAATTGCAAACTAATGCAAAATAAACATTATTTTTCAAATGTGAAATAAGATTAAACCCTGAATTTAATTTATCAATATCAATTTCGTTTTGAGCGAACACACAAAAATAATCATTTATTTTAGAATTCGTTGTTTTTTTCAAAAGGTGTGCAATGGATAAACCCAGAATCATGTCCGATACATTTTAATCACATACTGACTTGTATATCAAGTCTCTTTCAACTGCTTCACTTGCGTGTGCTTTTCATACACAAACAACCCTTGTGTATAAGTTCTCTTGCATATTTCTCATGGACATGCAAGCCTTGTATACAGGTTTCTCTTGCATACTTCTCATGCAGCAGCATATACAACCCTTGTATACAATTTCTCTTGTATTTTTCTCATGCATTTACAACCCTTGTATACAATTTCTCTTGTATTTTTCTCATGCATTTACAACCCTTGTATACAAGTTTCTCATGCATATACAACCCTTGTATACAATTTCTCTTGTATTTTTCCCATGCATTTACAACCCTTGTACAGTCAGGCCTCGATAATCCGAACCCTTCCGTTTTTCATCAAATGTGAAATGTGAAATGTTCGGACTACTGAGTACTGAGGACTACTATAGAGATTAGTTTGGTTACATCTTCCTACCGTTCGGAAACTGCGAGATTCGGATTATCGGTGGCAGGATTATCGCGGGTTGACTGTATACAATTTCTCTTGTGTTTTTCTCATGCATTTACAACCCTTGTATACAATTTCTCTTGCATATACAACCCTTGTATACAATTTCTCTTGTATTTTTCTCATGCATTTACAACCCTTGTATACAAGTTTCTCATGCATATACAACCCTTGTATACAATTTCTCTTGCATATACAACCCTTGTATACAATTTCTCTTGTATTTTTCTCATGCATTTACAACCCTTGTATACAAGTTTCTCTTGCATATTTCTCATGCATATACAACCCTTGTATACAATTTCTCTTGCATATACAACCCTTGTATACAATTTCTCTTGCATATTTCTCATGCATATACAACCCTTGTTTATCTTGCATATACTGAATTTCAGAAATGCTTTCACATACAAACAACAACAAAATCAAATGAAGGAGATTCTTTTAATGAGAAAACCCTGTATTTGAGCATGTCATGACAAGCGATAATTTGTTCAGTTCTGACTTGCATCATTTCCACATAGGTTTAAAATTGCAAAAAAGCAAAATTAAGTGAATTCAGTGTTTGCATGTCACAATAAGCATTTTTACATGGACATAAATAATATTGCTAAAACAGGCAAAAAATATATTGATCTCTTGAGACGTAACATTTACAATAAAAGGTTAAACAAATATTACATAGGTTACACTGTATATTTTGACTTTCAACATTTTGACAGCTAATTTAATTTATTGAAAATATGACTACTATAATAATTACATTTAAAATACACTATTCTGAAGAAACGTAATGTGTTACATGGCTAAAATGTATTATTCTAAAATCTATCTACAGATGTGAACAAGTTTGAAAGAACAAAAAACTAACGGCATATCACGTTAATTTGAAATTTAAAAGCATATTTTTTTCAGTTATTTGAAAGATACCAAAACCAAAATGGACCTTTTTGCAAAAATATTATTATAATCGTTGAGCAAAGAAAGTGATTTAAATATCAATGGAGTTTGGACCCAAAAATATTTAGAGACATAAATCAACTAAAATATCAAATATTAACGTTGGATATATCAAAATAATTCAAAATTGTACATGTATACTCCCGTGAATGTTGAGAATTATTTGATAAATTATGAATAAAGATAGCAATACTTCTAAAAACATACTTTAATTATAAATATAATATTTAAATTTGTTCGGCAAGTCCATTTAAAATTATTGAAATCTGTAATAAAACTTTGACGTTTGAATAACATTTCTATCAGAATTATACCAGAGTATCTTCAAATAAATAAATTTGCAGGTGTGATGATACTGGGTTTCACATTATTTTCAAGAATATTTTACTTATATAACATCGTATTGCAGGAAGAAAGCCAGCAACACCATTGTGGCTGTCCATTGCAGTGGAACCTGCAAGCATAAGCTTCAATTAGCGAAATATGGTTGTTCAGCACTGAAATTCAGTGTAGCACTGCACTTAAAATTTTCTGCAAGTAGAACAGTTCTCTGCAGCAGACCAAGTTCCTCAGCAGGATTTAAATGGTAGACTTCTTGATCTGAAACCGAATACGCTAACCACTGTGCTATCCAGCCTAGAAAAAATTCCAAATCTGCTTCAAGCCGTCATTTCCTTTTTCAGCATACTTCATAAATTTAGCTTCACAAGAAACGGGAGGGACAACTTATAGTTAGTTTGTTCAGCTTCAGATAAAGAGGTCCGAGATTCCACTGTACAAGAAGTAGCCTCCTTACAAAATTCCAAATCTGCTTCAAGCCATCATTTCACTTTTCAGCATACTTCATAAATTTAGCTTCACAAGAAACAGCTTCAGATCAAGAGGCCCGAGATTCAACTGCTGTAGGGAACTCTTCTACGCCAGTAAGGTTTGGGCGCAATGCTTCACTGAATGTCAGCGCAGTTCTACTTTTAGCAATGGATAGAGGCAGTGGTGTTGTAGGCTTTCTTCCTGTCCTAATACTAGCCGCTGTGTTATATGTAAAATATTGAGCTGAACCAAAAATGACCTCACCTCAATTAACAGTAATTAACACCTCAGTTAAGTCTAAACAGAATAACTTACACAACGTCGACAAGTAAAATGTCATAATGGAAATCTTGTAAACACTTCAATGAACATAGAAACCGACAAACAACTAGACTTGAAGGGACTTCTCCGTGTAATGACAACTTAAGCACATAAATACAATCAGGCATGGTCATGGTTCTGTGGTTTCAGATCTGTATATATTTAGTTCTACCATTGAGTAGAACTAATGGTTCGCTAGGCAAGAGTTGCTACATCATTTACAATGTGAAAACAAAAACATCATGGAATTGTCATTTGGGATGCATTTAAATAATTCTAGATTTAACATATTTTCCAACATTTTTACAAGGATTTATTGTGACTAAAAATTATTGTTGATAGGTTAGAGTTGATAAATTTATGGACAAAGACAAGAAAATGACATAATGCTAAATTCTGGTATTATGCGATTATTGTTATCTCAATAATAATCTCTGGATTATCATATGATGATATGACTTAAATCTCATAATTCATATTCCCAGTGGTACTTGACAATATAGGTTAGGTATGCATCAAATCACCTTACTAAGTCTAATTATGGTCAATATTAATTCTCGTCTTGGCCGTCAAAACATTATTTTTCTCCCAGCATGTCAATAACAGATATACAGATATTTGCACTGAAAATATGCAAAACACAAAAATTAATGGATTTCTTTCAATGGGTGCACAACCTCCCCCTGTCATAAAGTCATAACTCCAACCAGTCCATCACTTGTTAATTTAAACCTTGCCACATTTCCTTTACTTTCCAGTGCCAGGGTAGCAGAGCACACTATGCAGTTCACGTGTAGTACCACTACACTAGCATGGGAAAGTTAAGGAAATATGGCAAGGTTTAAATTAGCCGGTGATGGAGTTTGAGGTAAATTATGCCATGTGGGGTAGGTTGGTGTTTGCAAGTCAACTGGGAAAGCCTGCAAACATACATGATGATTTGTAAAGGAACCTGACAAAAACAGAAATTGAGAACATTTAAACGAAATTGAAGTTAAGTAATTGTTCAAAACATTATATGGAATTGCATGATGTAAAATCTAATGAATTTAGACACATAAATCACAAAACATTTATTTCAAAATTGACAACATGATTTTATACATTAATGAGCAAATTGGTTATCACTGACACTGGACAAAATAGTATTTGATACCAAATAAAATATTTTATGTATATTTACACACAGACGACAGTAACTTTGTAATATTTGTTTATGAACACACTGTGATATCAAGTCATATAAAAAGATGTGGATAAACGGTAGTCTTATATGTACAATGTGTTGTCTTTAGGTGTGTAATGCTGTGGGATAGAATTTGCTATAACGCTTTATCTCACAACATTATGAAAATATCCATCAGATGTAATCAGCTGGAGGGCATGTTTTTCACTTTAATTAATGTGCTAAGTATGAGCCATTTATTATCCTTATATATTACCCTAACACAGGGTTCATACACACGAAAAACAACACAAATTCCATGACTTTTCCATGATTTTTCAAGGATACTTGCAGAGTTTTTCATGACAAACCAAGCAAGGTTCAAGCAACAAAGAATGCCAATTGATAACTTTGACAGATTTATGTATATTTTTAGTTGAAACAAGGGGAGATTGGGGGGGATTAAAAAAACAATGACTTTTCCATAATCTTTTCACATTTATGCAGAATTTCCATAGATTTTCAAGGCCTGGAATTTTTTTAAATATTCGACGAAACTTCCCAGGATACAATGACCCTGCTAATATAAAATTGTGACATGGAATTTTAATTTCTATATGGATATATTATCAATTGGGGCTTTTATTTCAGTAGTATGAATTGTCAGTTATCACACTCAATATTGCATTATATATTTGTTTCATACAATCATTTGGTGACATTTGCCATGAAAAAATACATACGAACTGGACATCAGCACGTTACCAGTAAGTATTAGGCCTCATGTAATTAATAAATGCATACTCTTAAAGCTGGTGTTCATAAATTAATTAAGTATTCATGGGATATCATACTGACACTGAAACAAAAGAGGAGTAATATTGTTCATATGTGCACACCTCACTATCAACCATTGATTTAACATTTCGTCGCCGTTGATGTCACAAAACAATTCTCTGGGATGTGACTATTGCAGGCCGTTGCACAAATAGTGGGCCGATGTCGGATTGTTTTGATGCGATTCAAATAGAACAGAATGGCTGTATTACCGGTATGAAAAAAATCATTGGTTCATTGATAGTAAAACTGTTTGTGAGCTAAAACAGAAAATCATTTAGATGATCTGGGTGAGACTATGATTATCATTTTAAGAATTTAATAATAACATAACTTAATAATTTTAATTTAATTTGCTTTTCACAGATTGTTACTTTATTGTCATGACACTTTGCTCCATAAAATGCCTTCCTTTTGACACCAATTCAATAAGTTTGGTCGTGATATTCGGGTAAGGTGAAAGTGATATGATACGATTTAACCATTCATTAACTCACTCAGGCAAGGAGGTGTACCGTGTAGTTTAAAAGTATTTTTTATATTTAAATGACAACATTACCAACACATTGTCCTGACTGTAAGCAAAAAAATCCACAAATTGTCAGAGAGGGAGGCGGGGGCCGCTCTGATCAATTGAAGTATTATAAAGTCATTGACACACATTTTGAATGAAATCGATTCCACCGATGCTATTTGACAGCTCTTGTATACAATAAATCTTTCACCAAAAATAAATTTCAACCCTTTTACCCTGTTTATGTAGATATTGATGACAAATAAATGCTTATGGTGGCACATGGTCCTGTGCATAGCTCAGTATAATGTTCAGCAACAATGGGCACGGCTTTGCCGGATGGGTGACCAATTTCATGGTTGGATAAACTCGTGTTTGAAGGGTGGTCCCCGTCCCACACTGAGACGAGAGCTACCGTGGTGTCGCCCTGTGTACATATTATAGTCAAACTGATCCTCCGTTCACCCAAATGGGTATCTACCTATATGCCAACTGGGGTTTGACCAAGATAATAATGTGAGTACTCCTTGAGAATGCATGAGTGGTTGAAAAAGTGCACCATATTAATATCAGCAATAATGCCTTCAATTTAGTAAAGTGAATCAAACATAAAAGTCATCTGTGGTTGTCAAATATTGAAGCACATCCGTAAAAACTTTCATCCTTTCAACATGAAGTACAAACTGTTCCAACTTGATACGGCATCAATAACTAAAATATTGACAGTTTTAAAAGTATGCCAATTTTCACACAAGTTTGCCATTAATACAAGAACAACAGTATCACAAAGCATTTATCAGAGTTTGTGTTCAATATTTTTAAAACTAAAAACAGTTATTTCCAATTTGATGATAAATACATTCACTCAGATTTTTTTTTAACCGATTCTTTTCCACAATTTTTACAGAAAATCAAAACATAATGATAATCCCATTTGTTCTTGAACACATTCTGATTCAGATCATTCTTTAAAACAATATAAATGAATTCATCAACTATTACAATATATTTCAAAAACTAAAATAGTGAGATTATTTAGAATTTGATCTAAACATATTCAGATCTTAATTATACAAATAATTAATAAAATTTCATAAAATGTTTACAATATGTAACAGACTTCGTTCATTACTGAAGGCCCATATTTTCAAATCTATCTTAATGCTAAGATTATGTCAATGCTACATATAACGTTTATGACTATCTAAGCTAAGGCCCATATTTCAAATCCATTTTAGTGCTATGTATGATCATGTCAATGGTATAATGGAAATGACTATCTCAACTCAAGGCCCATATTTTAGATCTACCTAAGTTCGGGGAAAGTTTAATGCCAATGTTATATATGTCACAGAGCTAACAGAGTCAGGGAGCTGGACCACAATCTGTGTAAGCAAATAAAGCATATCTTTAAAGAGGCAGTAGCAGGTTTTTTTTGCTCAAATAAGTTGACGAAATTTATTTGAAAAATAATGTTACTAATAGTAAAACAGCCTTCTCTCCTCAGAAAATCAAGTTAAAACATGAGTGTACCTGGTTCGGTCAAGCCATTTTTGTAATTCTAAATAATAAAATGTGTTCACATTAAAATGGCTGCCATGCAATTTTTCGCATTATACGCAACATCCCTATTACCACTACGGATAATTGATTTGTGTAATAAGATGTTTTACCCTCCAAAGTAAATATAAATGACATACTCTCATAATCAATGGGAAATTTGAAAAAATAAAATTTGCCAAAAACGTGCTATAGCCCCTTTAAACTATCATAAAGGAGGTATGAACAGGGATGCTCCAGTAGCTCTGGGGATGATTGTGTGAAACGTTAATGATGGTCAAGATTACGTGAGTTTGAGCACATTGTAGACATTGTTTTTGTAGACTCGTTTGAAGTGAGGTTCAGGATTGTCACGAAGTGTGTCGCAAACTGGAGCTTTTCCGACATTTTCAAAATCTTCAGTGTCCCAAATCTCAGGCATCGAACAGCCGACTCTGGAAGGAGAACAGAAGAGTCGTCAGAAAATAATATCTCACTAAGGCCAAATAATCGTCTGTCTTTTTTCAATTATCCATAATCGTCTGCCATTGGCATTCAAGGAGTTGAGGTGATGAAGAATGGAGACTAATATCATGGATAAAGGCATTTCTTATTCAATGTAAGTGACATTTTGACAGATTCTGTCATTGCCAAGCAGGTGAATAGATGAAATCTGTACTTTATTCACACAACCTGACATATTATAAAATAGGGATATAACTAGAAGAGCGTTTGCGGGACACCGCAAAAGCAGAGCAGCTCCGAAACTTTGGGTCTCACCTTTCCCTGTTCCGCCTTCTTCTCAACATAAATAAAATGGGAATTTCTTTTGACAAATTTTTTTTCATTATTCAAGTTATTCTAACAAGTTGAATCATCACTGGGGTCACTTTTCACAACTTTGTTCTTAAAACCTATTTCTGATTTCAAAATTGGATCAAAAGATTAACATGGCCTTAACCAATATCTCATGAACTTTGACCACAAGGTCACACCATCAATGATTACTTTTCATTGTGTATAACAATCATGCAATGACTCAAAGTGTTCATTGTTAACATAAGGCATATTCACAATATCACGCTTAAGTTGTGACATTGCTGTGACCTTGACCTTTGACAGATTTAAGCAAAAACGTTTTCAAATCTTGGTCTTCCTCTATAGTTGATATATACACCAAATAAGAGCCTGACAGCACAAAATTTGTTTGAAGTTATCATGTTTACAAGGATTATTGTAGTGATTTAAGAACTCTTGACCTTTGACCTTGAATGTGAACATGTCAAAATCATTCACCAGATTTATAAGAAAGAAGCTATGTATATGAGATGTAAATACCTTTTTGGAAAAAAGTTACTTAGAGATTTCAGAACAGGTCACCATGACCATATCTCGTGACCTTGACCTTTGATCTTCAAGGTCACACAGTCAATGATCACTTTTCATAGTGTATAACAATCATGTAATGATTCAAAGTGTTAATAGTTAAAATAAGGAATTTTCGCAACTGCATGCTTAAGTTGTGACCTCGCTGTGACCTTGACTTGGACAGATTTTAGCGAAAACCTTTTCAAATCTCAGTCGTTCTCCATAGTTGATATATACCAAGTAAGGGCCTGATAGCACAGAAGTTGTTGAAGTTATCGTGTTTACAAGGATTTTTGTAGTGATTTCAGAACTCATGACCTTGACCTTTGACCTTGAATGTGAGCATGTCAAAATACTTCCCCAGGTGTACAAGAAAGAAGCTATATATATGAGGTGTTAATACCTTCTTGGGGAAAGGTTATTTAGTAATTTCAGAACTGGTGACCTTGACCATATTTCGTGACCTTGACCTTTTAAATTCAAGGTCACAAAATCAGTGATCACTTTTTCATTGTGTATAACAATCATGTAATGATTCAAAGTGTTAATAGTTGAAATAAGACATTTTCGCAAAAGCATGCTTAAGTCGTGCCCTCGCTGTGACCTTGACCTTTGACGGATGTTAGCGAAAACCTTTTCAAATCTTAGCCTTTCTCCATAGTTGATGTACACCAAATAAGAGCCAGATAGTACAAAATTTTTTCAAGTTATCGTGTTTACAAGGATTTTTTTTAGCGATTTCAGAACTTGTGACCTTGACCTTTGACCTTGAATATGAACATGTCAAAAGAATTCCCCAGGGGCATAAGTAAGAAGTTATGTATATGAGTTCTCAAAACCTTGTAGGAAAAAAGTTATAGCAAATACAAAATGCGCAGGCGGCGGCGACGGCAAACTGCACAAAAACTGATAGCAGCTCCGACTTAGTCGGAGCTGCTAATAAATGTAAAAAGATTCTTCTAATTATTCATATAGTGCAAATCATTTTCACTTTCACTATTGAAAAGGAGGGGAGGGGTCATGGGGGTGGGTTTTGATTTTAAATAGGGCGGAGTATTGCACCAAATTTTGTATTCGATAAATTGCAATAACCACAACCTGTATTGCAATGCGTATTGCAAGATATTGAGTGAACTCTACATTAAATTTGTATACTTCTGTTTGCAGTATAAACATTACACATTAAGTAAAATGCCTTTCATATCTTTCGAGAAAAAAAAGCCTATCAGTCAAAATGATAAATAAATTTTGATGGCATACGTTTAGAAAAAATCTCTTATACAGTTTAACATATATTCTTGCACCCCAAAAGAATTTCGTAAGAAGTTAAGCTGGTAACTATGCCTAAAAACAAGATATATGAATAAATTTCACTAAAGAATTTTTGGTATGATATATTATGATATGAAAAATCCTATTGCAATACCAGTAATTGAATTGCACAATCTGTATTGCAATATATTGGTATTGCGATAATATTGCTCAGAATTATTGATTTAGAACCAAATTCTCACTGTCCTAGATTTGTTATGGGCTAGGATGTCACGTCACTTATAAAATACAATGTACCACACCTTTTCAATCAACTACGACATAATGTTATTCTACTTTAGATAGTGAATATTTGACATATCAGGAGAAAAACAAGGTTTCTCTGCAAACACACCAGATATTCTTGACTTAGTTACGTGATCTCTTCTCTAGAGGAGAGAAGTGGATCGGTGTTGTACTCACTTGGATCTGCAAACACGCCAGATATCCTTGACTTTAAGTTACGTGATCTCTTCTCTAGAGGAGAGAAGTGGATCTGTGTTGTACTCACTTGGATCTGCGGACACACCAGATATCCTTGACTTTAAGTTACGTGATCTCTTCTCTAGAGGAGAAGTGGATCTGTGTTGTACTCACTTGGATCTGCAAACACACCTGATATTCTTGACTTTAAGTTACGTGATCTCTTCTCTAGAGGAGAGAAGTGGATCTGTGTTGTACTCACTTGGATCTGCAAACACACCTGATATTCTTGACTTTAAGTTACGTGATCTCTTCTCTAGAGGAGAGAAGTGGATCTGTGTTGTACTCACTTGGATCTGCAAACACGCCAGATATCCTTGACTTTAAGTTACGTGATCTCTTCTCTAGAGGAGAGAAGTGGATCTGTGTTGTACTCACTTGGATCTGCGGACACACCAGATATCCTTGACTTTAAGTTACGTGATCTCTTCTCTAGAGGAGAAGTGGATCTGTGTTGTACTCACTTGGATCTGCAAACACACCTGATATTCTTGACTTTAAGTTACGTGATCTCTTCTCTAGAGGAGAGAAGTGGATCTGTGTTGTACTCACTTGGATCTGCGGACACACCAGATAATCTTGACTTTAAGTTACGTGATCTCTTCTCTAGAGGAGAGAAGTGGATCGGTGTTGTACTCACTTGGATCTGCGGACACACCAGATAATCTTGACTTTAAGTTACGTGATCTCTTCTCTTGAGGAGAGAAGTGGATCTGTGTTGTACTCACTTGGATCTGCAAACACGCCAGATAATCTTGACTTTAAGTTACGTGATCTCTTCTCTAGAGGAGAGAAGTGGATCTGTGTTGTACTCACTTGGATCTGCGGACACACCAGATATCCTTGACTTTAAGTTACGTGATCTCTTCTCTAGAGGAGAGAAGTGGATCTGTGTTGTACTCACTTGGATCTGCGGACACACCAGATATCCTTGACTTTAAGTTACGTGATCTCTTCTCTAGAGGAGAGAAGTGGATCTGTGTTGTACTCACTTGGATCTGCGGACACACCAGATATCCTTGACTTTAAGTTACGTGATCTCTTCTCTAGAGGAGAGAAGTGGATCTGTGTTGTACTCACTTGGATCTGCAAACACGCCAGATATCATTGACTTTAAGTTACCTGATCTCTTCTCTAGAGGAGAGAAGTGGATCGGTGTTGTACTCACTTGGATCTGCGGACACACCAGATAATCTTGACTTTAAGTTACGTGATCTCTTCTCTAGAGGAGAGAAGTGGATCTGTGTTGTACTCACTTGGATCTGCGGACACACCAGATAATCTTGACTTTAAGTTACGTGATCTCTTCTCTAGAGGAGAGAAGTGGATCGGTGTTGTACTCACTTGGATCTGCGGACACACCAGGAGTCCTCGTAGATGAGATATTGGACACCCAGCTCCTGGAGATCCTTCTTCACAACCTCCACCGGCTTCCGACTGAACATCCCGTACACCTTCTTGGTCCTCTCTCTGAAATACAGCAGGTTTGGTGTAGTACTAACTCCCCTCGCAAGAGAAACTGTTTTCTGTACATGTGACAGTGTAGTGGAGAGCTGTATTTTCTGTGGCTGTGTAGCAGCACGCTACTTTCAAAAACCACGTTTACAATATGAGAACCCCATGTCCTCCTTTGAAAATTCCTGGATTCTATGGAGTTTTCATGTTGTGTTGCTTTTCTGTTTTGATGGTACATTATTCGGATAATTGTTTTTCACAAAAACAGAAAATTTACCTTAAACCAGCATCTTCATAATGTGGATGGTTTACGATTGGTCGTTTTGTGCAGAGCTTCACCGTAGCCATGGTAGGCATCGGACCAGCGAACACAGCATCTGTGAAGTAATATCATTACAAATTAATTTTAAAGACCGTGTTTATTAATTAACTCGTTAATAACTTCGTATCTAGGAGGAGAGTGATATGGATGGGGTAAAGTGATATTTACTTATATCACTGCAGCTAGTATTATTGGAGGTAGCCCACTGCCAAGTCTTTTGTTGGATGAAACCTCATAATCTGGATACCCTGAATAATAACATAAGGTACTGATGTACAAATTCTTAATTATTCACACATTTTGGGGCCTACTGTGTTCTTTCATAAGAGGTGAGGTGATTTGGGATTTTACACCGCTTTTAAGAGTATTTCAATTATCACAGCTGCTAGTATTATTGCAGGGAGGAAGCCTGCAACACCATGTGGCTATGTATGGCCATGAAACCTGCGAGCTGGAACTAGCGAACCATCTTTCATGAGAATGAGGAGACACAGGAACTCACTTTTGGGTGTATGATCGTTAATCCAGTCGACCAGTTCCTCCATGGGGAAGTTACTGAACTCTCCCTGTATCCGCCATTGATACTGGAGGTTCTGAACTCCTGTGTACGCCATCCCGCCCAGGACGACCGCCAGGATAGCGAAGTGGGTCTCCTTCCTCCCGAACCAACCAAAATACTGCAGAAATCAAACATATTAGCTACATTGGTTTGAAGATATTTTATCCATTGTGAAAAGGATTAGGAACAAGTTCTCCAACTTAGAATATCCTCTTCTTGGTGTATATACATAGGTGATTTACATATTTTACAAACAGATGACAGATAGATGACAGACAGCAGTTTAAGAAGAGACACAGATTCTATGGATCAGCTACATAAGCATACTATGTAAAGCATTTCTCCTTTCCCAAACTACAAACTACTAGAAATCAACCACCTACAAGCAGTGTAAAAACTATATAAATGTCAACACAATTGTATATTATGCATTTTTATATTTAACTGATGTAGGTATATTCTGAGAAGTACATGTTTCTCGTTTCAAAATCAACCAATTAATGTCAGGAATTAAATGAATTAGCAAGTTACAAGAGTCAGGTCTGGAAGTCTACCACTTTTGTAGTAAATTCTTTTGAAAAAGAGGCAAGTCACAGAACTGAAGTTATAAGTAAAATTTGGTTGATCAGTAACCTCAGACTTATAGATTCTTTAACCCATAGTGCCAGGAGAGCTTATCTTGCCAAGGAAATGAACGTGAAAGTTGGTGGCTCACTTTTCTCGAAGCCAAGAGTGCGGTGAGAAGACATAGATGGGGGGTCCAGAAGAGTTTCAGTCTCATGATGAGGATAGCCATCGCCGCAAACGCTATTTGCTGGAATAGGTGGTACACAATCTGCAAAACAGACAGGAATTGCTATATTAGAGAAGAAATTTATTCATCATCAATTACCAATTTAAATAAAGAAGTTAAATAGAAAATAGGTAACAAATTCTATCTGATGATCAAAATATTATTCAACCGAATATGATATGAATATTTTTTAATAACAGTATTTTTGTGTGTAAAATTTCAATATTTGGAGCATTCGGAGCCTTGGCCGAATGGATTGTTACAGATTTTTCTTTAAAATTTGATAAAAGTTTAAATGGTTTGGCAAGAAATGAACAAAATCTCACCTCTGCATCTGGTTTAGATTTTCTGAAATGAGACAAAAGTTATTCAATCAAATCATTTCTGGCCATCAAAATGTCACAGAGACTCCATTTCTAATGTGAGATCTTTAATTTATTCAGAAATATTGAATGAATATGTTTATTTTAAAAAAATGTCATCCATCAGTTGGGATAGCTTCCGCTCATCACCCAGCAGTTCGGGTTTGAGTCCTGGCCGCGACATATCAAAAGAAGTTAAACGATTGGAGTTTTTGTTTTCTAAATAAGGATGGAACATTTGAACTGGTGCTACACTGTGGCTACCGGGTGCCAAAAGCACAAAAAGTATTTACGAATTTCACAGCGTAACGAGTACAATAAAGGGTTGGTATTATTATTCAAGAAATAATGTTCCATTAAAGGCGCAATAGCACGTTTTATTGCATGTTATGTTTTCTCAAATATACCATTTATTTTACCAAGTTTATACAATATACAAAACATCTCATTTCACAACCTCATTAGCCGTATCCATAGAAAACAGCTATCCATATTCAAAGAAAATGGGGCGATGTTTAAAAAGCAACAGTGGTGTGGAAATCTTCAGTGTGACAGGTTTGTAGGTCTCATGCGAATTTGAGAAATCAGACAGCTAGATGGGTGACCATTCCATCATTGTACCATTTTTTAAACTCTACTCTCAGTGTTTAGGTATCACTATATCAGTCAGAACACTTGAACTACCTATGAGCGGCCATTTTATTGTTAACACATAAAAATGGTGGCTCTAAGGGAAAAGGACTTGCATAGCTTAACCAACCGCTACACATTAATTTTAGAACTCTTTTTATTGATTTAGAAGTATTATTTAGCCATTGTTAACATTTATTCATATTTTTGTGAGACGCTTATTTCAGTAAGAAAATCGTGCTGCAGCGTCTTTAAAATAGATCACTTCGATTTTACATTAGTTTCTTCAAACTTTGGCAATGACATATTTTTTCAAATATTTACTTGAAACACAAGTTCATGATAGAGGATAAGCAAAGGGGCAATGCATTTTACAAAAAGAATGTTATTTTGATAATAAATAAATCAAAAACGCTTCAAATACAAGATTCTACCCAGTCTTGTTCCTGGGTGCCTAACTGAGACAATTCTGAACTAGAGGGCCCAAATATTAAAATTTTTTAAGGGACACAAAGCCAAAAGGGTTGGCAAATTTCCCTACGACCTACTCTAGAAACACCACTGTTACTACATAAATGTTTTATTCCTACTTACCCATTACTATCTGAGCTTGAAGCTGCGTGGTTGGCGGATCCATTAGCTGTGGGTTGAGGTGCCCGCCACTCCAGATACTCCGCTCGCAACATCTACGAGACGGATATCAATTATTTTGTGAGACACAAATTCAGGGCTTGGATTGCAATAAGGAGAAGATCAGTTACTTGAAAATACCCCGAAAGGAAATATGGATATGTAGAGATGAGTATTGCTATATGTATATGTGAAGATTGATTGACGAAAAATGACATGGGAAAATTTAATTCACATGTGAATAATTGATATGTGATGATATAAGTGTGAAGATTGAAACGTGAACATAAAACAGTGAAGATTGAAACGTGAACATAAAACAGTGAAGATTGAAACGTGAACATAAAACAGTGAAGATTGAAACGTGAACATAAAACAGTGAAGATTGAAACGTGAACATAAAACAGTGAAGATTGAAACGTGAACATAAAACAGTGAAGATTGAAACGTGAACATAAAACAGTGAAGATTGAAACGTGAACATAAAACAGTGAAGATTGAAACGTGAACATAAAACAGTGAAGATTGAAACGTGAACATAAAACAGTGAAGATTGAAACGTGAACATAAAACAGTGAAGATTGAAACGTGAACATAAAACAGTGAAGATTGAAACGTGAACATAAAACAGTGAAGATTGAAACGTGAACATAAAACAGTGAAGATTGAAACGTGAACATAAAACAGTGAAGATTGAAACGTGAACATAAAACAGTGAAGATTGAAACGTGAACATAAAACAGTGAAGATTGAAACGTGAACATAAAACAGTGAAGATTGAAACGTGAACATAAAACAGTGAAGATTGAAACGTGAACATAAAACAGTGAAGATTGAAACGTGAACATAAAACAGTGAAGATTGAAACGTGAACATAAAACAGTGAAGATTGAAACGTGAACATAAAACAGTGAAGATTGAAACGTGAACATAAAACAGTGAAGATTGAAACGTGAACATAAAACAGTGAAGATTGAAACGTGAACATAAAACAGTGAAGATTGAAACGTGAACATAAAACAGTGAAGATTGAAACGTGAACATAAAACAGTGAAGATTGAAACGTGAACATAAAACAGTGAAGATTGAAACGTGAACATAAAACAGTGAAGATTGAAACGTGAACATAAAACAGTGAAGATTGAAACGTGAACATAAAACAGTGAAGATTGAAACGTGAACATAAAACAGTGAAGATTGAAACGTGAACATAAAACAGTGAAGATTGAAACGTGAACATAAAACAGTGAAGATTGAAACGTGAACATAAAACAGTGAAGATTGAAACGTGAACATAAAACAGTGAAGATTGAAACGTGAACATAAAACAGTGAAGATTGAAACGTGAACATAAAACAGTGAAGATTGAAACGTGAACATAAAACAGTGAAGATTGAAACGTGAACATAAAACAGTGAAGATTGAAACGTGAACATAAAACAGTGAAGATTGAAACGTGAACATAAAACAGTGAAGATTGAAACGTGAACATAAAACAGTGAAGATTGAAACGTGAACATAAAACAGTGAAGATTGAAACGTGAACATAAAACAGTGAAGATTGAAACGTGAACATAAAACAGTGAAGATTGAAACGTGAACATAAAACAGTGAAGATTGAAACGTGAACATAAAACAGTGAAGATTGAAACGTGAACATAAAACAGTGAAGATTGAAACGTGAACATAAAACAGTGAAGATTGAAACGTGAACATAAAACAGTGAAGATTGAAACGTGAACATAAAACAGTGAAGATTGAAACGTGAACATAAAACAGTGAAGATTGAAACGTGAACATAAAACAGTGAAGATTGAAACGTGAACATAAATTTAGTGAAGATTTATATGTGAATATAAAACTGGGAAGATGGATATGGGAACATAAAATCTTGAAGATCGACATGAAAAGATTTTGAAGCCAGCCAGCCCAAGAAAATGAACAATAACTTTTAATACCGCTGAAGACTACTCACATGCACGGCGACTGTGAGGAATGCTAAGACTGCACAGGGAAGTAATAACGTCCACAGGAATTTGATGATTGTCTGAAAAAATAAATTACATAAACTTCAAAAATATCAAAAGTAGACCACATGTTGTACAAAATTAATAGGTGTACCTCATAACAATCTGATTGAAATGAAAAAGCATTTTTTGTTGTTACCTCTGTTACGAAAATCAAGATTGGAGAATATGAATTAATTGCAATCTTGGTTAGAAGAAAATCAAAGTATTCAAACATATGCATATCTTGATTTAAACTATTTGCAGAACACAAGATACTAAAACAAGATTAAAACGATGAATACTCACACTTTCTTCAATGAAGTCAAATTCCTTTGCACAAGTATACAACATTGTGTGGAAATTCTTAAAATCTGAAAACTTGCTTCGGAAAATTTCTCCAATGTGAGCCTGAAAGTAAACAATAGAAGACGTTTAAACTGGAAAGAAAACATTCATAACGTGATAAGTTTTGTCAAACTTGGAAACCAAAATCAATTTTGTTTAAAATGAATTATCAAACAAAATGTGTCATCAAGTCTTTAAAGAATGTCTTTAAAATTTGTTTGTAATACTTACATCATCAGCAATGTTCAGCAGTTTTCCCACAACAATTTTACAGCACACCGTTCCCACGGCTAGAAGAATACTTTGTACAGCCTGAAACAAATGCAACAACGGTTTCTGAGATATGGCCCGGAAAAGAAAGCATTTCGGAATAACGGAATAACGGAATAACGGAATGACGGACGGAGGCAAAAACATTATGTCTCCCTTAAAAAAATTTGGGGGACATAATTACACCATGCATGAATGATGACAAAACAATAAATAGAAAAGGTGACTTTGTGCATATCTCATAAACAGATGTTTATCAAAAGATAAATTTCTTAATACAAAATTTTATGTTAATTTACTACATCATCAGTGTGTTATGTCATCAATGATTGTATATTAAAAGATAAATTTCAGGACACAAAATATTGTCATTGAATGACTTGTACACAAATGATCTTAAACATTGTCTAAAACTCATTATTTGAGCATTACTCTTCTATCAAGAAGGTAACTCACCATTATAACTACTCTAAACTGTAGTTTTTCTAAATAAGGCTGCAGCAATAAAATTATCTGAAACAGAAGAGAGAGAGAAATGAAGTACAAATTAAAAATCTATGTCACAAAAATACTCAGGTGGAAAGTTAAAACCAGGAATTAGTATACCAGTACCAGTGAGGTGATGTGAGTTAGGGTTTAATGTCGCTTTCAAGAGTATTTCACTTGTATTGCGGCTGCTAGTATTATGGCAGGGAGAAAGCCTGCAACGCCATGTGGCTATGCATTGCGGTGAAACCTGCGAGCATCGGCTAGAACTAGCGAACCATGGATGGTACTACGCTGAATTCAGTGTAGCATTGCACCCAAACCTTACTGTGTGTAGAACAGTTCTCTATTGCAGACAAAGTTGCCGTGCCCCTGGCGGGATTCTTGATCTGAAGCCGAACGCGCTAACAACTGCGCTATCCCGCCCCCTAATCAACTAGGAAGACACAGATTTATTCCAACCAATTGTTTTACATTCCCTTCTGTAGTTTAAGAAGACTTGAATCCTTGACGCTGCTTATAGCCAGGCTTCTGCTAACTAACAAACTCTGTATTGGGCAGATCCAGGAAGTTTCAAAGACAGGAATTCAAACTACCTACCTCACCCCAACCCCAACCCCTTTAAGATTGCAATTAAAATTAAAATGCAAGTCGTAAAGAAAGCAGTACCTACCCAGTTTCTTATGAGACAAGAGGCATAGAATGATGTCAAAAGACCTTGGGTATCTCAAACTGTGAAATATTGTCCAGTTGTAAAGAAAGTAGTACATACACAGATTGTTATGAGACACGACATATAAAATGATGTCAAAATGGTCAGAAAGACATTGGGTATTTCGAAGAATGAGAAATGATTAAAAGTCGTAAAGAAAGTAGAACCAACCCAGATTGTTATGAGACACGAGGCGTAGAATGATGTCAGCAACATCTCGTTTCCAAACAGCAGCACATAGCACACCAGTAGACCTAACTGGAGAAACACAGAATGGTTATCATTATATAATTAGCATTTTGAGAAACATTAAATTATTTCATATCTTCAAGACAGACAGAAACGATGCAAGGAGATTCTTTCGAGAGTATTTCCCTTATATTATATCAGGTAGAATGATTGCAGGGAGAAAGCACCCAACAACATTGTTGCTAAGCACTAAGATAAAACCTTGGTGCATCAGAAACCTCAAGTCCACAATGGGTGATACACCATGACTATTATAATAACAGGTTTCTCTCAAGATAAGCAAATTTGGACAAAATGACATTTGATGAAGTACTGTTTTGGCACCAAATAAGAAATGGTATGACTATTTCTTTTTTGACTCCTAACTGATTTGAAATTCTATTGAAAAAATACTATTTTCCTATCCACTCACTGATTGTCCTGTGAGAATCACCCTCAGCTTGTGACTGTCGATGTAGCGTAGAACAAAGGTCCCCATCACAGCCATCGCTTGCGTGAGTAGAGCAAATTGGGCAAACTGAAAACAAATTTGAATTTTTATCAAAACTTGTGCTTTCATGAATAAAAGAAACAAATGAGGATATTTCATTACTTCAATCATTTGTTAACTTGAGTTTGAGTTTGCCATCTTACCTGCCAGGGAAGCATAAAACAGATGGAAGCTACTGCAATGGCCAAACTGTGGAACATGGATGGGTTGCGATTCCTGAAAAACACGTCATTTCAACATCAATACAGATGTGGAATTATTACCACATGTGTTGCGGAATCAGTCAGTGCCAATTTACAGACCATCAATCTTTATTCTCAGTACTGAAAAGGCCACAGGCCTGTAGTACATCATCCTCGGTTACCCATGGTTTTATATATGTTCCGTTACTCTCCACTATATCACCATGGGAAACCTTATCAGTAGAATCTGTACTCAAATTACCCGCCCTTGGCCGGCGTGAGCCAATAAAACTGCTACGCAGATTGGACCTGCGAACCCATGACAATTCATATAACTTCATTTCAAAGCAAGCGAGGTCATTGTGTTAGCCCTCAGTCACCGGTTATCTCCCTTGACCATTTCCGTCTTATCCCATTGAGTATTTTCTTTGGTTACTGACTTCGTCACGCCAGCCAAGGGCGGGTAATTTGAGTACAGATTTCTCTGATAGAGTTTCCCATGGGTGATATAGTGGAGAGTAATGGAGTATATATAAAACCATGGGTAACCGAGGATGGTAGTACATTTACAGTTCATATAGATAGTAAGTCATAACATGTTCATTTCTATGACAGTCTGTTGTCTTAAATCCATTGTGAAATATATGTACATTGCAACATTCTGTAGTGATATTGTGCTAGTATCTGTTAACAGTGATATTAATTATTTTTTTAATACTTGGATATTTATAAAAGTATGGTTTTAGGTTCTTAGTTTGTAAAGTGTTATGCACAGGGCAGATGAGAAGGAAATGTAATTCATTCTCTATAGCATCACAGCCCTATTAACCATTCTCTTCCCACATAACCTCTGTTACAATTGGGGCATATTAATCTTGAAACATTTATGCATTACGTGTATTCAAAACATTTACATTCTTTGATTTAGTTAAGATATCATAATAATTTCATTATCATACTTATTATTTCATATCTCAATAATCTGTAGGCATGTATTGAAATCTATTTTATGTATATATTAGAGTATGAACGTTGCAACTTTTGGTCAAGATATGTAACTTTGTATGGATGTTCTATAAGGCCCAAATAAAATAAATTAATTTGTTTCTGGTTTCCGCCCGCATCAGTTTCAAACCAACGCCTCAGGTCTTTTTTTTCTAGGTTTGAACAAATGATAACTATAATTTCTTAGCGTCAGAAAACATTGGACAAAGAAAATGTCACTCGTTTCTGTTGAGATGGAGTGAAGGGTTGAGATTATTGACTATTTGGAATAGTAACACATATTTAAGTGGGTTTGTGCTTTATTTATATAAATAATTTTATAAATTTTGTTTGTTTAACTCTTCATTCCAAAAAATAAAAATGTTGTAAATAAACAAAATAAATCGCACCATCGCATCATTTTTGTCAGCCTGTAAAGACCAGAAAATTTTTTTTTTTTTTTTTAGACCTAATGTTGATATTGTGACAATGTGACAACTTTTGGGCTGTTAACTTTTCAAATCTTATTTCATACACATTTTGTAATTGAAACAATACAGCTTCAGCACAGTGACATCTTACCTTAAAGTAACCGTGACAAGCAGCATTTGGATGACTAAGAATGGATAGGAAAAACTTTCTCTAAGTGGCGGCGTCCATTGCACTCTTGTAGCCTGGTAACAGAAAACATATATAAACATATTATACTAAGTGACATTCATCCTCGGTTACCCATGGTTTTATATATGCTAATTTACTCTCCACTATATCACCCATGGGAAACCTTATCAGGGGAATCTGGGATTTATCAGTGAAATAAACTGTCTATCAAGCTACAGTGAAATTAACTTATATTTTCACTGCAAACAGTGACTGATGTGATTTGACATCATGCAACAATGGTCTCACACGGTGAATTGGCTTATGATGTCCCAGTGTTGCTGTGGTGACGGGCTGTTTCCAGCGACCGTTCGGCGAGAAAACAATCCTTTTCGGACGTAATAACAAGGATAACCTCATAAAATGAATTGAATATCCGTCAATTCTTGACAAATACCATGTTTATCTCATCTCGTGAGGTAGAAAAGTTAGATATTTTCACTCGTGGCTGCACCACTCGTGAAAATATAACATTTCTACCTCATTCGATGAGATAAACATGGTATTAGTCAAGAAAAGACAGATATCCTCTATATATTACACTGCATCATCTTCCAAGGGGGAGGAATATAATATGGATAAATTTGTGGAAAGAGGAAAATATGTTTTTCTAAGGATAGGTTTTCATGATCAGATCTAACTAAAACAGCTTACCTCTCCGTGATTGAAGAAATAACATGCCACTGTTAGTATTCCACCGAACATACTGTCACTGTGAAAAATAAACAAAACATAAAATTTCTTATTCTTCAAGAATAATTTCATAAAGTTTTGTTAGCTTGTATTATAGCTCGAGGAAAGCCAACAAAAAGATTACTGTGGCTGTGAAACGTGTACACTAAAAAAAGTGAAGCTCATCTTCAAGAGCATTAGAATTTAAAATCCACGTATTTTACATTATTATTTTTTTTTATCAAATAGCGCTTTAAAATGAGGATTAAAATTTGTCATTGAAACCATAATGGGAAGTTGCGGTATGTATAATACAATCTGGGCCTAAATTTTGGAAGCCCTCTCATAAGATAGTCATGAAAATCGTTCGTTAACATTGGCTTACAACTATCTTAGCACTTAGAGAGCTTCGAAAATCTAGGCCTCGGATATTAGCAAAGAAGTTAGTTTTGCTCAGGCCTGAGCTCAGAAGAAGGATAAAATTATTTGATAAAAAATATACTTTATTTTAGTTTAAACATCCAAGCCAGTTACCTACCTAAGATATGTACCAAAGAGAAAAAAGACACCCAGCATTATTCCGTTGAGGGCAAATGCTGACTCAACATAAAAATAGGCTGGCTCTCCTAGACCTGAAACAAGGGTTTAGGATGTTGAAGTTTCTTTCATGAACATTTCGCTTCATTGCTCTGACTAAATCTTTTGCAGAAGAGAGCGAGGTAAGAACTTAAATACATAAATACAGTTAATGAAATATAAAATTGCAGGTTCCAAAATCAATTCATTCTGCCGAGATATTCCCTTCACAACAAGGGGGTTCTTTGAACAAAACAACCTTAGATTCTAACATCGCAAGCTCCTTCTATCACACAGTCCAACCATGCAATGTATAAAGTAACCTTGAAAACAAGTCAGGGAGAAAGTGGAAATTTGTCAAATTATGTGATATACAATGATTTGCTGAACAGGTTATATTTAATTCACTGACTGTAGTCAGACTCAGATAAGAATCTCTGGAAATGGTCCAACTTGCCAATTTAAAATCATTTCTATAGTTTCAATGCAAAAAGAATCTGGAGATTGCCTGACTGACAGCTCAAATGGTTGTCAAAGCGGAGAGAGTTCACAATATCAATACCTTCACAGCTCTCCACTGGAGTCTTGCCCTCGCCGCGGTTCACCTGCCAGCACATCTTCGTCTGTCTCTTCAGTTGATGGTTCACCCCCTCGTATATTCGGTACCCGATACTCAGCGCCACCTGTTGACATTCAGGGACATTACATGATCAAACTCTACTTTTTTTCAAACTGACACGAATCAAGTTTTTACCTTGCATTTAAAAGCACTAGTAGTATGCACAGGATAGTTTACAGAAGATGTTTCCAAAATCACAATGAAGCCGACCAAATCCCATAGACTAAAACTGAACGAGAGACAGCGTACTCACCTCAGGATAAAGGTTGAAGCGCTTGAGTACGTTGATGGTTTGTCCGTACTCTGTGACGTTATCGTACATAACGCCAGATAACCCCTCTGTGAATGTTGGAGCCTCAATCAGAGTCTTGAAGTATGAGTAGTACAGCCCCTGCAATAATAAATGTCAAAAGTTTATCCTGAAATTTTGTAGGAATTTGTTCAAAGACATACAAATTCTGATATTATCAAAATCTTTTTTAAAACTCAATGCTGAAATTTGAAGACCTAAATATTGAGGTGTCAATCCTAGTTGATGTTGACAATAATTTATTGTCATGATGTCATCTATACAAGAACATTTTTGGGATATTTTGCTCTTGATATCCAACTGTTACTTGAAGCTTGGTTCTATCATAATCATATAACTCAACAACAATTCCCATCTTTTAACAACTTTTGACATGGTGTGATCTGGAATTGAAACCCGGTTTTAGGATAACAAGTGAACACTTCCACATAAGCTACATCTCCAGCTATGAGACAGTTTTCTTACAAATTTACAAAAGGCAAATCCAAAATTCCAATATCTGCATCTTTCTTGTCGCAAATGCTGCTATGATGTGAAATTCTTAAAATGGAACGTCCAGATAATAGAAGTGAAATTTGACTTACCATTTCTGTTCTGAAGGCCAGTTCCCTCTCCAGAGTTGAGAGATGAGAGAAGTGGCGATCACGCTCGAACATGTTCGCGATATGGGTCCTACGATAAAGGATATTGTTAGAACACTGATGACATTATATTACACATTTTTTTCAGGTGAATGAAATAGAATACCATATCCTTTGATATAAACCCCAACACATTTTTAACACAAAAGGTACATATGCTTGCCTTAAGAAATTTTCACTGAAGAATGTCTGTAACTTTAATCTAAGTAACCTTGCATTCATTGTTACCAACACGTTTCAAGATATAACAAAATGTCATCATAACCACCCTGTTTACAATTTTTAAGGGCCCAGGGCGCTTAGTACATGTTGAATATGGAATGTATAGTGGTAACACTGGGTATGTTATATTGTATGATAACCCACCTTTAGCCAGTGAGCAATTGAAGAATTATTTTTGTTAATGGTTTAAGATTGGGACTGATTCCTGTAAATTGTCTATTTGGAATGGCTTGACATCAAAAGGTTAATGTCTTTTCAAATGTCAAACGTTATGTTTGGATATTTATTCATTTATTGTCCTTTTTGGACATTTCTTGATTTCTAAGTTTTAAGTTTAGATTGAATATTATATAGGTATATTTGCTTCACTGTGAGTATAATGATAAGTATGTGGATAGGAAAAGCCAGATTATCTACAAAGGTATGCCCTTAGGCAAATGTATACAATAGATAGAAAATGTGATAAATTTGACAATAATTGTGAATAAATGTGGCAAGTACTCTATACTCTAAAATATCCAAATTATTTATAATTGTATAAAGGTATTTTAAGTGTTGATACATCAAAAGTTTATTATTATGATTGCAAATTTAAGGTAAATATATTGTTTGTGTTAAATATATAAGTTAAGATATATAATATATGGTTTAATACGCCAAATTCAAAATATTTATTATATTCTCAAAACCCTCTGTTTGTGTCTACCATTCTTAATGGACAATTTACAGGAACCATAACTCACTTAACTAAGGGGTGAGGTGAAGTGAGGTGAGGTGAGGTGAGGTGAGGTTTAACGCTGCTTTTAAGAGTATTTCACTTATATCGCGGCTGCTAGTATTATGGCAGGGAGAAAGCCCGCAACGCCATGTGGCTATACACTGTGGTGAAACCTGCAACGGCTGGAACTAGTGAACCATGGGTGGTACTGCGCTGAAATTCAGTGTAGCATTGCACCCAAACCTTACTGCTTGTAGAACAGTTCTCTACTGCAGACAAAGTTTTTCATTTTCAAAACTTCCCTGTGCCAGAGTGCAAAAAAGGGATAAGGTGCATCATCCCGCTTCATTACCACAGAAAAGTTTAGAAATACAGCAAGGCTTAAATTAGCCAGTGATTGAGATTGGTGTGAGTACCAGTAATGTAGGAAGTTGAAGATTCAGTGACCAGCTAAGGACTAAAGACAGGCTATAGGAAGGAATACAGGAATACTCTGGGACCAGCTAATAAAGAGCTAATTTGTATATTTTTCCCAAATTTATTTTGTTATAGGTGCAACAGATGTCTTCTCTTGACTCCTCATAGATCATTGCAACTTGCCATGCACACCTTGTTGTATTAATGAAGCAACATCGATACTGGACACATGTTGCATGTGATAAATAATCAATAACATTTCCTGACCTGACATCAAGACCAGGCTTTTGTGCAGGCAGTTGACAAAATATTTTGGTATTTATTTATTTGGTATTATTTAATGGTAGACAATCTTTCCCAAGAATATACTGAACAAATAAAGAGCCATTGGCCCTGTCATTCAATAAAATTTGTGTGATCTTATGATGTAATTTTGAAGATCTCAAAATATACATCCCATTGTTAAATTATTTGTGAAGGTGCCTAAAAAAGCTTAGAATGCACCTCATTTAGCAAAATATCATTCTTGTCCCCATATCCGAGTCGAAACAAAAATGCCCCTCATCAATATACCCCAATGACTCATAGGCAGCGTTCGTTTAGAACTTAGTGTGTTGCACGTGCAATCAAAATCCTAATCGAAAAACTCTTGTGTCACTCTCGTGTGCACTCTTGAGTTACTGGAAACCCCTCCTGCTAAATCGAGGAGGGAAGTCGTGAGAGTAACAGAAGTACGTCATTTGACGCGGTGTTCATCTATATTCTTCCTAACCCTCGGACTTACTTACATATATGAACACTTTCGTAATAAGTCGATTTGAGGTTTTGATTTGGGTAAATGCAAAATGTAGGTTATGTGCATGATAGGTGTATTCGAAGACCATACAATTGTATAGTTTCACTGATATATGATGTTAGTGCATTCATGGACCGATTGAGCAGTAAAATCGTAGATGATCACTCGTTTTTGGATTATATAATCCTCTTCAACACAGAATAATTGGGCAAATGAATCAATAAAATAAAGAATAGGGTAAGTATAATTATTTTTTTTATCAAATGCTGAGCCTATAATAATTCTGTCGGCCATATTGTTTGACGCTGGGCAACCAAGTGTGATAAATGGCAACTCAGCATGCGCAACCCCTGAGTGAGTCAAAACGAACGCAGCCCTAATGTTTGAGAGGGGGAGGTGGATCAGGACCAAATGTATTTTTTTTAATTCAGGTACCTCCATGCAAAATTTCAGCTTTAGGAGTTCAACAGTTCTGGAGGGGTAGTTGAAAATGTGAAAGGTTTGCATACAACAGACGACAACTCATTACAAATGCGTATACAGCCTTATAGATCTGATGAGATCAATTTAACCCTTTAGTTAACACTAGATTTGTGACAATATATCATAATATCAATAATCTTGGCAAGCCCTGGCAGTATGAGAGCTCTGAAGCTGTAGAAGTAAACGACCAAGAATTATATTCTCCGAACCTAGTAATAACGCTAATCCAATTTTATAAACTATTTTATAAGCTATCAAGGCTTTGTAATCTACTTATCATCCTCAGATTCAAAGAGTAATTACACCTGAGGAGAAATATAACTTTCATCACCTGCAGGAGTTAGCATATACCGGTACCGAACATAGCGTACCCGGGTATGTTTACAATAGAAGTTGTTATCAAGCAAACAGGGCTTAAAAAGTCTTTTCAAAGTCAACAAGTCACAACCTCACATCTGTTTTTTTGCACTAAGTTTATTTGAAAGACTTAAGTCAAAGTTAAAATTTGGTAACTCATTTACTTGGGATTTACAGATGTTTTAACCCATGAGAACATTGGGATTTAAGTGACAGTCACTTCCAAATTAGTGTCAAAGACTTAAATAGAAGACTTAACTTTCAGATGGATGTTCTGTGAATAGGAGCAAAAAAAAACAACCTGAAGGTATATGACTTTTAGACACTAAAAAGATAGATTTACCATTGTTAAGAACTTAAGAGTATACAATCTAATCATAATAATCAGACTCTGTAAAGATAAAATGTTGCTACTTACCGGTGCGATAAGGCGATTGTCATCGCTGAAAACAAAAAAGAAAGTTTTTGTTAAATTTGTAAATGGATCTGTTATTCATTAAAAACAAAAACATATTAGACATTTCATTTTAATCTGTCTGATGAAGTTCAGACATTATTTGTCAATGAGAAATGCGTATTATAAGACGTAAGACAACAAATTCTATTCTCAAATGTCTTATTAAACACACAGAAAAAATAAGTTAGAAAAAGGAAAAACAAAGATTTTCTGGAATTATTTTTAAAAATTACAAGCTGGAGGACAAATTGTGTTGATTATTATAAAGTTAAACTAAATGCACCTATACCTATATCATCATACCAAAGAATACATACATGGGGTGTGTAATAACACAGTTTGACCTCGTTTATAAAATGTACATTACCGTACATGATTAGTGACACTGTTATTTCATTTTCACATGAAATACAGTCTACATAATGAGAAATTTATAGATCAAGTTACATATTTTTGACACATGACATTATACTTGTCCAGACTTCCATGAGTAAATCTATCAGGGTTTATCTCTATACATTTCCTCAAAAACATACTTGAGTTATTGAAAACTTAATAACCTTTTACTTTAAGATATTCTACACATACTTTGCATTTTGACAATGGAAATTGTTCACATAGATAACTTTACTGAAATTGCTCGCGACTTATTGTTTATCATCTTCTGAGTGCTGAAAATTAAAAGTTAACAGAGCCTAACATTCGTTTTTAATAATTAGGAGAAAATGCACTCTCAAAATATGCATGAAATGTTAACTTTTTAAAAAAAAGGTTTTTAAAACTTCAACAGAGCTCAAGGTTTTTTTAAGAGAAAATAAATTACATAAGATAAATATGGTTGCAATTGCATATTTCTAGAAAATTTATGAGAAACAAGAATTTATTATGTGGCCTAGACAAAAGATGTGTGACGACTTAAAAGGAGGGTTCTATCTGGGTATTTTTCGTGGAAATGAAATTTTATAAATGTTATTAATACATGATTAAAACAGTGAAATTGTAAGATACTAATGGAGGTAACATTTTGATGACATATTTCAATAATGACATAAACACAAGCACATTTTGATGACATAAACACAAGCGCACACAAAAATTAACCTAATAGATAAATTAAAAGTAAAACCATGTAATAGATTATTTCCTTTGCAAATTTTTGACATAATGGATAATATAACATTGATTGTAGAAGGTAAATATTGTCAAATTGCTGATGAGGGGAACAACATAATGACAAACTAATTGAAATTGACAAAATACACCTAACAAACAAATTGTCATTAAATAGTTTACCATATATAACAAACGGCAATTGCCAATTGGTAGTCAAAATATTATTATTACCATGTAAAAGTCCTTCCTTCAGGTTTTGAAAACAATATTCAAATCTCCATTGAAGAATCATAAAACTGGGAATACTAGGTTTCAAACTCTGCCTGCATATGTTTAGCCTACATTTGCTGAACTAAGGAAATATGGGGGTAGTCATCTGAGAACTTTCAGTGCAACTGTGCAACTGGCAAAAGCATTTCTAATTGAATTTGCTACATTGATTTTATCAAATAAAGTCTAATCTATTTAAGAATGTAATATTGTATTAGTATAAATGCTCCTTTATCGCTTAGGTGAATAGCTTATCCCTACAGTACAACACTGCATCAGCAAGTCTAGGAAAAAATACACATTCACAGCAGTTGCTCTTCATCATTCAATAAGTGTTATTAAGCAACAGCTTCACTGAAACACAACCGATTTCACAATGATGGGATATTAAAAGTAAATATTGGTTCTTAATAATAGGTGTCATAACCTTGTTTATTTATTATACGCATAACATGGCTAGACTGTCAGTGACACGGATGGAGTGAACTGAACACATCACGCCTACGACTGCGTGATAAACATTTTTTACTTACCAACTCCGAGGAGGAAAATCTTGTAAACAACGCTCCAAGAATTTCCATTCTCCTTTTCTCTTTCACGCGATTCATGCGTTCTGTTATGTCTGTGTTTGCCATGTTTAAACGAGCTACGATTCTCGCCGGTAGAGCCTTGCCGTCGATTGCCCGCCATCTTGAAACGTCAAATTCTAAAGAAACTATTTGCCTAACGCTGTATTATATATCAAACTTCTCACAAGATTTCAGACGATAATGATATTGACTACCTAATATAAAATATAATAAAAAATATAATGATACAATTTCAGGATCCCAAACTAAATATGACATTAACCAAGAGCACTCATTAACATTTCAATAAACGTCCGAATGGTCTAAAGAATATGCGTCTGAATGTGAAATATCGTCACACCCAACTGAATACACTAAACCTCCACTGAAACCGGTTTTGTATATTTGCACAAAAGAGACGGGTTTCCTTTGAAACAGCTATAGGCAAACGTGTCCTGGTGTTACACGTGACTACTTAATATCTGCAGCTTCACACAATACATTTGTAATAAAATAAAGAAACAATAGACCTCACGACTACTTTATCACCGAATGTAACCGTCTGAAGATTTATATCACATAAAACATAGTTGCACAAGGGGACCTGCCACCACATGTCAAATACTTTAATACACACCTTAATCGGTTTTTTATTAAAATTAATTATATAAGATGAGTAAAATTAAATTCGTACATGTGTAAATATAAATATAGTCCTTCTAATAAGGAACAATGTCCTCGTTTTATGATTATTTTATAGTTATTTGGATCTAGTCAAGCATGCTAGACGTCTTCCTACGTCGCAGTGCGCAGTCATTTAGATTTAGACGTTTAGATTTTCTGAACTAATTTGGATCATGAAGACAGTCCAATTTTTTAAACAGTTTTCCTTTAGAATTAATTTGAAAAATTGAAAACTATAGTTTTACAAAAGTATCGATTATTTGTTCCACAGATGGATTGTTATTCAATGCAATAGGCTATAATTAATCTGCTCTCTAATGGCATACATGTGTGAAAACCTTAAGGCCTTTGAACGTGCTAAATGACATCTAATTTTCTACGGACCCAAATTTTTTAACTGAAAAAGTTTTAAGAAATATTTTTGAGCAAAATCTGATGTCAACAACTAACAAGTATTCCAAAGCACCTTCTTTAATATCTTTTTTATGTACTGTACATTTGTCTGCATAACAATAACTTGTTGAAATTTCTTACTTATACAAACAGGAATATTCCTTCAAATTTCGCCTCAACAAAACCCCCCCGTCGATAAGGCGTAATGTTATGCAAAGGCAATGGTTAAAATGACATCTAGTGTATTTCATAATATGTTTATGGCTTTCATACGAATGTGTCAAAGTATCATATGTGCTGATATAAGTTTGAATAATTTCATTGAACTTGAATATTCATCGTCAGTCGCCAAATATATTATATTTACTCGTTTCCAATGAAAGTCGTATTGTACATCGTTCTATTTGTAACTTACTATAGGAAGGGAGTAGCCTCTCTGTGGGAAGAGTATGTACATGCGCAGAAAACGTAACTTCACGTCACATGTACATGCACAGTTAAATGACATTAAGGTTGCCATTACACAAATTTGTCTTTTTGTCTGGTCTAGATAAATTTCCAAAAATCCGTTTTACTATTTGACGAGCACCACCCGCGTTGCCTTATCCGATGTTTGATTTAGAAAGTATTACTTTAACCTTTATATCGTCACTATACTGAGTCGATTATAATTAAAACGGTAATTGTCTGCAACAGTCAATACTTTTCGATAAAAATTAGACCTTTTATAACATTTGGCAAAATGGCATATAAGGGATATGTTTCACCTTATTGATGATGATATCTGAAACGTTCTTTTCGTCACAGCAAACACAATGTTTCTTTTATGTTTAAGAATCAAGCATCATTTATTCAGTCACATGGGGAAAATAAGTCTGTCATCCAGACTTTAGGGCAATTTATTCAATTGGCGACCAGTCCAGTCTAGAAAATTAAGTCTAGATTACCCAGCCAGATTGACCAAACCGAAACCAGTATTTATAAACGATCGCAATATTTATATGCGTTATGTGCAAAAACTATTCACTATGCTAATTTCGTCTAGAATATATATTTTTTTGCAGCCAGGATTTCTGTCCGATCCTTTTCACATTTATCAAGTATGTGAAATCATTCAACATGGCGGTCCATGGAAAAGTTTAGATAAATCAGTTGACATTAGTAAAATTGTCGTCAGAAAATTCATGAACATTATGTACTTCAAGCTGAAATGATTTCAAATCAAATTATTTATCCTAGACAAAATTAACATACAAGTCTATGGAAATAACATCATCGTCGGAATACTTTTTTCATGACTCTGATATCATGTTTGAGAGCTCCATGATAAAATCAAAAATTATATCAGCTAAGACTAATTAACCTTCGGATGAACTGGCGGCCGAACTGGGTTACTTAGAGCGATCGGACTGGGTATATTCCCTCTAGAAAACCAGGCATCTTCAGGTCTCCATTTTGTGTTGAATTGTTTGTAAAATGTTATTATTGATAAGAAAAATATTATTTCTGAGACTAAATATTTGTCTAGGGGAGTGAGTGAGTGAGTTGGGGTTTAACGCCGCTTTCAAGAGTATTTCACTAATATCGCGGCTGCTAGTATTATGACAGGGAGAAAGCCCGCAACGCCATGTGGATATGCATTGCGGTGAAACCTGCGAGCAGCGGCTGGAACTAGCGAACCTTGGGTTGTCTAGGGGAAATATGTTTTGAAAGTTTGTTGGCAAGTGTGAATTAGATAATGAGCGCTATAGTTACTTTTATTCGTAAATTCTAACATGTAAATCAATGAATTTGTATTCAATTATTCATTTTTGACAGCATTGACAAATATCTTTTGAAAAAACGATTGAAGGTTGAAGCTGTTCAGATCTATAAATGTAAATAGTCGTACGTAAGTAGATTATAGCTGAAACCGGAAGTGAATTTTGTTTAATAAATTATACATTTTAAACTCTTAAACATACTGACTCTAACATAAATCTTACTTTAACATATCATCTTTAATATAATATTTTATTCAATTTTAAGCTTGTTGTTTATTTCAACTTCTAAATCACGGAAACTTCCAAATACGGAAGTTTCCGGTCGGTATCCTAGCGACGGTGTAGTTTACATTCGTTCGGAAACATGGCGGCCTCCAGTTGAAAACAAGCACCTGTCAACAGAAAACTCTTCTGTGAAAGTTCGATTCCTAGGAGGACAATAAACTCTAACATATTTTCCGAGTGTATTTCTGTTTCAAAATGAAGGATATCATGACGGAAAACCCTTCAAACTTAACATTTTTATCTGATTCCAACTTTAAACGGAGACCACCTTTTCAGATCCATTTAACCTCAGATGCAAGTGCAGGTGGAAACGCAGTGAGACAAATTGAAGAAAAGAGAAGAGTTCGGCAAATGAAATTTCCCAGTCTAAGCGGAAAACACGATTATGACTCTTTTCAAGAAAATGTTAAAAAAAACGAAGCTTTCAAAAAATGGAACGACGAAGGCGATGTCAGAGCAGCCGCCCCTTACAGAAGTTATGACAATATCGTAGACCCGGTTTCAGGTTTTGTAAGTGCTGGTGGTGACGTTGATAGAAATACTGGTCATACTCAAATTAGATCTCTCGTCCAGTTAAACGATACACCTCAGTCAGGCACACCGAAAGGAAAACATTCTGATCGCGAAAGCGAACCAGCTGCACCGAATGAACTCAGACGCTCAAACACGTATGCACCTGGTGCCCCCTCACTTTGGAACAGTCGGAAAATATCAGATGCTTGGATACGATCTCAACTTGGAGGTAAAAATTATCTGAGAATGATTTAAAACATTACAGGTGTATTACTTATACTGCTGATACAGTAATTTTTTGGGTTGCCAAGTAGTCTGTCATTATTCCCAGGTGATTCAATAGAACAAGTTATGATTCAGGAAACTGAGCAATTCAGCAATGGTTTGAAACTAATTAATTCAGCAAGTTAATGAATATTGAATAAGGTTTGATTCCTGATAAGGCGCACCTTTACAATCCCTCACTAAATTCTGTGATTCCTGATCAGTGATAGCATAATCCATGGTGTGAAATTTTTACTTTAAATAAATATGTAACAATTAAAAATATAAAATATATATATGTTTAAAAGATTGTGTATTGTTTATACAAAGGTGACAAACTGCCTATTTCATTTAATGGTTAAATATCAACTACAATAGCAGTTTATGAAATAAGCTTGAAAATTAGCTAGCCCAAAAATCTATATAAATAACAAAATTAAAGAAAACGCTTTACTTGAGCCCGGACCATAAGTTAACTGGTTATCAGACAGGCCATATTCATACACTGTCAAAATGTCACTCATAGTTATTAAACATTTATTTCTCAGGATGGACAAGTGATTATGACCCAAGGAAAACACCACCTGAAGAGCGAAGAGCAAGGGTAAATATGTTACTTTGAATGATCACATGATTATTCCAAGGCTTAAAGTTCAAAGGAAGGTAGAAAACTCAATTTCCTGAGTCCAATTCCTTTTGAATGATAGAAAATAGAAAAGTTTATTTTTATAAAATGGGTAATAAATCATTTACATTTGTGAAGAAAAGGGGTATATAGTTGAGATTTATTTGCATCACTTCTCCAAAGGAATGAACATCGATCAAAAGAAATTATTAAGTTTATTAAGTATTGTTTCTTTTGAGAATTGAAACTGAATGAAAAGGACTTTCACATGTTCTTATTTTATATGTTAGTGAAAATGTTTTGAAACGTATGAAAGATTTTGAATTTAAAAAAAGTTTTGATGTCATTTTAAATCTATAGAAAATTCATAAGTCGATTATTTTCATTACTTGTAAATCAATAATCTACTAAATAAAATCATGCATATCATTCATGTAATGTGATTTTTCTTACAGTCCATGTTTGTAGCAAAGCCGCCATCTGAGTTGAGTAAAGGAAGTCGAGATCATCTTGCTCTAAGGTTTATGTACGGAACTTCAACCCAGAGGTGAGTAGTATTTACTGTTAACAATGTAGAATTTTTAGGCTAAATAAAAGAAACAAAATGTTTCTTGAACATCGGCACATCACTTTTATTTGTACGTATAAAAGCTTTTTGTTGTCATTTAAAAAATTGAATTTAGAATTTGTTGCATCACTTTTGCTAATCCCTAAAATCCATCTGTCCACCAAAAAATATGGGTCTGCAGGTTCAGGTTTGTGTACTTCAACCACTTCCAAGTTTTATTTTGACAGAAAAAAATATAATGTATTCCTCCCTCATTATTTCTTTTCCAGCAAAATTTGTTTTTAAAGTCCTACCACCCTTACCACTTTTGAAAAAAATGTGCCCAAGAAACATTGAACTCTTTTTATGCAGCCTCAGCTCAAATATTCAAAGGGACACTTATTAACCCTTACGTTGCTGGTCCCGGATTGGTCCGGGACGCTGATAGAGAATCCATCCCTTGTGCCACGTGAGACCCGGAACGGCCTTGCAATGACTATGTTAGCCTAGCCCGGACAAACTGTGTCTCTGATTTCCTGTCTTTATCAAAGCTTATTAAAGGTACATCCATTGTGTTTCATAGAATTTTATTAGGCTTTAATACGTTCCGACTTACAATATGTGCTGTTTACAGTGCGAATAAATTCACTCGGCTTGCACATTCATCCCGAATTACCAAACATATCATAATTACTACTTTCCAATTAAATAGAGTAACATCATTATGCACCTGTCGAAACCGGAAATTACACGGCATATTTACATGCACAGTAGTAATATGACCTATTGAACATGATCAACCCAAATTTGTCAGTTTGTCTGTTATAAATAAGATTCCAAAATTACGTTTGGCTCATTGGCGGGCGCCACATGGGGTACATTGTCCGGTTTTCGATCAGAAATCACTACTAGTACCTTCATATCGTCAATATATTAAGTCGACTAAGACAAAATGCCAATTTTCGGCAACTGTCAGTACTTCCCGATAACATACCACATTTTATAACGTTTAGCATATGTGACGCCAAACAACACAATGGATGTACCTTTAAGATACCCTTTAGAGAGATCACTGATTAGGTTTCTTATCACTGTTGCTAGAGCATGTGTAGGATGGGCATGTTTGCTACAGTTTATAAGGTCAAGAACAAGCACAATTAGTACACATAGTCTGATTTACAGTTATTGCTTGAATTTGTAATAAAAACGCTTAGCATGGAGAGGATGACAAGTACATTGAATACGGTACTGATGTCTTGATGCATAACATAAGTCAATCATTATCATTCTGATGTTTTTAATGATGATACAAGTGACTTATGGTTTTAATTTCAATAATAATGTGATAATTAAAAATAATCCTAACTAATCTATTGATAATGAGAATAATTTTATGATAATAGCGCTGATAGCTCAACTATTAATTCTTTGAGTGATTGGATATACATTACTCTACTGATAACTATTGATGATTTTTAAGGGATAGTTTCAATGATAAATGATTTATCGATAATCTCGGATATCTTTTGGAGAAGGTGCACCAAAACCAAAAATGTTGTCAAGATAGTTGTACCGAGAATTCTCCAAAAATAATATTGTTTTTCTCCCTCCCCCAGGGGGTACGAGGAGATCCCATGGGACTCCATGCTCCCCCCGAAGCAGTGGCAGCCAGTCAGTACCTCGGAGGAGATGCCAGATATGATCTCACAAAGGTGGAACCTCAAGAGATACGACCCCGCCGCCAGCGAATGGCAGGTGAGAAAAGTTAATGCCTTGAAAATCGCTTGCATCACAATGGGTTAACTCTTTACCTGTTCGCATTTCTCTGATCATTTCCCTTGAGAGAAATGGTTCCCAAAATTCAGTCACTGTTAGATGATTTTACACTGAATGTATAGAAATTAAAGGTTAGACATTAAGATATAAGCCATTCTATGCACTTATGTTCTTGATAGACAATCTTTAACTTTACCAGATTATTTCCTTTTGTAAGAGGTCAAAAGGTTAAATGTTCAAACTTCTTTACTTAAATATATCTAATATGGTGTAACAATAGATCCAACTATCGATGTATTTCAAGAGTTGCTGTGTCAATAGTACACAAGTATGTTTAAAAAACGATCAATAGCATAGATAACATGGCTTAAACTATCGATGGTGTTATTTTTTGTTTATTGATGGTAGGTCACAATAGACTATCACTATCAGAATACTCCTTGTGGATCAATAGTCACCCCTTATATTTAAATATGTTAAATGGATATTTATTTAATATATTGATGTTTTCAGGCAACAGGAAGAGGTTGGGACTGGTTTCAAACAAGGAAGGGATACTACAAAGATTCTCCCGTTGTTTTGTAAGTGAAATAATACTTAATTCTTAATCATTGTCACATCGACAATAACTCATTTGATTTCAAATGATATTTTTTTTCTAATCAAACCATAGAAAAAATAGAAGCATCTATAGATATTTTATGTGCAAGTTTTCTCAATCATCACTAATTCACCAAATTCAATGTGACTAACGCTATAACATATCATCACTGGCAAGTAGGCGGAACCACTTTTTATGATGTAAATAAAATATTATTATAGGAAAGTACTGTTAATCACATAGTATTGTTAAAAGTATATAACAAATAGAATACTGCACATACTGAAATATCCATGGTATTTGTCCAACACGATTACGAATCCTCTATGTAGGATGTGGCTGATACTCTCAATCGAGCTGAGCTCAGGCTGATATAGGATCTGATATAAAAACACCCATATAATATAATCTGTTAATGTATATTTTTTATTATTTTGTCTTTTTAGCTGCAGTGCAAATCCAAGAGCTGACCAAATACCTTCTTATGGGTGAGTTAGCTTGTTTATTTTGTGCATATGTCAACCTTCGTCGCAAGTCAGTCTTTATCATTGGCTACTTTAGCCTTGATGCATTTTAACCAAATTTCTTTGCCAGGGATATCTTATTGCACCACCAAGTGCTGGTTCAGCATGCTGCCATGCTGGCACGCCTTGCGGGGGAAGTTACACTGAATTTCTAAGCACAGATTTCTTAAGGAAATACTGCAAGGCCTAAATCAGCCAGTAATGCAGACTGGCAAGAGTTATGCCTTGAATTGGGAAGTTGTTTACATGTAGGCACAAAACGATATGGAGGATACTCCTGATAGAACTTGAAATTTGAATTAGCCAGGGAGTGAGAGTGGCACGACTTACGCCTTGCGGGGGAAGTTACACGTGTATGGGTGTGGAATTATATCATGTCTCTTGTTTGAGTATAAAATTTGGGTGCATTTGCTAAAAAAAAAAATTCAGTTTGCTCCTTTAATTTCGGTTCAGTAAGATGCGAGGCATGCCGCCCACCTGTCTTCGCGCAAACGCAGGGCATGCACAGCAGACAGAACGCTAATTGAGATATCCGGCTTGCCTGGTGACGCTGTGGTTATAATTAATCTTGGGTCACGTAAATTCCTGCCAAAGTACCCCTTTAAAGTCAGGAGCACACATGGTCTACAAAGTTGCTCCTTGAATCTGTGTTAGAAATAAAAACATAAGGTGATAATTCTTTACAATTTTCATTATTTGTACTAAATTTTACATTCTGAAGCAGTTTCCGCATTTATTAAAATATTTCAAATAGGTAATCTGTTGTTTAATATATAACAAGAGAAATGTCTCTTTCAGCGGCTGTGTTGGCGCTCGAAATCTGGAGGAAATAGACAATGCTAAGGAGAGGTTTGACCCCTACACAGTCAAGAGAGTTCCAATACCTCGACCAGTCGACACAGGACAGTGAGTTGTCTCCCTTTCATACTTAAAAGGAAGGTTTAATCGGGGTATTTTTTGTGGAAATGAAATTCGAAAGGATATTCCTGTTCACATATATGCTATTAATACATGATTAAAACACATTCCAATTGAAATATATTAACAATGGTAATATTTCCATGACTTTATATTTGATAATGTGATAAAGACAAGCACACATTTATTGAAAAATAAAAACAATTCATCAGCACTGCAAGCAGGGAACTATGGCATAACAGCATATTGTTTATTAGTTTTATTAGATGTTATGTGTTCCTGTGTGAAAATTCTATCATTGTATATGATTTATTATTAAAAAGTTGAAAAATAAGGTAAAATATAGCATGTTTTCATATAAATATGATAGACCTCCAAGGTGACCCCCCACTCTACTCCTTTTCAATAAGTGCTTCCCCTTCCTCCCATCATTTGAAAATTCCATTTTACTTTTCCATTGCCTACTGTATTCTCCAAATTCTTCGTGAAGTAGCTCAACAAGCGTTTGTATTGCAGCCGTCCGAACATCCCCGGATACCGCGGGTGTACCCTGTATCAAGGCTCGTACAGTCCCGCCCACTCCACGAGGAAAGTGGCCAGCGCTATACCTACTACTAACGGTGTCCACACGTGAGTTCTTCTCTATAGTATTGATAACGATAGTCTTTTCATTTTTTCATTTCATGGTAAATGGATCAAAGATATCTGCAGGAATTCTCAAGAATTATTTCTCATGTTATTCCATCTCCCAGGGAGGTATATAGAGCATCTCACCCAAGTGTCTTCTGATATAAAATATATCAACACGAGTTGATAAAAGTTACAAATATCCGAGGCTTGCAGAGGACATTTTTATTTTTATCAACGAGTCAGAAGACACTTGGGCGAGATTCTATTTATCATCCAAAATTATTCTTACTACGTTTCAATGAAATTAGTGTACATCTCTGAGCATTACTCTGCCATTTGACTTCCAATGAGGTGATGTCAAAGCATTGTGACATCATCATGTTTATTTCATCACGACATTTAACAGCAGCATCACAGTACTATTGCATTCCGGCCAGGTTCCCAGTTAAACTGCTGGATGATGAGAGGCACATTTAAAGGAGAATATTAGAGAAAAACTTTGTTTTAACATGTTTAACAGTATTGTTTAAGACAAAGTGTGTAAAAAAATTTATTAAAATGCGACATTTTATGTAGAACTGTTGAAAAAACGTTTTCGGTGAGAGTCGTTTTCCGGAAATCCCCGAGAGTTAATCAGGCTGGCAGCAGTCACGTGATATGATGTCAAAGATGCTCTCCCGCGCACTGAGCCAGTGTATTTTCTACGTTCGTAGTGTTGTTATGGCTTTCTCGGATAGCGATGGAAGCGTTGATTTTCAACCATCTTACATAAATAACATCCGTCCTTATCAGTATGAACCTATTGTGAATCAACATTGAGTTGAACACCAGGAATCAAGTGGGAATGAGCTTTCAGAAGTAAACAGTGAGAGGGTTTGAAATACAGATTCGTACGTAGGGACTGGCAAACTCTAACGTTACAATTTCACAATAAGTGGATTATGCCGTAAATTAAATGGTTATTGTCTACATGTAGATAACATGGGTGTCAACAACTAATATGTAGTTAATTAAAATATGTTAATACAAATTATACTGCTTTATTCGTATATCCTACTGTAACGCTGAAGTAACCAGTAGCACAGGACAAAATGAACCATCTTGATTCTCGATTATTCAAATCATGTTTGCTTTAAAAACGTATTGATATTAAATATTATTATTATTTAGATCTAACGTACAAACCACTGTTCAATCCTAATCAAGTAAGATAGACAGTAAGATCTACACATTATTATACATAGCTATGTGAGAGATTTGGTAGTCACGAAAACCGGACTAACACGATAATATTTTGGAACTCGCGATATTAGAAGCCTGTAATAACGTAGTGTAAAGCCCTGTTTATACGGCGAACTTTGCAGTGCACATATGCAATATTGCTTATGGTAGTGATATACGCATGTTAGTAAAAGTAAATTTACTTTGCGTTCATGCGTGTTTAATTTCTGCCTAAGAAAATGGGATTCCAACTCTTTTAATATATGAATAGAGAATTTCTAAAATATGTTAATTAATATGTATTAGATGTAAACTAAATAAATGACATTAATTTAAATATGTCAACATTGGTTCGACTTTGTCGCCCTAATTATAATAAAAATCGAAAAGTCAGATAGATTTCGAAGTTCATCGCATGCAAGAAGGAGATTATCCTATAAAGAGAATTTGAAAAACAATATTAAGAATTTCTAAAGTTCTCTAATATATGTTCTCAACCGATGTGAAATCACTATTTCTGTAAACGACGAACTGTTACTAGAATAGTTAAATACCATATGCAATCGTCGCTGACGAGGTGAAAATTTGCTTACGCTAGTAAAATATACATTTGTGCAAATGCGTCCATACGGCGAATTTTGCTCATATGAGCAAATTTTCATATTGGGGGCGGGGGGGATGGGGACGGGAGACGGGGGACGGGGGACTTTAAGCCACTTTCTACGTCAGCTTTCAGTAATTATTTGAACTTGAGTTGCTAGACAGTTACGTGTTCTCCTATCACAAGTACACAAACCAAGCACCCACAAGGATTGAGCACTGAAACTTATTATTTTTGCAATAATCATTTGTTATGCTATTGTGAACATATACAATCAGTGGAAATGCATTTTAAGTAAATATATTAAAAAAAACAGGATCCAACATAGACGTAGGAAGGGTTCAAAAGTTGGGGCAAGATTTAGAATTTAGTTAGTGGGGGTGGTGGGGTGTAATATAGGCGACAGATATCATTTTAGCGTTGAATATCACTATAGTTTTCAAATGATTCATAACCAGGAAATATTGTTTGTGTGTCTGACAATGCCATTTGAGCTACCACGTTGGCCATATTAAATTGAAATTAATCTACCGGTAATACAGTTATTAGCCAATGACAAATAATTATACAACTGTGTACTAAGTTTTAAGGCCTACACATCCCCATCCTCGGTGGTACCCAGGGTTTTATATATGCTCCGTTACTCTCAGCAGGAGCATAAATAAAACTCTGGGTAACCGAGGATGACGCATCCCATAAGAAGGCATTATAAGTTATATCCTTATAAAGGACTGTTAATTACGAGTACTCTAAGACTAACTATCACTTATTTATAAAACTGTTTTAAGATAACGGATCAAAATGCTCTGAACATAGTGAGACAGATTCCGACGGTTTTCGGTCCTTCTTTCCTCTTTGACACTATCCAAACCTTTCGCCGCGCTGCATCCGTCTTTTCACTTGAAAATTAAAAAAATGTAAACTTCTGTCCAGACTTTGATGAATTACTGCACACCAATGCTGCACAATATACCATATCAAGTCTGAAACTACCCCAATTCTACGTATTCAACCGATTCTTCATCTACTCTAATGCCTTCCCTTTCACTGCACCAAGGACCCAAAGCGGGCCGTAGAGCATCTCTGACGTCACAGCCTAAACCTGCCGAAGGCTACCGGCAAATATGCATACGCGCACAGGCAACAGTAGGCCCGGTTGTTATATCGCGTAATTAGTAATTAAACACAGCTTTCCATATTATTTTCGGGGGAATATGTTTTTTAAAGTATATTTTACTATAACAGAATATAAATTTTTACAAATATTCTCCTTTAAGAAATTTAATTTCCATCTTTATAAAATATCTGATCAATTGCATCAGTAGTGATGTGTGACGACATTTACAATTTACAATTAATACATAATTAAAAGTAGCAATTTCCTTAATATCTTTAATTATTCACAACTCTTCAGCCGTTAGCCAGTCCAAAGAAACATTTAACTTCTTCAAAAGAGTACCTGTTCTTTGTTCATTACTTTCCATACAACTTCTCTATTCCAGTGTAATTTCAGTGCAAATACTACCCATGATTTCAAATTCAAACCCAAAGATTGCAGGTTTCAAGACATCCATCAGAACCGACTCCAAATAAATAGCTTTAGGTGCAACATTTCATTGTCAGTTAGTGCAGTACCACCCCTGAGTTGTAAGTTCCAATCAATCCATGCAGCTTTCACAGCAACGTGTTGCATGATTTTCGTCTGTGAAATAAATAGTTGCATGCAGCAAAATATATGAAATTTTCTTGAAGACAGTGACACATTTATCCATCTACCTCAACTAAAAAACACAATTTTGTTTCTAAATCAATTAAAATATTTTCAGGCCGAAGCCAGCACCACCAAACTCGTCTGACCACAAGCGCTTGTCCCAGATGTCCAAGATGGTGACCACTGTGCCCCCGTGTAATCCGTTCAACCACCTTGAAAAGGAAATGGTTACTGTCAGTTAAGGGTTAACATAGACATACGAGGCAAAACCTGCTAGACAATCAGGGGATAATTGTGGATATAAGTATCCTGATAGGGAAGGATGGCATAGACATAGATACATCCTGGTTCATCAGGGTATTTGTATTTGTTATGTTTCTACTATAAAACCCTGATTGTCTCAGCAGATTTTGAAATTTAGAACATTGTTTTTGAATTTAATATTTTCTAAACTTTTGATAATAAGAAATTGTGACTAATTAAAATTTAAAACTTTTCCACATTTTAAAAACTTAATATATATAGAAATGTAATAAAATCACTGAAATTGAATTAATTATAGGTAAATTTGAAGTATATTGTTAATTAGTATATTGAAGTTAATGCAACTGAACTATACTGAACTATATACTAAATATTCACTTTCAAACACAGTAGTGCCTTGCTGTATTGTTTTATAAAATATCCAGAGTTTTTACAGAAACATTTCATTCAAAAATATTTTACAGTGAAAGTTATTGAATTTCCTACTTGACATTTTTGACAGGTTGTAAAATTGACATTTTGATAATTTTTAAGGGAAACATGAATTTGAATAATCCAATATCCATTCTTAATATTTTTTATTTGAGAATGGCCATTTATTGGATTTAACAGTGTTTTTATGCCATTTTTGAACAGGCGGTGTTATCATAATCGGATAATAAATTGTTATGAGTAGTTTTGATTGATGTTAAATATGCATTTAAAAGGTGTTAAATGCAAATCTCTTTATACAGGAATACTTACTGAAATGATTAGAAAACGTTGAAGAATATTTAAATATTTTGCTTCTTTATCACTTAAGATCCTCATAATTTGCTCCGATTTAACTGAATATTTGCTCTATTCACTTAAATTAAAAAATTAATGTGTATTCCAAAAATTCTCTTTCAAAATATCTGACTTCCATTTTTCTTAAAATGAAAGTATTTATTTGAATAATAAACATTACGAATGTTGGTTTTAGAATGATTTTTTAAGATATGAAGCTTAAAAGCCATATATCATATGAACATTTCAGAGAAATTTGCAATAAACTTTGACATAGGTTATAATTTCAAGTAAAACATGATTTCATAATGAGATTTGCTATTTACAAAATTAAAATATTTATTCTCACAATCGGTAAAGTGGCAGCGGTCAAGGTTATTCTCAAATAAGTTTAAGGCCATGGCAAATTAATGACGAGTCCACTTAGTTTTTCCACTGAGTATATAAGCAATAAGTATTTGAAGTTTGTACATAAGGGATGTACAGTTATATCAGTATTATGATGCTATAAATGCTTTGCAGCCGTTTTGTTATGTTGCTACATATTACATACATGTTGGTATATTATCTGTTTACCCTACAAGAAACTGTGATATCATACATACAAACCACAAACAGTTTAAACTTTTGTCTTCAATATTATTACTATAAGACTGTCCAATATCAGTGGTGGATCCCAGGTCGGTGGGGGGTTCAAATCCCCCCACCCCTTTTTGAAAAATTTAGTATGTAAATTTGATTAATGAGGATACTTATATGGCGCTAAATCCACAACACTAAGGGCCGTGCTCAAAGCGCTACACACATTATACCCTGGTATAAGGACCAACATCGTTCCTAATTTCATTCTCAACTCCTCTTGGTGAACCCCCGCTTTCGATATGTTAAACCCCCTTTGAAAATACCTGGATCTGCCTGTGACTATGTAACCATGAAATGAAAATAGAAATGTAGTGTTCACAATAATGGAAAATTCAAATATATATAATGATTTGACTATTTTGATTTGTCAATGTTTGTACTTAATAAATGTATTAATAAAAATATGGTGACAAGAAGATATTGCAAGTCAATTCGATGAGATGAAAATAATATTACAAACCAATGACTGTCTCTATTTGTCAATTATCATATCATTATTGTTTACAATAAAATGAAGTCCTTTTTCATGTGAAGATAACTTTCTTTTAGAAAAGAAAAACTGTTTAAAAAACATACTTTTCAATAAAAATCGGTTACAAATTGTCGAATTTTATTTCGAAATTAAAACAATATTTTAAGAAAAATAAACCTCTAAGAAAAAACATGAATTTACAAATAGTGTTAATTTTATTGTGACTTGTAAGAAGATAATATGGTACCTTCAGTTATATAATTTGATTTGATTGTGTTGTGGAAATGGTTTTTTCTGCTTGATATATATTCTATTATAAAAACCCTTTCATTTTTATTCAAATGCATTTAATTATTAAATTGCGAAAATAATATTTAAACTTACCCAATATTTTTCTCTTTACACATTGGAAAGAGGCATTTTGAAAAAAGCATTTACAATGAAATTTAGGTATTTTACGAAACTTGAACACCGTTTCAGAAGTTTGTTGTTGAACTCAGTGGGATGAAACTGATAAAGTAAACAAAGTATTCATGATGTTAAACACGTTTTTACAAGGAATTTTCGGTATTCTAATGTAAGTTAAGTATAATTTTACATAACTTGATTCGTTATGCACCAAAAAGGTTTTTAATACTTTTTATATATACAGCATTTACGATTTTGTGTTTTATTGCCACTTGATGTTTGCTATATGATTTATCAATCAGTATTATATTTACACATTTTATCCAATGCTTGCCGAATATGTGAATGATTTACAGAAGAAGTTCCAAGAGCTTGAAATTGCTGAATTTTTTTACAAAAGTATACATAACTTGTAAAATATACGTAGTATTATTAGGAAATGTCATTAAAAAGTAATAATTGGTTGCCAAAACAAAATTGAAAAGAAAATTTTGAGATTAGATTTGGAAAATTATTGGAGATTCTAAATTTTACAAATGTATTTAAAGACTTATTTAAAACATGATGGTTTGCTTGTTTTCTATATTTTAAAAACAATTTGTACATTTGTATTGTAGCTTTTTAAAGCTTTGTATTCAATGCAGTATTAGAAGACCTCTGATTGGTTGGAGATGCATCACATGACTTTTATCTTGTTATTTACTGATTGTGGTTGAAAATGAAAATAAAATGGAAAATGTTTATTGTTCGTGTGTGTTATTGATTAATAACCAATAGCTCCAAATTTATTCAGGGCTCAAAAAATGAAACCGGAAACGCTTCTGCACATGCACCAGTGGAACAGTACGAGCTGTTTCTGTCAGAGACTGAAATATACATGGATGTGTCAATCTGAAAAGAAAAAGATTCACGAAATTCAGTACAACTTGTAGACATTCGCATTCTTGTATAGTGACTGTTAAAATATTTAGGATCCTCATTATACAGTCTTCATTTTATTGAGCAAGTATAGAAGTGTTGATTCACAAACTTTACAAACTAAACTTGCAAAAAGTATTTCGTTGAAAAATTATTAGAGTTATTTGATTAAATTTGTCCTGCAAACATGCATCATCACTTCAACTATGTGTTTGATTGGTTTGAAATACATAATTCTACTGTACATATCAAATAATGTGCTTCACCTCTTTAGAGAATGAACAAAGCTCATCATCATTCTCGTTCTTAAAAGCTCTTTCCTGAATAAACAATTCAATGCAAAATATGAACTGAAAGACTAACATTCTTCATATTTCTTCTATACACATTGGTGCCTGAGTCATTCAAAATCAGTGTTTTGAAACGAGCTTATGAGAAAACATTACCATTTGCAGAGAACTGACATGATACAATCGTATCATGTATAAATGTGTATCGTGGTACGATTTTTTTCAATGCTCCGGATAAAATTACAAAAGTATTCAGGATCTAGGCAAGACTTCCTATCTAATTTATTTCACCAAAGTCCTTGATTAAAATCCCAGTCTGATTAAAATCGACGGTTTTCCGTGGAATAAAAATTGCAAAATAGTGAATCTACCGGGATACGAACTCATATTAGTCGTAGGTTCCACGACAAACAGAAAAATCTTCAGAACCTGTTCGTATCCCGGTAGATATATTATTTTGCAAATTTTATTCCTCGGAACAAAAAAAGCAAGGTCGATTTTAATCAGACTGATTAAAATCCATTTCTCTGTGTCTAATATAGTCGTTTCGGATGTTGGATTTTGAAGTTACGATTTTAAACCATATAGGTCACCCTAAGATCAACTTCCCAATGCAAGGCATAACTCTTGCCAGTCTCCATTACTGGCTGATTTAGGCCTTGCAGTATTTCCTTAAGAAATCTGTCTTTAGAAATCCAGGCCCGCTATGCATTTCTGGTGCAGCGATTCGCTATCTTGACACAACATAGCGAGGGAAATACCGCAAGGGTTATATCAGCCAGTAATGCAGACTGGCAAGAGTTATGCCTTGCGTTTGGAAGTTGCCCTAAGATGTGTATCATCGTTTATAGTATTTTTAAGACATAAGACATTAAGACTTGCACCACGTTGTAAAATGACCTAAGAAACACCTTTGACTGTACTGGGTATTTGCAGAGGTAAAAGATCAAAGGCACCGATACAATGCAAAACCATTCGCTATATCAACACCAAACTTAGCGCGAAGGCACTCGTATTGTAGGATAACAGCTGGAAGCTCTCAAAATAGTTGAAGTTCATTTTTCATAGGAAAATTGATAAACTTAATCTACATTCTTAGCAGTAAAGATAAAGGTATTACCATGAATGTTGTTAACTTTCTTAAATGTGTATGTAAAACTGGAGCTGCAATTGTAAATTTATAAACCTGTTATCTTTTATGTGCGCTTGTTCCAAATTTGCAATGTAATTGTAATTTTGAGCCTTTGGCCTTTATACTGAATACAATGTCTGTCTGTCTGTCTGTCTGACTGATAAAGGAGTAAATAGATAAGCCTAGACGTAAAAGTTTACAAAATACGGAGCCGACATCCAACAGACTTGTCAATTTCAGTAATAGCTTAAAGCGTCATTACGTGTTTCAGCTTTTCAGTGTTTTTAGTACACAGTTACTTGTCAACTTGAAATTATATCAATTGCTAAAATCACACATAACACAACATGACATAGAACAGTTTCAGTTTACGACAAGGCTATGTACTTCAGTTCTTGTTTCCAAGACGTGTACACTCTTAATTGATGGATGGCAGCCACTGAATGTGATGTCAGTAGACGAATTTTCCTTAATTGGGTAAACACGATTTATGACGTAGAACATATGCTTATTAAGGTGAACAATCGACGAAAGAGACAATTGCATTACTTTCATTGAGATAGATGTTTTTCTTTTTTTTCTATAAACACATCCTTGTCACAATGGCTCTTTCAATCGAAAACCATTTAAACATGCACTGCGACTCAAGAACAAGAACATTGCAAAAAAAACTTTTTTATTTAAGAAAATATAATTATTGTTATACGTTGGTTTGTGTTATATGAAGACAGTTTGAATATCATTGAATACATGCAATTTCTCTGAAACAATACTCCATTCAGAATAACTGTTATTTCCCTTAAATGGTCCATCTAGTCAGTGAAAACCACTCTTTCAAAAGATGTTTGTCTTTTTATTAATTGTGGCTATTTCGTAAGTAATAATCGTCATCCTCATTTTGATGGTTTCATAGAGTTTTCATCTGAGAAATGCCGAGCTTTGCTGCAAGGTCGTTCTGGAATCATAAAAAAGCAATGAATACAAGAATAAAGTACACATGCGTATCGTTTTGTCTTAAATGTCAAATACTTCAGTAACAAAATAGATTTAGTTATATACCATTATTGCTTCACCCATCAAAATACTGTGGAGTCCGTCAATATATTTATTTTAATACTTAATACGATGGACTTTGAAAGATTGAATATAATAGAAGTATCGTTTGTCTTTAATAACTTTAACATATTTGGAGAAGAAATGAGAGCTAGAATTTGGCCAAAAAAGATAAATAAAGTGAAATTGGTCACAAATGATGTAGAATGTAAGGAAATAATATTAACATATATTAAAGAATACAAAACAATGATAACTAAGTAAAAGACGGTGAAAATACTGATTCCAGTACAGTACAGCAGTTCAATGTTATATTTATTTATTTTTATTTCTTGGCTCGACGGAGCCTTATCAGTAAATTTAAACTCCCACCTTTAAATTTCTGTCATAACCATTAAACTACTTTACATTTAGGAACGAATATATTCTGGATAGCAAATCCTTTATTGTGAGGTATATAAATACTCTTAACATAGTATAGTATATACTTAATACATTTGCAATGTGGGGTACAACAAGGTGAGGTACATTTACACAGAATATTAACAATTATGAGAAAATTTAAGGAGATTAAAATACATAAGTATGTTATACAATGAGAGTTATAATGCATGATTTGGTTATACAGGGACTCACTAATCAGTTTATAAAGTCCCTTGGTTATGTAATGACGTCGTGTATCTTCACAATAAAGAAGTTGTTATTCGTAAAATATTGTTTTCCTATGAATTCCGATTCAAAGAATTAGTTATGTATTTTAGAAAATTTAAATATGTTTCTATGGTATTCAACATAATGAAGATACAGCAAATGCTTCAAACTGCAGCAAAGTATAAGACATGAGCTTCAATGTCACTTAACTAGCGGCGCGGTTGTCGCCTTGCATTGGGTGTCTGGAGTCATTCAAAAATAGAGCCATGTGCTCTGTAACTCTACAGGATTTCATTGATTGAATAAGGTTGAATATCTAAGTTATCTCAAGTAATACATTCTTAACAAGCAAAATAATATGGGTTTTAGATCATGACCAATGTAACCCACATTTGGAGTCACAGGGTCACCAATCTTACAATTAAGAATCACCTTTGACGAAAGAATCTCTACACAACATTTCACCTTTTTAGAGCTGTACATATAAACTAGAGAAGAAGAAGAAAATAGGTTTTTGGGTCATGACCCTTGACCTAGATTGGTGTCACAGGGTCACGAAATCTACAATTTAGAATCCCCATTAGCCAAGGAGTCTGCACACAACTTTTCAGCTCTCTAGACCTGTTGGAACTGGAGAAGAAGATGAAAATAGCTTTTTAAGGATTTGACCCCTGTGACCCCATTCGGGGTCATGGGGTCACGTAATCTACAATTTAGAATCCCCATTGGCCAAGGAGTCTGCACACAACTTTTCAGCTCTCTAGACCTGTTGGAACTGGAGAAGAAGATGAAAATAGGTTTTCAAGGATGTGACCCCTGTGACCCCATTTGTGGTCATGGGGTCACAAAATCTACAACTTAGAATCCCCATTGGCCAAGGAGTCTGCACACAACTTTTCAGGTCTCTAGACCTTTTGGAATTGGAAAAGAAGATGAAAATAGGATTTTAAACATGTGACCCCTGTGACCCCATTTGGGGTAATGGGGTCACGAAATCTACAATTTAGAATCCCCATTTGCCAAGGAGTCTGCACACAACTTTTAAGCTCTCTAGACCTTTTGGAACTGGAGAAGAAGATGAAAATAGGTTTTTAAGGATGTGACCCCTGTGACCCCATTTGGGGTAATGGGGTCACGAAATCTACAATTTAGAATCCCCATTAGCTAAGGAGTCTGCACACAACTTTTCAGCTCTCTAGACCTATTGGAACTGGAGAAGAAGATGAAAATAGGTTTTTAAGGATGTGACCCCTGTGACCCCATTTAGGGTCACGGGGTCACGAAATCTACAACTTAGAATCCCCATTGGCCAAGGAGTCTGCACATAAAAGTTCAGCTCTGTGGAGTTATTTGTTCTGGAGAAGAAGTCGAAAAAGCGCAAAGTTTACGGACGGATGGACGGACGGACGGACGGACGGACGCCGGACGCCATGCCATGCCATGCCATAAGGCCATCGGGCCTTTCAGGCCTGATGAGCTAAAAAGGGAAATGAGTAACTCACAGCAAACTTGATCTGGTTGGGATGGTAGGGGATTCCCCCTAGTTTGTCACACTTAGCCATATGATTCCTCTCTGGATCCCCCGGCACCAACACCTCGCTCTCTCCCTCGGCCTGGGATGGGTTAATAAACGAAAAAGTTAATCTTTGAGTATGTATATGTACATACGAATTTGAGATCGACAAGTTTGTATTGACTTTAGGGACTTCACTTTAATAAAGGCGATAAAGTGATATGATAATATGAAAAAGCAATACCGCCTTCTTTCTTCAACCATACATTTGAGATATGGATAGTATTACCCGAGCTTATGTGTCATACGAATTTACAAAACGAGTGTGGACTTTGGTATTACTTGAGCAAAAGTGAGTGTTATGCAAACATATTGTCTCCTCAAAATCATATGGTATAATGTCGAATGTAATAATTTCTTTACCACAGATTTTATTCATCAGAAAAGGCAGTTAGCTAGTATCAGTTGCTAGGCAACAGTGATTGTTCACTGTACATTGACAGCATAAACATTATAATAAGAATGATAATGGATATATATATATATATATATATATATATAAGTAAATTTAAATAATACACTGAAGACGTATATCAACTTTCATAATCAATACTTTATATTCCTTTTGAAGGTTATTAGTTTGTCCAATGTATGTGAGATCACAATTTTCACAAGAAATGACATAAATCACGTTTTTCGATTTGCATGACATATCACTCTTAACATGGAAGTATTTGCCATTTTCAAAAGTAACTGATGAACCCTCCTTGAGAAAGGGACACGTTCCACATCTTTTATCAAAACATGTTTTGACACTTGGAAAATTGAGGTTGTTTGTAAATTTTGCACATGTCAGGTTTTTGGGTTGATGCTTACTTTTTATTATTTTAGTTTTCTTTAGCATTTGTGCGAGACGGTCATCTTGTCTCATAATGTCTAAATTGCTCTGTAATTTCGGGAAGACTTCCATGTTGTTTGGGTTATATGTCGTTACAAAGGTATAAATCGTATAAAAAGTAGGCGTTAACCCAAAAACCTGAAAAAGATACTGACATGTGCAAAATTTACAAACAACCACAATTTTCCAAGTGTCAAAACATGTTTTGATAAAAGATGTGGAACGTGTCCCTATCTCAAGGAGGGTTCATCAGTTACTTTTGAAAATGGCAAAGACTTCCATGTTAAGAGTAATATGTCATGCAAATCGAAAAACGTGATTATGTCATTTCTTGTGAAAATTGTGATCTCACATACATTGGACAAACTAATAACCTTCAAAAGGAATATAAAGTATTGATTATGAAAGTTGATATACGTCTTCAGTGTATTATTTAAATTTACTCCACGTTTGATACCACATACCTATTTCAATATATATATATATATATATATATATATATATATATATATATATATATATATATATATATATATATATATATGATACCTATGAAGCATGTTGGGCTAAAAATGGCTCTGTCTTTTTTTACTTTTGGCGTATATGGAAAAAATAATGGATTTTAATATTAAATTTTAATATATATTATATATATTAAGCGCTACATCCATATCCACATCTACACACGATTCTCAAAGCGACTAGAATGTAAGAATTAAAGTGGTTAATGGAATTATTGTATGGAAATCTATGAATATACTAAATCAATGCATATGAGTAATTACAGAAATATTGTAAGTTAAATGAAGAAAATTATCTACGGAGGACAGCTTGAAAATATGTGAGTTGTGTTGTGCCGATTTTGGAGTTCTGGTCACTATTCTTGCAGCTGTGTTCTAGGCCCTCTGCAGTTTGTGGCTTTTACTGCTCCCTTTCAGAAAGCTATTTCTGTAAGTCCAGAATTAACATGCATTGCACAAGTATTTTAGTAGCACCTCTTAGATATAAGACGGCAAATTTGACTGAGGTGACCGTAACAAGTTGTACAAAGTTTAACGGAACTAGCTGAATTTCACGCAAATTACGTAGTAGTTGCTCCGTTGTTTATCATTAAGTTTCAATAACTTTTATGACACCTAAGACTTGATAACATTTGTGCTATTTGTATAGTACGGGGTAAGGCTTGTTGAACATTTTCTGCTTGAAGCTATCAATCAGTTGACTGTCATCAGCATAAGACTGATGGTCCGTGTCATTCTTCTCTATCACTTTACCAAGACTAGTTGTACAAAGCATAAACAACACCGGACCAAGGGCCGATCCTTGAGGTACTCCACACGATGATTAGACTCAGCTCGATGTATGGCTATGTATGGCTGTGATAAGACCCAATCAAGACAAGTGCAACAACCGTAATACCCATCTCCAAATGTAGTGTTAAACACAGTCGAAAGATGTAATAATGTTAATGAAGCAATATTCCCTTTCACGACTCGATATTTGATTTCATTAATGACTCGTAGCATTACAGTTTATGCACTATGGTTATCGCGGTATACAGATTGAGAGTCATTCACAAGTCCATGTTCTTCAAGATGATCCACCTTTTCGATTATTTTAGATATAAAAGAAACGTTTGACACTGGTTTGTAGCTTTTCAGATTTGTAGGGTCCAAATTCACTAGGTTGGTGCATGATAAAAGGAAGAAGAAGAAGAAACTCCTCCATATCAATGCTTTTAATATCGCCCAGGTTTAAGGTGCAGGTTTGTCTATATCCCTTGTCACGAACACAAAACTGTGAACCCACATCTGCTAATCAGTTACTTCGACATCAGTAACCAAAGACATGTTATCAAACCGAATAACCCGATTTTTTTTACTTATATTTACTATTTGATTCAACAAGTTTCTAAATTCATCTAAAATTCAGAGCAAGTAAGTTTGTTCTTTTTAGAAGGTGGTGGTCTGTATATGCACATAGCTTTTACGCTGAGTGTGTACGACGTAACCAGTATTTTGATCTCCGTCCGATTTTTCCGAATTTATCTGTTCATCCACTCGAAGAGAATCCCTATGAATAACTGCAAATCCTCAACCTTGAACATTATTCCTAGGTTGTTGGATAAAAGAGAAACCAACTGGAGCAAGTTTAGCAATAACTGCTTCATCTCCCGGTGATTCTAACGGTGTTTCAGTTAAAAACAACATATCAAGATTATTATCTTGTATGAACTCTGATATCCCAAGTGTTTTATTACTGCTCGACTGTGACTTACAAATATAGGCTTTTAGACTACAAGAAACAAATTTGGCTTGAGACCGAATATGGTTTGACTGTAAATTAGCAGCACCTATAGAGCAAACTTATCATAAACAGCTTTGACGGTCATGGTGCATGATAAAAAGGTTCATGGTTACTCCATACTGGTCTGTGGACGTGAACATGGTTAAATTGTGCAATATTCCTCGAGAAATATATGTTAATTGACGCTTTTACAAAAGAAAAAGTGTTAAATGCTATTAAAAAACTGGAACAATATTTCGAAGTACCAGGTATGATAACGCCGTCACAGTATACTTACATCTTACATACTTAGAATGAGGCTACTCCCGTATATTTCATTTCTGAAATTCGTTCATAGACTTGACACAATACACACCATGTTACAAATTATACCATATGTGCAAGTTAAACAATTATCAACTTATCAAATAATTATTTAAAACCAGTAAAAATATGAAATTATATAAAGATTTAACATTATTTGCTATTTTGTTGTACATACGGGTTCAAGTCCCCTGCAGTGGTCGATGAGATTTGACATTCTGTCCTGGAACCCTGGAGCGAACGCCTCAGGATCCAGAGCTACAAAACACTGACCCTGGAATAAGTGATGGTTACAAGTATAAACAACTTGCCTCGTATGTCAGAACGCGCGCCAGTTTTCATCACTGACTAATTTAAAGGGGCAGTAGCACGTTTTTTTCAAATTTTATTTTTTCATATTTCTCACTTATAAAGATAGTTTATGTAATTTATATTTACTTTAGAGGTTAAAACATCTTATTATACAAACCAATTATACGTAGTGGTAATACTGGTGTTGCCTATAAAGCAAAAATTGCATGGTGGCCATTTTATTGTGAACACATTTTATTATTTCGATTGACAAATCAATTCCCATGGCTTTACAGGACCATGTACACTCATTTTTTAAATTGATTTTCCGAAGAGGGGAGGATGTTTTACTATTGGTGACATTATTTTTCAAATACATTTCATCGACTTGTTTCACCGAAAAAACGTGCTATTGCCCCTTTAAATAAGCCAATGATGGAGACTGACGCGAGTAATGACTTGAGGGGGAAGTTGGAACAAAAGAATACTGTATATAAATGCAAAGCTTTATATTCAATAAATACACACAACAAGGATTTTTTTTATAGTGACTGACAATAGGAAGCAATAACATAATGGGATTCTGCTGCAGTATTGATGAATGCCGTAGCAGTTCGTTGCAACTTTATTTCTGAAATATCAGCGGCATTCCAACATTATTAGAAACAAACTGACGTCATTCGATGGAGAAGTAAATGGCAAACCACTTTAAATCTCAAAAAAATTCCGAATGAGTTTCGAATGAGCCGAAATTATGGGAATTCAGCTTGAAATGTATGCATTCTAAATATTGTGAATTAAGGCAAACCGACCTTGGCAGAATGATCACGACTGTGGTACAAATTACAATTTCTGCTGTTTTCTGATTGAATCCTGTCAACTAATTATTGTGAAGGGGCTAAGGGACTCGATTACTTACTAAATTGGCTTCTTTATCTTGCGACTTCCATGTGCGAATGTTTGGACCAAATGCTGAACCGCCGAGAATACCACAGAACACCTCCACCATCATAGCCAGACCATAGCCCTTGTATCCGCCTGGTCAGGTTGGAACGCATGTGCTTAGGGTGCATGAATAGTTTAAAAATCCAATATATATCATAGCAAAATAATGAAAAATCTTTTTTTTAAATATTAAAAATATTGATATGCACATTTTGTCTTTATTTCATAGTAAATCGTAGAAATGTTACATTAACTTGAATTGGATTTTATAATTCATACCAGGTCGTCTAAATGTTTCTTGAATTTGACTCTTAACACCATATCGTCTAAATGTCATTATTTCAAGCCAGATCATCTAAATCTAGATCTTATAGTAATGTTACTTGCTATGGAGTTAATTCATAACAGTTTGTCGGAATCTTTCTCGAATTGGTTTGGTCTTTTATACAATATCGTCTAAACGTTACTGAATATGGACTTTATTCCATACCAAATCATGGTACTATGTTTTGATGCTGAACCATCTATGTCACCATGGTTACATGTATATCATATATTCCTTATATATACCTTCATCTTTTACTAAATGTTGTGAAACAAATCCCCAATTCACAGCCCCACTTACTGCACTGTTCTGATCCCCCAAGTGGCATCATACCACCATTCTCCACGATCTCAGCTGGGTCTGTACAGGGCTGAAAACATTCGATACAATATAGTCAAGTAGTTACAATCACACACAGCTGAACATTCCTGAATCACATACTATAGTAATAGGAGATACTCTGCCCTAGATACTACGTAGGAGATAACGTTCCCTACGTAGGAGATAGTATCTTGATCATACGTAGGAGATATGTTCTATACGTATGCGATAGTTTGAAATAACTTGTTTCATCATATGACACTAATACGCCTCAGTACGTATTAAGTCTTACTTTATCGATAAATACTGACAGTGTTGCTGAATGATAGCATTTTCATCGGTTCCATATTGAAACAATATCAATATGTCGACAAGACGTGGGTTTTTTGTTTGTTTCATTGAACCCAAACAAGATGCCGTGCATGGGGTGCGCAAATTAATAAAACATAATTTTGGCTACCTCTCTATAACAGAAACAAAATTTAAGATTTTATAAGAAATAATTATTTTGACATTGTTTAATGGGCCATTGCATATGTATAAGGCTGTTTAATTTAAAACAAGTAATTGTTCTATATTTGGCATTTGGGGATGATATATGCAAGGCGATTGAGATGATTTTAACAGCACATGATAATATTTTTGGCAGATATCAAGCCAAATTTTATCAGAATACTATATATTATTTTGATTTATCAATTAATAGGTTTTGTCATATAAACTGACTTGCAAAAGAAACGCAACCAAAACATTTTGGTCCCAAATCAATTAAACTTTTTTTTTTTTTTTTTTTTTAAATGTTTTTATTCCTTGAAGCATGTCATACATACATTATGAAGTATATATATTATTGAACATTTCGAATAATACATAATGCAGTACACAATGTCACAAAACTCTATTGAGGAGACATAATACATTTTTCAAAAAGTATCAGATATGATATGCATATGCAATATTGGCAATGAATAGCAAAAATGCTAGAGTAAATAAGAGCTATAGGTAGACACAAATAAAGCTATAATTTTTTAAATAAAGTATGGAGGGAGGACCAGAATGTGTAGAAGCGGTCTTGCACAGCATTTGAGAATGCTATATATTTTGTTACATTGTAATATTGAATTATTTCTCTTTTGAAGAAATCAAATTTTGGCTTAGTATTTTTTAGGCTTATTTTGTATAAGGTGTATTTTATTAACAGACATACCACATTTAGTGGATTATTGTTTTTGCCTTGAAAGCCAAATATTATATTCTCATGGGTGAAACTAATATTTCCTTCTGATAATTCATTTAACCATTCTGATAATTCCCTCCATATATTTGTTGTATATGGACATTCGCATAACAGATGCATTGTTGTTTCAGCAGCTGAATTACATAAGGCACACAGTGGAGACTCCTTTATTTTCATTTGGTACAATTTGTGTTTAGTTGCCAGAATATTATGTACCACTTTATAATGAAACCATCTTAATTGTATACTTTCAGTGCATCTATTTGCCATCAAATAAACATTTGACCAAAACTCTTTGTCATATTGTTTGTTGAAAGTGTTTTCCCATTTTGTTTGTCCATTTGGTTTATTTTTGCAACATGGCAATAGTGTATTGTAAACATACTTGCTATTTATGTTATGTCCAGAAATGCAACTGACGTTAAAAGGTAAGTATGGACGCTGGATCTCAACGGCCTTGTCTATCAAAGAAATATTTTTTGATCTACAATAAGCTGTAATTGATCTCTTTATGCCTTCAAAATGAAGGAAATTTATTTTTGGAATTCCATATATTTCTTCTATGTCAGATTTTTGCATAAAATTTCCATTTGTGTTTACGATATCGCAAATGAAGTTTACCCCTCCTCTTGCCATGTTGTTATTATAAATACACTTTCCATCAATCTGAACATTATTGTTGAACCATATTGATTGACAAAGAATATCAGACTTTGTGTTTATATTGCAATAACATCTCTTTAAATATTGATTCCATGCCAACAACATATCTCTCCAGAAGTGGTTTGTAACTTTTGGAATAACATTATGATATATGTATTCCGCATCTGCTAAAAAAATCTTCTTTACATCAGTCAAATTTTCATTTATTATGAAAATACATTTAGAGTTTTCTGTAAGTAGTCTTTTAATCCACATCACTTTTTGAGCATGTATAATATTTTTAATAATAGGTACACTAATACCTCCATCTTTGGGTTTGAGTTGAATAATTTCTCTTCTAATTTTATCCCTCTTGCCTTTCCATACAAAGTTTAAACACTTTTTTTGGAAATTTTCTAGTATTTCATCTGGTGGGCTTGGAATGGATGAAAACAAGTGGTTAAGTTTTGGTAGAAGTAGAGATTTTAGAATCACGTTCCTCCCCATAGGTGTTAGGTATCTTAAGGACCAAAGATTCATTTCTTTTGATATATGTTCAAATTTTTTCTTATAGTTTAGGTCTACCGTATTGCCAAGCTCAACATCAAAATCTATACCAAGTAGTTTGAAGTTAGACTGTGTCCAATCTAAATTCCACTCTTTGCACATCTTATATCTGGTTCTCTTTTTTGAGCCTATCCATATCAATCTGGTTTTGTCTGCATTAATCTTCAAACCCGAAAATCTTGCAAAAAAAGCTAGTGTATTTAAAGCAGCATAGAGGCTTAATTCTGTGCCATCTAGCGTTACAGTTGTATCATCAGCAAATTGAGCTAAGAGGCTTACAATATTTCCTATCTTTATTCCCTTTATTTTTTTATTTTTTCTTAACATAAGGGCTAGAATTTCAGCACATAGGATAAAAATATATGGAGATATTGGGTCACCTTGACGACAGCCCCTTGTTACCTTAAAGAAACTACTTCCAAAACCATTTACAAGTACACTAGATTCAATATCATTGGATAGCACATAAATCCATTTTTGTATGCTTGGTCCAAAGTTGAAAAATTTTACTACATTTTCAATAAATTTTTTGTCAACTGAATCAAAAGCTTTTTCAAAATCTATAAGCAAAAGTAGACCCGGGGTTTGATGGGCTTCTGTATGTTCTATTATATCATATATTTGTCTTGTAACTTCCCCGATATACCTTCCTGGGACAAATCCTTTTTGATCTTCATGTATAACATTTGGTAGCAAGGGTTTAATTCTATTAGCTATTACTGCTGAAGCTAATTTATAGGAAGTATTAAGTAATGTTATTGGTCTCCAATTTTTTAAGAATTTTTTGCTTTTGTTACCTTTTGGTAAAAGGGTTATTAGGCCTTGTTTTTGGGAAATAGACATAAATCCATTTTCGTAACCATAATTTAATGAATTAATCAGGTATTTATTTAAATCACTCCAAAAGAATTTTATGAATTCGCTAGTAAAACCATCTGGGCCAGGACTCTTGTCATTTTTCATATTTTTAAGAGCTACAAGGGTTTCTTCGTATGTTATTTTACCCTCCAAAGATTGGGCATCAGCATCTGATAACTTTGGTACCTCTCCTTCCATGAATAATTCTTCTAATTTAGTTTCTGTACAGTTTTCCCTTGAGTACAGTTTTTTGTAGAATATTTTGGTTTCTTCTAGTATTTCAGATTGAGTTCTTATTGTGGAGCCATCATTCTTTTCTAATTCTCTGATAGATTTATTTAGAAAGTTTCTACTCTCTAGTTGTAAAAAGTATTTAGTTGGTTTTTCTCCTTGTTCAATCCACTTTGCTTTTGATCTTATGTAAAGTCCTTTTGTCTTTTGTTTATTTATCTCTTCCAATTCATATCTTACTTTATTAACCTGTTCAAGTATATCCGCCTTGTTCTCTAAGTCTGCATCAAGTTCAATTTCTAACTCTTTTAGTCTATTTTCAAGTTCCTGTTCTTTATTTGCTGTTATCTTTTTTTTTGTTGAAGAGTAGTAAATAGTGAATCCTCTGATTTCTAATAGTAAAATCTCCCACAGTAATTGGTCATTAATTGTATATGATATTTCTTCGTTTTCAAATTTGTTTTTAACCTCATACTGCTGTAAAGTTTCTTTTATTTTTAATTTTACTTTCTCCACATAATTTGCATCAGATAATAGTGAGTTATTGAACTTCCAGAAACCTTTTCCCCTGGCAGTATCTCCTAAAGATATACTTAGCGAGATCATTGAATGATCAGAGTTAATACTTGGAGATATATCTGTATGAGTCACAGATTGCATAAGATTATGTGAGACAAGAAAGTAGTCAAGTCTGGATTGTTTGAGAGGATTTGGTTGTCTCCAAGTGAAACGTTTTTCGAATGGGTTTGATTCCCTCCATGGGTCTTTTAAATCCAACAAGTCAATGGTATCAAGTAATTCTTGTCTAGCTTTGGGGTTATTGATATGCTTATAATTATAGGTGTCTAGGTTACTGTCAAGTATTATGTTCCAATCTCCGCATATAATATATCTATCGCTTTCTAGTGTTTCTAACATGTCCTTTATTGATATAATAAAGTCTGGGCAGTCTTGGTTTGGTCCATATATATTAACAATTGTATATTCAATATCATTGATTTTCATCTTTAATAAGATATAATTTCCATTTTCTTTATCAGTTTGTTCATGTAATATTTTGAATTCAAAATTATTATTAAAAAGAATAGCGGTCCCTCTCGCATTGCTTTTGAAATGACTAAAATAACATTCTCTATACCCCCATTGTTGTTTAATAAATTGTTCTTGATCAGATGTAAAATGGACATCTTGAAGACAGTATATATTAGCCTTTTTTTGTCTTAGGAATCTGAAGACCTGTTTTCTCTTAGTACAACTATTAAGTCCTCTACAATTTAAAGAGATTATCTTTAATTTCTCTTTTTGTTCATCCATTAGAAAAATTGTAAAAAGTATTTACATAAGCTATTTGCAAGATTTTGGGCATTGGTATTAATGTTTGTTCTGAGTTTATATTTTTGCTTACAAGGATTTTTTCTGCACAACAATAACAAAAGAAAAGAAAAGAAAACATTTTGCACACTTGTACATTTCTGACTTCCATGAAAGGTTGCATGGAGATGATGAGAAAATTTGAGCGGGTGTGGGAACATAGCATTTCCATATAATTTTTCTAAATATACAATCAGCAAAAATGTCAAAGTAAAATAAAGTTATGAAACCCAGTGTTATCACATTTAGATAGCTGTCTGGTCTGCTGTACATTTAAAGCTACTTACTTTCTTCAAGATTTGATTACTTTCATAAATGCATATATAATGATTTCATTAATAACACAGTAAACAATATACTCCTGAATACCATTTAGTAATCACTTTTACAGTAAAAGGAGAATACAAAAAAATAGTGATTTGTTGACAATAACAACTAGTCATGTGATCTTCGTACGGTCATGTGACCTTTGTACGGTCATGTGACCAAAACATGTGATTAGTGGTAACCTGTAAATCAATGGGAATCCTTTCACTCGTTATCTAATATAAAAATCCCGAACAAAAACAAACACATTCCAATGTTTAAATAACATTTTGAAAAAATAATAAATAGTCTTAGAAGAAACAAAATACATCAGTTTGTGTGTTTTGCACACATTTTACGCTACTGCAGTATTCATAGGACTAGAAGATTCACAACTTCACAATGCTATCGAAAAGTGATTTTATAAAATGTCCATACCCATTTCGTATCAGAGCGAGTTTTAATCAATGCATGTTAATACATGAATATTCCCAAATAAATGTAATATTTTATAAAAGTAAATAGTGTTCACAAGGTATAACACTTAAAAGTCTTGAGAAAGTTATTATTGTCCAAATATCAATTCAGAAAATGTATATATATGCAGTAAGCATTATAAACAATATATATATATATACTCACTGTCGGAGGTCATATGATCCATGAATAATCACAAATAAATCCAAATTTTGGAATGACATAAAATAACTTAAATCGGGAGTCTGTATAAACAAAAGTTTTAAAGCTGTTTTAAGGCACTAGTCTAGTTCTTAATTTCTTCGACAAGGGTCCATGGTTCCTTTGCTGTCCCTCTCATTTCAAAGCGGAGAGTGAGATCCCTTTCGTGTATCCTCGTCTGGCACCTGTTTGTACTTCGAAGTTCGAAGGCTTTGTTGGCGAGTTTCCCCCTCTGTTTTTTCATGATAACTGGTAAATCTGTTCGCACACTAATCTTCTTGTTACTAAGTAACTTCGATGCTTTCAAAGATGCCTGAAACACTCGTTGTTTATCCAACGCTGAGAGAAAGCGAACAGCAATGGGCTTTGGCATATCAGGTCGAAAGTTTGCAGGATCCGTGCTGGTTCTATTCAACCTATGTATGTTGTCGTACTGAATGTGCTTCGCGTTGTTAACCTGTAACAATTTTTCAAAGAGTTCTAATATTGCTGTAGATGGGTCGCGGTCGTCGGGAATCCCGTACACAAGCAAGGAATTTTTGCGTGAATAAGCTTCCTGTCTCAATAGGGCGCGTTTCACGTTGTCAAGTTCAGCTTTCAGTTTAGCAATTTCTGTTTTGTTTTCTGTTATCGCCGTCTCGTTGATATGTACAGTCTTCAGAATGTCACAAACTCTCGTGTCGAAATCTTTTATTTCTCGTTTGACATCATTTATTTGTTCTTTAATTTCTTCTGTTTGGATTTGTAGTAACTCTTGCATTCGTTTAGTTAGTTCGTCCACATTTTCGACATGTTTCGGCGTCGCCATCTTGCTGACCACGTTGTCTGTCGATTCGTCCGGTACTTCCAAATTTTCGTTTCCTTTTGACCTCGTTACAATGAAAGCGTCTAATTTTTGTGACTGATGGTCCTTTGTTGTTTCTTTATTGTGTTTAGACCGATTTTGTTTTCGGGTGTTTGTCATTCTATCGGATGCTGATAGATTTTGTCAGAGCCGCTCTCACACCACGTCTTACCCCTACGACGTCATAACCGGAAGTCCCAAATCAATTAAACTCATATTATAATAGTATGTATCGAAAATACATACAATTGGAAGGGTATTTCAGTAAAAATAACCATTAATTGACGTGACGTAAAGGGTCAATTGTCCAGTTTTCGATCATCAGGATTTTTAGAACATTGAATAGAATAACGATATTTTAAGCTTAATTGTGTAAGAAGGCTAATAGACACATGAGGAAAAGGCCAAATCTCTGTTGTTAATGGCCGAGGTTGGAAAGTTGTTCAATGGGTGACAAGTCAGCAGATCAGTCTTTCTACGGAGTGGATAACTTTGGTTTTCCACTCCGTGGCTTGTACGCAATGCTGTAAGTTCGTCTGTAAAATTTAGCGAGTCTGGCTATTGTACACTTGATGCAATCCATGATTAGGCAACTTGGTTAAGCGTCGCTCCAACCTGCAGGGTGCAAATTGTTCTCTCTTTTTCTGTAGCACTTTAAAAAGCCATGTTCGTCGCTTGCAATCGTATAGTTTAATGCAAAACCTCCATTCTGTTGATGTTTTGTACCCGAATTTCATTTGGTTAACTTTGTACACAATCTGAAAGTGTTGACCAATAAGTTCATTTTTCTCGAAAATTACTACGAAAACTTGCATTTGCGTACAGTGAATGTACAGGTTACATTTAGAAGACATGTTTAAAGTAATTTCAATCGGTAGGCTTCGTTCCTCGAAAAATAATAACCTTTTGTATTCTGGTGGCGTTTCTTTTGCAAGTCAGTTTATTTGGCATTTGGGTCTATAAACATTTTGATAGGAAAAAGACGTGAATTTATGAATGAAAAAGCAATTATCATATATTTGGAATAAGGGATGAATAGGAGAGTCGAATGGTATAAATTGAACTTAAATTAGCACATTAGGTAATAGGCATTTGGCAGGTATCAAAGCTAGATCAAACTTTATGAATAATATTCCATGTCACTCCAGCAACTTTAATCCATGAATAAAAGTGTGTTCATAGAACTACTATCTGATCATTCAACAACTCTGGGATGTAACCTTGTTGTGTGGTAGACGACTCGGGTTCGAATCCCGGTGGAGACACCAAAAGATTGTGACTTGGGTCGAATACTGTGTTGTGTCCCTGGGCAAGGTACTTCATCCACATTGCACTCAGTCAACCCAGCTGTACAAATTGGTACCTGAATACGGGAAGTACTGACAAAGTGCTGCGTAGCATCTTTGGAAGTACAATTCCTTCAGGGTAATAATTGTAGCGCTTTGAACATACCTTAGGGTGTTGAAAAGGCGCAATATAAGTAGGCAATTAAACTAGTGTGTCTGCTCATCACCTGGGAAAACGGGGTTCGATTCCTTGTCGAATCCTACCAAACATCAATTAATGAAAAGAGATATGTCTTTCAGTTACCTTTCCGTCCCGGTCTGACCCCCAGCCCAGGGGTACATCAATCCCCTTCCTGTCATTCAGCTCTATCTGTAGTGAAACAAAGTCATCAAAGTGATATTAAATTCTAGCAAATAATATCTGAAACATGGACTACTTTAACTTTGCAGTCTCTCAAATTACCTATGTGTTATGCATCTGTGTCAGTTTCTATACAACAGCATCTTTAACAAGAATCAGAATGCATTAAACATTTGGTCGTTCAAGAGTTTCAAATTCCAATCAAAGTACTTCTATGACTGAACGCTAGCCCAAGATCTGATGTTGACGAATAGGGAGCGTAATAAAATCAAAGCGTTAAAGTAAAGTTAGAAATAAATGTAGTTTTGGTGAAAAAATTTTCGTATAAAAAAACAACAACCACCTTTCCAAATGCTACTGATGTGGTTGCCATATCAAGTACAAAACTGTCGCCATTTTTAGCCGGGGCTGCCACGTTGATTGGGTTGGTACCGAGCGTTCTCTGGAAAAAAGGTCTTAACTATAATTTATTATTTTAACATTGATATTTCATAATTCTCATAGAGACAGATTAAAATGCTTTCTTGAGTCAAATGATAATTTTGAAAAGCAATGAAAGTTACGGTTACATGGTTATTTTTACATGTTTTAGTTGAGTTTAGACCCTTATTTGTTTCATTATACCAGATAAAAAGATATTATCGGGGAGCATGTGGTGTCGTTTTTACACATTCGATTATTTTCATAGTCAGAATATACATTTCTGATGCAATGTATATATAGAGCATGCAAATTATATGTCATATTTGTGCGTACGCGTATGGGGTATAAATATAAATAATATATCTTTAATTAATATCAAAATCAATTATGTTTCTCTTCATGTTTAACGAAGTGTCTATTTTACTGAGTAACATATTGTTAACATATTACATAAACCAAGTTAGCTTATGTGAAATGAACAACCATAAAACTGGCTTCATTGCATCAACATATGCCAGTAGGAAACAAGATATGAGATTATAATTGTATTATATAATTATTAACAATTTCCAAAATATGCAAATCGAGATTTATAGTTCGTTTATAGCGACACAATTTCTCTTCGTTCCATGTAAAAATAAATATACACTCTGTTCAACCAAGTCATCACATCTATGTCAGGTGAAGAAAAAAACACATCAAAAGACCTTAATAATACATTAGTGCTTGCTTAGCTCACAAGTTCACAAATTCTACATCGAGACAACCAAAATAAGCTTCTCTCTGTGTTAAAGATAAGCCTGTGTATATTTTACTGAGTAACATATTGCCAACATATATGATATAACTATAAAGTATACTATATATAGCTATTAACTTACATCTGTTCCTCGCGTTGGCACCATCACAGGCGATGCGTTTGTAAAAGCCATTCCCTAAATGGAAATAATATTCATGAAGTTTTGAATTTATACAAATAACGCGTTAATGGCAATACTTTCCAACAAACATGCGTACAGAAATAAGGAAATAACGATATGTTGTGAGTCGTTTACAGCTAATAATATTAATTACGTTGACTTTTGGTGGAACATTTCATTAAATGCTTATCTGTTCAGTGTAGAGACAAACAAGTTGAAAAACGCGCCAACTAATGCACCGTGAGAGGCTCCCACCAATACGTCAAACGTGATTTTATAACCTATCTATAGCCAACTTCCAAACGCAAGGCATAACTCTTGCCAGTCTGCATTACTGGCTGATTTAATTTATGAATGAAATTGGAGACTGGCAAGAGTTATGCCTTGCATTGGGAAGTTGATCTACAGCAGACAAAATACATATTTGGGTTGGTAATGTTTAATAGGCCACCTACCTTGAATATGTAAATCTCATCAATGGGTGATTGCCATCTTAAGGACAGTAGGAATTTGTTTAAAGGGAACTAATTTGTTCGTTATCGGCACATATTACAAAACATTGTCAATGTGAATGTACTGCTTATTTTTCATATACGTAGGCATATGTTCTGTTTCATTAAGGTTGCACTATTGCCCAACAAACTCTCGAAAAACATAAAATTATAACAATCCTGGTCTTATTGCTTTGTTTATTAATGAGGAGGCATTGGATTAGGATAGTTATCATTTTAGATTTTAGTAAAGTTAATATATAAGCAGTATATCTAAAACGTTTGCCAAAGCTGTGAATCCCTCCATATACACAATACAAAGTTGAGAATTGGTCAGCACTTTCACTATTCCATTGAAATGATTTCACAAAAGTGAAAACATATATCGTTCCAACCTATGCTTTATGTATATAGATTTAAATGACCACTCACCACTAAATCTTGTTCCAAAGCTCGTATGCCATACCATCCCGCTATCCCAAAATGGTTAGAACCTGAATAATGAAAATAATGTAGAAATCCGAATCCGTACTGACATCCTCGATAAATACTACATACAACTGCCCTGTAAACTTATGAAAAACCTTCTATGATAACTATCCTGGTTCCTGGTTTCATATGACAAAGTGTGTCATACAGTTTATCCTGGTTACAGGGCCTCTATATTTATGAGTAGGCCCTGAATCAGGGTATTTATCATTTTAGAGTTTTCTTCAGTTTGTCGGGTAGTATATATTAAATATCATATGACAAAGTGTCTCATACAGTTTAAATGAAACGAATGTGAATGCTTGTATTGACAAGAGAGCGAAGGTTATATATAGTACATAATAATGTAGGTTGACACGCTTGTGAGTGCAATAGCTTCTAAATTATCAAAGATTTATATAACAGATTTTGTAGAGTAATCATTTCTATAACACTTTCTGCGGGTAAGATGCAAAATTCACTGAAAATGGGTTCTTCCTTTTGATAGGTTTTGTATTTGTAGATGTATGCCTATGACAACCAGCCAAGTCATTTAAATATGGTTATTTACTTATGCTCGGTACTGTATTCCTAAATTATGCCTATGACAACCAGCCAAGTCATTTAAGTATGGTTATTTACTTATGCTCGGTACTGTATTCCTAAATTATGCCTGTGACAAATAGCCAATTCTTTTAAATATGGTTATTTATTTATGCTCTGTACTGTATTCGTAAATTATGCCTGTGACAAATAACCAATTCTTTTAAATATGGTTATTTACTTATGTTCGGTACTGTATTCGTTAATTATGCCTGTGACAAATAGCCAATTCTTTTAAATATGGTTATTTATTTATGTTCGGTACTGTATTCGTTAATTATGCCTATAACAACCAGCCAAGTCTTTTAAATATGGTTATTTACTTATACTCGGTACTGTATTCGTAAATTATGCCTGTGACAAATAGCCAAGTCTTTTAAATATGGTTATATATTTATGTTCGGTACTGTATTCGTAAATTATGCCTGTGACAAATAGTCAAGTCTTTTAAATATGGTTATATATTAATGTTCGGTACCGTATTCGTAAATTATGCCTGTGACAACTAGCCAATTCTTTTAAATATGGTTATTTATTTATGCTCTGTACTGTATTCGTAAATTATGCCTGTGACAAATAGCCAATTCTTTTAAATATGGTTAATTACTTATGTTCGGTACTGTATTCGTTCATTATGCCTGTGACAAATAGCCAATTCTTTTAAATATGGTTATTTATTTATGTTCGGTACTGTATTCGTTAATTATGCCTATAACAACCAGCCAAGTCTTTTAAATATGGTTATTTACTTATACTCGGTACTGTATTCGTAAATTATGCCTGTGACAAATAGCCAAGTCTTTTAAATATGGTTATATATTTATGTTCGGTACTGTATTCGTAAATTATGCCTGTGACAAATAGCCAAGTCTTTTAAATATGGCTATATATTTATGTTCGGTACCGTATTCGTAAATTATGCCTATGACAACTACCCAAGTCTTTTAAATATGGTTATTTATTTATGCTCGGTACTGTATTCATAAATTATGCCTGTGACAACCAGCCAAGTCTATTAACTATGATATATTACTTATGCTCTGCACTGTATGTTGTTACATGAACCTGTCGCTATGTACGAAGTAGGCAACCCTACTTACTTGTGACGAGTACTGTATTTGGTAGACGTACCTGCCGCGACCACCCAGCCAATCCCGGCCTCCTTAGCTTTCTTGATGGCAAGGTCAATACAGAATTTACCTACCACGGGTCCTGTAAGGTAACCGTTTATATATGTTTATAAACACTTGCATATATTTCCAGATGTGGCCATCTTTCACCCAACTCCCCAACGCAAGGCATAACTCTTGACAGTCTCCATTACTGGCTGAATTAAGCTTTGCCACATTTCCTTAAGATTTCCGTCCCAGGAAATCAGAGCCCCCTATGCATTTCGGGTGCAGCGATGCACTTTCTTTGCACGGAAAAGCGAGGGAAATACTGCAAGGCTTTAATTAGCCAGTGATTGAAACTAGCCAGAATTATGTCTTGCGTTGGGAAGATGCCTTTCATCATAAAAAGGACAAAATAACGCTTGAACTACAGTCTCATTGGACACATTGTATAACGTAGTGCAACTAATTACAACCTGATTTTAATGAGACTGGGTTAAACTGGCGCTGCACTGTGACACGGCCGCTGAGAGCAGAAGCGTAATTTCAATTTGCAATCAGAATTAATAAAATTAATAACACTTCTTAAGATAAAAAGAAACAATCAAGCTTACAAAATCACATTAGCTTGTCAATGTCTAAATTTCTTCAAGGTAATTGAGTACAGTTCGATCCGTCGAATCACGTATGGATGCTCAACGTTCATTATATCTTAAACACAATTACAGTCAAAAATAATTAAGCCATATTCAATATTCGTAATAACGTCTTTTAAACTCAGAATAAATCTATTTCATTTCGCTCTTAAAATGATTTATTCTGAAATAAGATTCCATACCTAAAACATTGTTCCCCTTCACCAGAGCGGTTGCTGCTGTTTCCTTTTCAACCTCCGGAACTTTGTCCGTCACTGTAGTCCCCGCTTGGATGTCGTGCACATAGATCTCTGAAGCGACCACTCAATTACAAACTGGGTATGTAGAAATGAGTCCTTCATGTTTGATCACACCTGTATATTTAGTCTGTCACCCAGACCCCTTAAATCTAAAGAGCCGAGGCAAGTCTACAGAGCTGCAGTATCGGAGATGTTTCTTTTTAGACTATTATATAGTGTATACGTAAAGAAACTATTAGACACTTTTCGAAAGAAAAAAAACCCGGTTATATTGAGACATTTATATCTACTTCAAATTCCCGAAGTTGTGTAAGAGTTGACCTAATGAACAAAGTTTGATCCTTTGACAAACTTTCAGTTTTAGGGGTGCAGTCGTTCTGGAGAAGAAGTCCAAAATGAACAAAGTTCTTACTGATCTTACAGAAGACAAATATTTTATGGATGATAAACTTCTTTATTAACAATATTGACGTTTCGGTATAGTTCCTTATACCGTTTGATAATGGTATGAGGATCTACATCGAAACGTCGCTTTTGTTAAATTGATCATCAATAAAATATTTATCTTCGTCATCACACCATCCTCTCAAACAGTTTCTCTTACAGGCTCAGCATATGTATGTCAGTTGAAACTCACACTCATTTGCTCTCAAGTCATTTATTATCAAAAAGTTTTCTCAAACTATACAATCAATATATAACCCCATGGTACCAAATGTGCAATTTAGAATCCCCATTTGCTAAAGAGTCTGCACGGAATCTTACAGCCTTTAGGGTATTTTCATTCTGGAGAAGAAGATGAAAATAGGTTATAAGATCATGGCCTGTGAGGCCCTTATTTGGGGCCAAATGGTTAACAAATCTACAATTTAGAATCCCCAAGAATATGCACACAATATTACAGCCTTCTGGATCTATTTGTTCTGAAGAAGAAGATGAAAATAGGTCATGGCCCAAGAAGCCCTTATTTGGGCCCCAGGGTCACCAAATCTATAACTTCCACAGAATCCACAGTGGCTAAAGAGTATGCATACATTATTTCAACCTGCTACGATGAAGATGAAAATAGTTTTTTATACCCCCGACCAACGGTTGGGGGTATATAGTAATACCAACGATTCCGTACGCCCGTCCTTCCGTCCGTCCGTCCGAAGACAATTTTTGTCCGATCGATTACAGAAAAACTATTTGTCTCATCCTTTTTAAATTTGGTACATGTCTTCTTCACCACTAGGAGAGGTGCAGTACGATGTTTAAATCGAATTGGTGAATTTTTGGCGAATTTTTATATTTTTTAACTTAGTCAAATTCTGAGCATTTTTTGTCTGATCGATTACAAAAAAACTATTCATCTCATCCTTTAAAAATTTGGTACATGTCTTCTTCACCACTAGGAGAGGTGCAGTGCGAAGTTTAAACCGAATTGATGAATTTTAAAATTTTTGGCGAATTTTTTAACTTAGTCAAATTCTGAGCATTTTTTGTCCGATCGATTACAGAAAAACAATTCATCTCATCCTTTTCAAATTTGGCACATGTCTTCTTCACCACTAGGAGAGGTGCATTGCAAAATGTAACACGATTTGGTGAATTTTTGAATTTTTTGGCGATTTTTTTATATTTGTTTACTTTATCATAGCTAGAATGAATGAAGCTACTTCCGTGTTGTGATTTGTTGACTTCATCATTTTCTTTTTCATGTGACTTTCATCAAAAGGTACTTCTGTGTTCTTATTGATTTTACTATTTTATATTTCTACTGGTTATATTTTGGGAAAAGTTAAATTTTCTTTCCTTTCAGCCATAAACTGCTGTATATCTCTCACTGTGCCTACAGGGGTGTGTTTCCATGTACCTGTTGTTTCAAGTCACTCGAATGAATCATTATGATGGATTAATTTCCAAAATAAAGTTGAAATCAGTGGTAATAGCAGTAGTGTATTATGTTACCAATACCTTTTCAAGTTACTTTTATTCCTATTATGACTTAAACCACCTTTTTTACATGAAGATCGAGACTTGTCCTACCATTTTTACAAACAGTTTAATCTTAGCAATTACATTTCATAGCTCATCAATCCTTAGGTGTGCAAACACCTCTCTCTTTAAGTAAAATAAAAATGTCAAACTTAAACAGTCGGGGGTATTAGTGAGCCACGCCCACTTTTTTGCTTGTTTTAGGTTATGGCATGTAAGGCCCTTATTTAGGGCCATATGGTCATCAAGTCTACAATTTAGAATCCCAAATGGCCAAGGAGTCTGTACATAAATTACAGCTCTTTAGAGTCACTGGTCCTGGAGAAGAAGTCGAAAGAGGGAAAGGTTTACGGAAGGATGGACGGACGACATGCAATGTCGTAAGCCCATGTTATTGCAGTAAGTTTTTTGTTTTGTTTTGTTATTGTTTCTTTTTTGTGTGTTGGTGTTGGGGGGATAACAGCATACATACTTTTTCGTGCCGTTGCAGTTCTTTTTTGTATGTTGCGGATCTATTTGTTTGACTACTTAAATTAGTAATGTTCGCAACTGTTGTGTACCATGTATGTCTCTCCGATTCAGTTCCATTATTGCCTTTATAATGTATGGAATGTAACTAAAATGTGTTTGTTCAAACAGTACACATATGTACTGCACTGTAGTTATTCAAATCATATATCTAACAGCCGTCAACTTAAAGAATACAAACACTATATATACAGATGTCGCTGTATTGACGAGTACTTGAAACTAACATTATCAAATGCATCAGAATATCATTTCTGGTTCATGTTATCAACGTTTTAATAAATAGAAAATATTAAGGAGAAAGGATGTCAAAAAGTAGATTTTCCCTATTCTTACGTCATTGTGGTTTTGTTCGAGCTTAGAAGCGTGAAGCCCTCTTGTAACATAGGTTACATGGGAGGACGTTACTTGAGTAAGTTTTGTGGTAAGAGAATGGCTATCAATAGGAACTATGAAACTTAACAACAAGACCGACAGATTTTAAAAAACAAATCCATAGCATGAAAATGCAGTCTCGATGACCTTGATAAAGATTTCGAAAGAATTCGAATATTGTCAACATATATCTTCATAAAATAACCTCTTGAATGGACATATTTTGAAAATAAATCTTCAATGATATATAGTTTACTGTTATTGCAATTACACGACTTTGTTTGGAAAAAAATGCATGTCTATACCAAAAGGTAATATTCATTGCAAAACTTGACTTTTGACAATAATGTCACACGTTATCGAATATTGTTATCAATTATTACTATTAAAACATCCAATTGACGACCAGCCCAGTCTAGAAAATTATAGCAAGTCTATGTTACTCAGCTCTAAAATCAAGGCATATTTGTGGCTCCATTTTGTATGACTATTTGAATTGTTTGTAAAATATTGTTGTTGATAAGGAAAACGCATATTTTCGAGACTGAATGTTAGTATGCGTTGAGAGGTGAGGATACATACACCCACAAATCATTCCCAGTTTCAAAATAACTAAGCCAGGAAGTTTGATCCACTTTAACAACTAAGTATTCCTTCTTACCCAGTCTGTTTAGTCCATGACTGTAGTGACCACGATAGTCGGCGGCAACTAGGAGGTCAGCTAATGCACGTGCATGATCAGAAGGTGTTTGGACAGCGGTCATGCAGCTAACAACAAAGCGATGCAGCTCATCTTTTGGGACGATACTTTCTTCAGCTGCAGCCATTGTGAATGTAATCGAGATACAGGGTGAGATTCGTTTAGAAGTTACAGTGAGTTCGCTATCTCCGATGCATATCTTTATCACTCTGGACGGAAAGTTCGTGAACATGTCACGTGACCTGTAATCTTTTATTATTTACTCTCAATACAAGACTGGATTATATTTAATCAACTATTTTTGGCGAATATAATTTTTAAGTGAAATATGTTGGCAAATTTATTTTGTGATCCGATTTTGACGAATACAAACATGTTATGTATGCCATATAATATATAATATATATATATATATATATATATATATATATATATATATATATATATATATATATATATATAAGACACAGCCACTTTTCCAATAATATGCAAGTATCCGTATGATACTTAAATATTGAGTATCTTAGTGTTAGATAACAAGTAGCTAGGTCTAACTGACTGTTGACCTGATCCTGAATATCTAAATTAATAGAATGCCTATGGAAATTGTACAGTCTAAGTGCACGTTTATTATATACATATACTAAGTATGTGCCATGTTCCACACGATAACGTTATCACAACTCTTGAAAATTACAAGTCAATTGCAAATTACAATTACAGGTCACAACTGCGATGATTCCGTAAAGTTCATAATAAAAATACTGCATGGTCTTACTGAATTTAGTTTATGTTTTATCACGTATATGTTAATAAGGCTGTCCTACATACCTACACTATAATAATATATGTATCACACATATTAAAGCTACCATTTGCAATGTCATGTAAATCAGATCGAACGTGTGTGAGTGTTATGTTCGATCTGATTAAAACAAAATCATCGAACTATTATAGAAAGTGATAGTCCACTGACAGTAGTGTGAAATATAAACATATGGACCATTATCAAAGTCTGTTTTTACAGCTGGTGTTCACCAAGGATCAGTATTGGGTCCCTTTCTTTTCACTGTATTCATGAATATCATTGCTGGTCCAACCTCTCTGGCACAAAAGAGGCGACGAAAGGATTAAATTACCCAGTGATAGAGAATGCCACTAGTTATACCTTGTGGGGGAAGTTAGTCTTTAATCAGACAAGGTCGCTGGAAATTAAAGAATCTGCGTCTATACTATATACACAGCCACTGAAGTTTCGTACATTTGTATTGTCATTTAGATTTGCTTACTTCGTGTATTTATATATCTACATTCTGTCAAATGTCTTAGTGCTTAGGGAACCTAGAAAATCTGAAAATCTAGGCCACTGCTCTTCAACTGAAATGTTTCGGGAAAACTTGCTTTTAAACGCTTTGCGAGTAAATAATTACACAGACAACATTTTAATGTATCAAAAATACTTGTTTAGGTTACACTCACTATAAAACAAGTTCATAATCAATGTTTATTTGATCATAAATGTTGCCTTTAAACTAATTATCTCATAATTAAGCTGAACGATAATGAATTTGAACAGAAGCCCATTATCCATGGAAGATGCTGCTACCAGGTGCTCCATTTGACCTTAATCATCGGGGATATCAATACTCGGTGGGATTATGTAACTGATGATTTTCATGTCTCGTCATTGGATGTCAATAAGCCGAGAGATGTATTACAAACGATGCTGTCACTAGGCGTAAGTACAATGTAAAGCCTTTATTCTGATAATGTGATTTCTCGACGTCGCTGCGACTTAGTTATTACGTAAATTCTAACGTAATTTGTCAATGTTTTGACAACGTTGTAGTTTACGTAATTATAACGTCACTAAAACGTAGTAAGGCAACGTATGGCTGCACATCCTTACAACCTCACACACATGTACTCCAGGTTGTACTATGTAATATGATTGTCGACGATAGGAGAAGTCGTGTTTGGGATTATTTGTTTGACTTTAACACTTTTGAACAAATATCATTTCGTGCAAGTTTTAAGCAGAACCATTTTCAAGAATAACGTAAAATACAAGAATAACAATGTAAAATACAATCGAATAAACAAGTCCTATTAAAACTTTGACTACAGACGATATTTAGCACATTTACTCACATTAACTCGTATGTTTAAGGTTCTTTAGATGTGCCACCTTGATGAAGATGAAACAATTTAAAAATTAACATTAATATTTTTATTTCTACTATGTAGTACATACTTAAATCACCATTTTCGGAAAATGATAATTCCTTGATTATATTACTATGAAAGCAACACCCATTTAAACATTTAATCATCAAATAAATATAAATATGAATAAACATACACATTATGAAATGAGCAATTGTAAGTGCTGGTTGCGACGAGTAAATGCATGTTTAAAAGGGAGCTAGATTACGCTATTAGTGATGATTTCGATGAGTAACGTTTTTTAATATATTTGCAGTGTAAATCTTCATAAAATTAACAATTAAAGGTAAAATTGACGTAGTTAATGTAACGTTAAGTCCTCATAACGTCATAATGACGAACTTCTCAAAGAATAAACAATATCAAACGAACATTAGATGGGCTTAATTACAATATACTTACAAACAAAACCTTTCAGTCGTTTCATAAAATAGCAATAATCGGAAAATCCTATACTATTCTCTATAACCTAGTTTATACTTTCAGTACGAAAAAATGCATGTATAAATATCACGTTTGCCTAGTAATCATTGTTGCAAGCTCCCGGATTTCGTCAGTTGTTCGTTACATCATTGTAACTTGCCATAGGCTTTACTCGAAAGTGTATCATAAGGCCTTTACGAAATGTGTATAACCCTTTAGCTCGTACAATCATACTCGTTTCGTCACAAATATATTTCGGTTAACATGAAACACTTGTAACCATGTATATGCCATTAGATGTTGTGCATTTTTAAAAAATCAACTGCTTACTATTGAAGATAACACAGTGCTGGATTGAAAAAATATTTACAAAATCTATTTTAACTATGAATACTACACTCGGGGTCCTAGATACCATATGCGTCAGGAATATATTTCAGATATCAAAATATTTTGTTTAACTCATCGTCGAACCTCCAACAATTTTAGATAGCAAATAATAGAGTTGAATAATGTAAATGCTTCATTTCAGATGTTAGTTTTCTATAATCATAATACGCTTTTGGGAAAAACTTGAACACATATTCTGGGCGTGGCATGTGACAATAGCATTAAAAAATGAATCCCAACGACAACACTTATATGAAATAAAGTTTTTAAGATTTTAATAACATATCCAATACCAAAGAATATAAAATGAGCTTAAATAGGTATGGCTTTGTGCTTTGATTTGAATACAATCAATGATAATGGAATATTTATCATGAAGTACATGTAGTTAATTTCAAATCGAGATTAATTCTGTCCTTTCAATCACGTCTACTTCGTGTTAGAAACAGGATATGGTGACGTGCTTTGATGTTATAGTTAGTATCGAATCTTGTTTCTCTAATGACACGTTCCGTAAATGAATGGTTTGTTTCGTTATGTATTAACTTACATAAATGAGGTGATGCAGGGAATGGGGTTCTCAAATATACATTAAGTTGCAGCCAACGAACATAATTTGAAGTAAACCAGTGGACTCTTATAAACTAAACAATTATTTAAACAAAATTATGATGATAATGCGAACAATACACAAAAATCAACAATTCTATAACTCCACTATAACACTTTCTGATTTTATAGACATTCATTTATTTCATTATAACTTATAACCCTGACGATATGATGATACAGGCCCAGTATATATACCAATTTCATGGTGACTGCTACAGTTAGTGGCTTAGCTTCAAACGGTCAAGTATTGGTCAGGACTGTGGGAATATCTCCTATCACAGAACTTGCATGCAGGTGTTGAAATCTGATATTTCCTGTCGTGCCATAACTGACTGGATGTCACACAGATAGCCGGGCGGCTGCCTCCACGCTGGACTGAGCTCTATTCAAAAAATCTACAATGTCCTTAAAGGTACTGTTTAATTCTACTAAGAACAGTGTCAGGCTTACAAGGTAACAATTCTTCCATTTGTTCTTATCACAACGTCGTAATGCATTTGGGAGACAACAAGATGACATCGTGGCGACGTCAGAAATCTTCGTAAAATACGTAGACATAGACGTCATTTCCACGTCTTCACAACATCGTAATTACGTAGAAAGACCACGTTGTAGCAACCTTTTGGGAGTCAACAAAATGACGTTGTGACGACCTCAGGATCTACGTTAGGACAACGTAAAAATAGACGTCGTTATAACATCGCGATCACAACGTCATAATCACGTAGAAACACCACGTTGTAGCAACCTTTCTGGGAGTCTACAAAATGACGTTGTGACGTCAGGATCTACGTTAGTACAATGTAAAAATTGACGCCGTTACAACGTCCTCACAACGTCGTAATTACGTAGAAACACCACGTTGTAGCAACCTTTCTGGGAGTCTACAAAATGACGTTGTGACGACGTCAGGATCTACGTTAGTACAATGTAAAAATTGACGCCGTTACAACGTCCTCACAACGTCGTAATTACGTAGAAACACCACGTTGTAGCAACCTTTTTGGAAGTCTACAAAATGACGTTGTGACGACGTCAGGATCTACGTAAGGACAACGTAAAGCTGACGTTATGACAACGTTATCACTACGTAGATTTGTTAGCTGGGCAATGACTTCAATTCTCATTGTTTTTATTTTTCAACAAATGTGAGCTTATCTTTATCAATTTGTGAAATGTAAAGTCATTTTTAATCATGTATTAATAGCATATATGTGTAAACGGGAATATCCTCTTGAATTTCGTTTCCACAAAAAAAATACCCCGATAGAAGCCTCCTTTTTTAACATTAAGACTAACTTAACTTAATATTTCTTCTATACACCTTGGAGTCATTCAAAATCATTCGAATATATGAGAAAACATTACCATTTGCAGAGAACTGACATGATACATAGAGATTATTACCCGAGGAAGTGTGCATGAGTTTCGTAAAAGTCATATGGCACACTTTCGAGTGTAATAATTTCTTAATTACCCGTTCTATTCCATGTGATTCGCGTTAAAATAGTCAGAAAGCGGCCCACTTCTCTTGCGACGGCAAGCCACAGTGACGACACGAACAATCGTTTTATGACGTCACAGACGACAAAATACGGGAAGTCGCGGTGAAACAATCGTTGTTTGGCAAACGTGATATGTGCACATGTGCTCATATCAATAATATTAACTCGGTTATTTTCAACCATATGGGTAATAAAATCGTATCATGCACGAATGTGTATCGTGGTAAGGTCGTGGTATGCTCCGGATAAAATTACAAAAGTATTCAGGATCTAGGCACGAATTCCTAATCTGATTTATTTCACCAAAGTCCTTGATTAAAATCCATTTCTCTATGTCTAGTATAGTCGTTTCGGATGTTGAATTTTGAAGTTACGATTTTAAACCATATGGGTCACCCTAAGATGTGTATCATCTTTTATAGTATTTTTAAGACATTAAGACTTGCATCACTTTGTAAAATAACTTCAAAAACACCTTCGACTGTACGGGGTATTTGCAGAGGTTAAAGATCAAAGGCACCGATACTATGCAAAACAATTCACAATATAAACATCTAACTTAGAGCGCACCATGATATATTCTCGCGAAGGGCACTCCTATTGTAGGATAACAGCTGGAAGCTCTCAAAAATAGTTTTAAGTTAATTTTTCATAGGAAAACTGATAAACTTAATCTACATTCTTAGCAGTAAAGATAAAGGTATTACCATGAATGTTGTTAACTTTCTTAAATGTGTATGTAAAACTGGAGCTACAATTGTAAATTCATAAACCTGTTATCTTTTATGTGCGCTTGTTCCAATTTTGCAATTTAATTGTATTTTAGGCCGGTGGCCTTTATACTGAATAAAATGTCTGTCTGTCTGACTGATAAAGGAGTAAATAGTTAAGCCTAGACGTACAACATTACAAAATACAGAGCCGACATCCAACAATCTTGTCAATTTCAGTAATAGCTTAAAGTGACAAAACGTGTTTCAGCTTTTCAGTGTTTTTAGTACACAGTTATTTTGACAACTTGAAATTTTATCAATTGCTAAAATCATACATAATACAACATGACATAGAACAGTTTCAGTTCACGACAAGGCTATATACTGTTAGTTTCCAAGACGTGTACGCTCTTGATTGATGGCAGCCACTGAATGCGATGTCAGTAGACGGATTTTCCTTCATTGGGTAAACACGATTTATGACGCATATTTTCGAGACTGAATGTTAGTATGCGTTGAGAGGTGAGGATACATACACCCACAAATCATTCCCAGTTTCAAAATAACTAAGCCAGGAAGTTTGATCCACTTTAACAACTAAGTATTCCTTCTTACCCAGTCTGTTTAGTCCATGACTGTAGTGACCACGATAGTCGGCGGCAACTAGGAGGTCAGCTAATGCACGTGCATGATCAGAAGGTGTTTGGACAGCGGTCATGCAGCTAACAACAAAGCGATGCAGCTCATCTTTTGGGATGATACTTTCTTCAGCTGCAGCCATTGTGAATGTAATCGAGATACAGGGTGAGATTCGTTTAGAAGTTACAGTGAGTTCGCTATCTCCGATGCATATCTTTATCACTCTGGACGGGAAGTTCGTGAACATGTCACGTGACCTGTAATCTTTTATTATTTACTCTCAATACAAGACTGGATTATATTTAATCAACTATTTTTGGCGAATATAATTTTTAAGTGAAATATGTTGGCAAATTTATTTTGTGATCCGATTTTGACGAATACAAACATGTTATGTATGCCATATAATATATAATATATATATATATATATATATATATATATATATATATATATATATATATATATATATATATAAGACACAGCCACTTTTCCAATAATATGCAAGTATCCGTATGATACTTAAATATTGAGTATCTTAGTGTTAGATAACAAGTAGCTAGGTCTAACTGACTGTTGACCTGATCCTGAATATCTAAATTAATAGAATGCCTATGGAAACTGTACAGTCTAAGTGCACGTTTATTATATACATAAATGTAGCTACTAAGTATGTGCCATGTTCCACACGATTGCGTTATCACAACTCTTGAAAATTACAAGTCAATTGCAAATTACAATTACAGGTCACAACTGCGATGATTCCATAAAGTTCACTTCATAATAAAAATACCGCACGGTCTTACTGAATTTAGTTTATGTCTTATCACGTATATGTTAATAAGCCTGTCCTACATACCTACACTATAATAATATATGTATAACACATATTAAAGCTACCATTTGCAATGTCATGTAAATCAGATCGAACGTGTGTGAGTGTTATGTTCGATCTGATTAAAACAAAATCATCGAACTATTATAGAAAGTGATAGTCCACTGACAGTAGTGTGAAATATAAACATATTGACCATTATCAAAGTCTGTTTTTTACAGCAGGTGTTCAACAAGGATCAGTATTGGGTCCCTTGCTTTTCACTGTATTCATGAATATCATTGCTGGTCCAACCTCTCTGGCACAACAGAGGCGACGAAAGGATTAAATTACCCAGTGATAGAGAATGCCGCTAGTTATACCTTGTGGGGGAAGTTAGTCTTTAATGAGACAAGGTCGCTGGAAATTAAAGAATCTGCGTCTATTCTATATACACAGCCACTGAAGCTTCGTCCATTTGTATTGTCATTTAGATTTGCTTACTTCGTGTATTTATATATCTACATTCTGTCAAATGTCTTAGTGCTTAGGGAACCTATAAAATCTGAAAATCTAGGTCACTGCTCTTCAACTGAAATTGTTTCGGGAAAACCTTGCTTTTAAACGCTTTGCTAGTAAATAATTACACAGACAACATTTTAATGTATCAAAAATACTTGTTTAGGTTACACTCACTATAAAACAAGTTCATAATCAATGTTTATTTGATCATAAATGTTGCCTTTAAACTAATTATCTCATAATTAAGCTGAACGATAATGAATTTGAACAGAAGCCCATTATCCATGGAAGATGCTGCTACCAGGTGCTCCATTTGACCTTAATCATCGGGGATATCAATACTCGGTGGGATTTTCATGTCTCGTCATTGGATGTCAATAAGCCGAGAGATGTATACAAACGGTGCTGTCACTAGGCGTTAGTACAATGTAAAGCCTTTATTCTGATAATGTGATTTATCGACGTCGCTGCGACTTAGTTATTACGTAAATTCTAACGTAATTTGTCAATGTTTTGACAACGTTGTAGTTTACGTACTTATAACGTCACTAAAACGCAGTAAGGCAACGTATGGCTGCACATCCTTACAACCTCACACACATGTACTCCAGGTTGTACTATGTAATATGATTGTCGACGATAGGAGAAGTCGAGTTTGGGATTACTTGTTTGACTTTAACACTTTTGAACAAATATCATTTCCTGCAAGTTTTAAGCAGAACCATTTTCAAGAATAACGTAAAATACAAGAATAACAATGTAAAATACAATCGAATAAACAAGTGCTATTAAAACTTTGACTACAGACGATATTTAGCACATTTACTCACATTAACTCGTATGTTTAAGGTTCTTTAGATGTGCCACCTTGATGAAGATGAAACAATTTAAAAATTAACATTAATATTTTTATTTCTACTATGTAATACATACTTAAATCACCATTTTCGGAAAATGATAATTCCTTGATTATATTACTATGAAAGCAACACCCATTTAAACATTTAATCATCAAATAGATATAAATATGAATAAACATACACATTATGAAATGAGCAATTGTAAGTGCTGGTTGCGACGAGTAAATGCATGTTTAAAAGGGAGCTAGATTAGGCAGTGTGGTTTCATTTTGAGTTGATACTATCGTTGTAAATGCTATTAGTGATGATTTCGATGAGTAACGTTTTTGAATATATTTGCAGTGTAAATCTTCATAAAATTAACAATTAAAGGTAAAATGGACGTGGTTAATGTAACGTTAAGTCCTCATAACGTCATAATGACGAACTTCTCAAAGAATAAACAATATCAAACGAACATTATATGGGCTTAATTTCAATATACTTACAAACAAAACCTTTCAGTCGTTTCATAAAATAGCAATAATCGGAAAATCCTATACTATTCTCTATAACCTAGTTAATACTTTCAGTACGAAAAAATGCATGTATAAATATCACGTTTGCCTAGTAATCATTGTTGCGAGCTCCCGGATTTCGTCAGTTGTTCGAGACATCATGGTAACTTGCCATAGGCTTTACTCGAAAGTGTATCATAAGGCTTTTACGAAATGTGTATAACCCTTGAGCTCGTACAATCATACTTGTTCGTAACAAATATATTTCCGTTAAACCGAAACACAGGCAACCATGTATGCCAATAGATGTTGTGCATTTTTTAAAAATATACTGCATACTATTGAAGAAAACACAGTGCTGGATTGAAATAATGTTTACAAAATGAATTTTAACTATGAATACTACACTCAGGGTCCATGTGTACCATATGCGTCAGGAATATATTTCAGATATCAAAATATTTTGTTTAACTCATCGTCGAACCTCCAACAATTTTAGATAGCAAATAATAGAGTTAAATAATGTAAATGCTTCATTTCAGATGTTAGTTTTCTACAATCATAATATGCTTGGGGAAAAACTTGAACACATATTCTGGTCGTGGCATGTGACAATAGCATTAAAAAATGAATCCCAACGACAACACTTATATGAAATAAAGTTTCTAAGATTTTAATAGCATATCCATTACCAAAGAATATAAAATGAGCTTAAAATAGGTATGGCTTTGTGCTTTGATTTGAATACAATCAATGATAATGGAATATTTATCATGAAGTACATTAGTTATAATTTCAAATCGAGATGCAGCATTACTGAATGATTGTAGCCATATACAGGTAAGATTATATGTTGGTATATTGACAAAATGCAGATATAAATTCTGTCCTTTCAATCACGTCTACTTCGTGTTAGAAACAGGATATGGTGACATGCTTTGATACTGTAGTTAGTACCGAATCTTGTTTCTCTAATGACACGTTCCGTAAATGAATGGTTTGTTTCGTTATGTATTAACTTACCATAAATGAGGTGACGCAGGGCATGGGGTTCTCAAATATACATTAAGTTGCAGCCAACGAATATAATTTGAAGTAAACCAGTGGAGTCTTATAAACTAAACAATTATTTAAACAAAATTATGATGATAATGCGAACAATAAAAAAAAATCAACAATGCTATAACTCCACTATAACGCTTTCTGATTTTATAGACATTCATTAATTTAATTATAGCAACTTTTAACCCAGACGATATGATGATAAAGGCCCAGTATATATACCAATTTCATGGTGACTGCTACAGTTAGTGGCTAAGCTGCAAACGGTCAAGTATAGGTCAGGACTGTGGGAATATCTCCTATCACGGAACTTGCATGCAGGTGTTGAAATCTGATATTTCCTGTCGTGCCATAACTGACTGGATGTCACACAGATAGCCGGGTAGTTCCCTCCACGCTGGACTGAGCTCTATTCAAAGTATATACAATATCTTGAAAGGTACTGTTTAATTCTACTAAGAACTGTGTCAGGCTTACAAGGTAACCATTCTTCCATTTGTTCTTACCACAACGTCGTAATTTGGGAGACAACATGATGTCATCGTGGCGACGTCAGAAATCTACGTAAGATACGTAGACATAGACGTCATTTTAACATCTTCACAACATCGTAATTACGTAGAAACACCACGCTGTAGCAACCTTTTTGGGAGTCTACAAAATGACGTTGTGACAACGTCAGGATCTTCGTTAGGACAACGTAAAAATAGACGTCGTTACAACGTCCTCACAACGTCACAATTACATAGAAACACCACGTTGTAGCAACCTTTTTGAGAGTCTACAGATGGACGTTGTGACGACGTCAGGATCTACGTAAGGACAACGTAAAGCTGACGTTATGACAACGTTATCACTACGTATATTTGTTAGCTTGGGAGAGCTTCAATTCTCATTGTTTTTATTTTTCAACAAATGTGAGCTTATCTTTATCAATTTGTGAAATGTAATCAATTTATTTTGTTTTAATCGTGTATTAATAGCATATATGTGTAAACGGGAATATCCTCTTGAATTTCGTTTCCACAAAATACCCAGATAGAACCCTTCTTTTTTTTACTGAAAGACTAACATTATTCGTATTTACTAATTTATGATAAAACATTACCATTTGCAGAGAACCGACATGATACAATCGTATCCTGCACGAATGTGTATCGTGGTAAGGTCGTGGTATGCTCCGGATAAAATTACAAAAGTATTCAGGATCTAGGCACGAATTCCTAATCTGATTTATTTCACCAAAATCCTTGATTAAAATCCATTTCTCTGTGTCTAATATAGTCGTTTCGGATGTTGAATTTTGAAGTTACGATTTTAAACCATATGGGTCACACTAAGATGTGTATCATCTTTTATAGTATTTTTAAGACATTAAGACTTGTATCCAGTTGTAAAATAACTTCAGAAACACCTTTGATTGTACCTGGGTATTTGTAGAGGTAAAAGATCACTGACACTATGCAAAACCATTCACCATATAGACACCTAACTTAGAGCGCACCATGATATATTCTCGCAAAGGGCACTCTAGACTAAAATTTAGTCTCTGGAATTTTTATAATTACTGTACCTTCATCCTTTTGATTACATATTGGTTTATACTTCCAGTTCCATATGTGTATTCAGTTTATCTTGACTTGCCGAATAAACATCTAGACTGTATTAAAGATTCTTAATAATACACAGTCATGGAGCAGGACTAAGGGCACTCATATTGTAGGATAACAGCTGGAAGCTCTCAAAATATGTTTAAGTTAATTTTTCATAGGAAAACTGATAAACTTAATCTACATTCTTAGCAGTAAAGATAAAGGTATTACCATGAATGTTGTTAACTTTCTTAAATGTGTATGTAAAACTGGAGCTGCAATTGTAAATTCATAAACCTGTTATCTTTTATGTGCGCTTGTTCCAAATTTGCAATGTAATTGTATTTTGGGCCTTTGGCCTTTATACTGAATAAAATGTCTGTCTGTCAGTCTGACTGATAAAGTAGTAAATAGATAAGCCTAGACGTAAAACATTACAAAATACAGAGCCGACATCAAACAAGCTTGTCAATGTCAGTAATAGCTTAAAGTGACAAAACGTGTTTCAGTTTTTCAGTGTTTTTAGTACACAGTTATTTTGTCAACTTGAAATTATATCAATTGCTAAAATCATACATAACACATCATGACATAAAACAGTGTCATTTCACGACAAGGCTATGTGCTTCTTGTTTCAAAGACGTCTACTCTCTTGGTTGATGGCAGCCACTGAATGTGATGTCAGTAGACGAATTTTCCTTCATTGGGTAAACACGATTTATAACATAGAACATATGCTTATTAATCGACGAAAGAGACCATTGCATTACTTTCATTGAGATAGATGTTTTTCTTTTTTTTCTATAAACACATCAGTGTCACATCGAGACAATGGCTCTTTTAATCGAAAACCATTTAACTTGCACTGCGACTCAAAAACAAGAACATTGCAAAAAAAACAATTTTATTTAAGAAAATATAATTATAGTTATACATGGATTTGTGTTATATGATAAGTTTAATATCGTTGAATACTGCAATTTCTCTGAAACAATACTCCATTCAGAATAAATGTTATTTCCTTTAATTGGCCCATCCAATCAGTGAAAACCATTCTTTCAAAAGATGTTTGTCTTTTTATTAATTGTGGCTATTCCGTAAGTAATAATCATCATCCTCGTTTTGATGGTTTTATAGTGTTTTCATCTGAGAAATGCCGAGCTTTGCTGCAAGGTCGTTCTGGAATCATAAAAAAACTCAATGAATACAAGAATAGAGTACACATGCGTATCGTTTTGTCTTAAATGTCAAATACTTCAGTAACAAAATAGATTTAGCTACATACCATTATTGCTTCACCCATCAAAATACTGCGGAATCCGTCATTTTATTTATTCTAATTCTTAATACGTTGCACTTTGAAAGATTGAATATAATAGAAGTATCGTTTGTCTTTAATAACTTTAACATATTTGGAGAAGACATGAGAGCTAGAATTTGGCCAAAAAATATAAATTAAGTGAAATTGGTCACAAATGATGTAGAATGTAAGGAAATATCTTAACATATATTAAAGAATACAAAACAACGATAACTAAGTAAAAGACGGTGAAAATCCTGATTCCAGTACCGTACAGCAGTTCAATGTTTTTTCTTAGCTCGACCGGAGCCTTATCAGTAAATTTAAACTCCCACCTTTAAATTTCTGTCATAACCATTAATCTACTTTACATTAAGGAACGAATATATTCTGGATAGCAAATCCTTTATTGTGAGGTATATAAGTACTCCTAACATAGTAAAGTATATACTTAATACATGTGCAATGTGGGGTACAACAAGGTGGGGTACATTAACACAGAATATTAACAATCATGAGAAAATTGAGTTAAGGAGATTAAAATACATAAGGATGTTATACAATGAGGGTTATAATGCATGATTTGGTCATACAGGGACTCACTAATCAGTTAATATAGTCCCTTGGTTATGTAATGACGTCGTGTATCTTCACAATAAAGAAGTTGTTATTCGTAAAATATTGTTTTTCTATGTATTCCGCTTCAAAGAATTAGTTATGTATTTTAGAAAATTTAAATATGTTTCTATGGTATTAAACATAATGAAGATACAGCAAATGCTTCAAACTGCAGCAAAGAATAAGACACGAGCTTCAATGTCACTTAACTAGCGGCGCGGTTGTCGCCTTGCATTGGGTGTCTGGAGTCCATCAAAAAGGGAAATGAGTAACTCACAGCAAACTTGACCTGGTTGGGATGGTAGGGGATTCCCCCTAGTTTGTCACACTTAGCCATATGATTCCTCTCTGGATCACCCGGCACCAACACCTCGCTCTCTCCCTCGGCCTGGGATGGGTTAATAAACGAAAAAGTTGATCTTTGAGTATGTATATGTACATAAGAATTTGAGATCGACAAGTTTGTATTGACTTTAGGGACTTCACTTTAATAAAGGCGATAAAGTGATATGATAATATGAAAAAGCAATACCGCATTCGTTCCTCCAACATACATTTGAGATATGGATAATATTACCCGAGCTTATGTGTCATACGAATTTACAAAACGAGTGTGGACTTTGGTATTACTTGAGCAAAAGTGAGTGTTATGCAAACAGATTGTCTCCTCAAAGTCATATGGTATAATGTTGAATGTAAGAATTTCTTTACCACAGATTTTATTCATCAGAAAAGGCAGTTAGCTAGTATCAGTTGCTAGGCAACAGTGATACATGCAAATGTACACTCACGTGTATTTGACAAAATATTTGCTTTACCGCAAGAGTAAAATGAATTGAGATATCAAATAATATATGAGGGCTTCATCGGAATAATAAATTCCTGTATTTTACTATTGAATGTCACACAAAAACTTGAGAAGACGCTTGTTCATTGTTCATTGTACATTGACACCATATTCATGATAATGGATAAACATGTGTATATATATATATGAAACCTATGAAGCGTGTTAGACTGAAAATGGCTCTGTCTTGTTTTACTTTTTGCGTACATGGAAAAAATAATGGATTTAATATTTAATTTTAATATATATAATATATATATTAAGCGCTACATCCATATCCACATCTACACACAATTCTCAAAGCGACTAGAATGTAAGAATTAAAGTGGTTAATGGCATTATTGTATGGAAATCTATGAAGAATATAATAAATTAATGCATATGAGTAATAACAGAAATATTGTAAGTTAAATGAAGTTATTGCAGAAAATTATCTACGGATGACAGCTTGAAAATATGTGAGTTGTGTTGTGCCGATTTTGGAGTTCTGGTCACTATTCTTGTGTTCTTGGCCCTCTGCAGTTTGTGGCGTTTACTGATCCCTATCAGAAAGCTATTTCTATAAGTCCAGAATGAACTTGCATTTGCACAAGTATTTTAGTAGCACTTCTTAGATATAAGATGGCAAATTTGACTGAGGTGACCGTAACAAGTTTAACGGAACTAGCTGAATTTCACGCAAATTACGTAGTAGTGGCTCCGTTGTCAATAACTTTTATGACACCTAAGACTTGATAACATTTGTGCTATTTGTATAGTACGGCGTAAGGCTTGGTGGACATTTTCTGCTTGATGCTATCAATCAGTTGACTGTCATCAGCATAAGACTGATGGTCCATTTCATTCTTCTCTATCACTCTACCAAGACTAGTAGTACAAAGATGATCCTTAAGTCTGATATTCGCCACCTTTTCGATTATTTTAGATATAAAAGAAACGTTTGACACTGGTTTGTAGCTTTTCAGATTGTTAGGGTCCAAATTCACTAGGTTGGTGCATGATAAAAGGAAGAAGTATATCTATATAATCCATCAACACAGATGTGGGAATAGGGTTCAGTGAAAACGTTGTTTTCTTTGATGATCGAATAAATTCTCTACTTCTTGTTGGGGGAAGGGTTTTAAAGTGGATAGTTCCTCACATTTGGTTTAACATTATTCGATTGTTTTGTAGATCTCTTTTGATTCCTTTACTTTTTGTATCAACATATTCCGCAAACGTTTGCCAAGAACCTCATCAGACTCATGCTCTGCAGACTTGACACTGTTTGTCTCAAAAAAGACCTGATTCATGAATTCGTAAAACTTGTCCGAGTTACTATTCGTTTCTAATATTTTACATTGACAGTAGACAACTTTGGCTTTCTTTATGACTGTACTAAGTTTGTGTCCTCTGTGTCGATATATCTGTCTATGTATCTCAAATCGAGACTTCGGCCATTGATGTTCTGCTGATCTGCACTCTCGCTTGGCTTGGAGGACCTGGGCCATGTTCAGTAAGTGTTTAAAAAGTAATCGTTCAATGAGCGATTACTTTTAAACCTCTCTTGAACGCGATTGCTAAATGTAGTGGTACGTAGCAAAGCGAGCAAACCTCGAGGTATCGCACAGTGTCGTTCAGGAGAGAATGAGCGCTCGATGAGCGATTATAAGCGCTCACTGTTATGGAACAGAGCCCTAATCAATGAACCAGAAAGTATTTGTTTTCTCCCGAACAATTTAAATCTTGACTGAGCATGGTCATCAAACAGATTCATCAGTGTTGTATTGCCAACAAGTTTGGATCCGTTGACGATTCACTTAGCCATGATGAGTTAAGAATCTCCTTCTGAAACTCCTCCCTATCAATGCTTTTAATATCGCCCAGGTTTAAGATGCAGGTTTGTCTTTATCCCTTGTCATGATCACAAAACTGTGAACCGACATCTGCTTATCAGTTACTTCGACATCAGTAACCAAAGACATGTTATCAAACCGAATAACCCGATTTTTTACTTATATTTACTATTTGATTCAACAAGTTTCTAAATTCATCTAAAAATTCAGTAGCAAGTGGTGGCCTGTATATGCACAAAGCTTTTACGCTAAGTGTGTACGACGTAACCAGTATTTTGATCTCCGTCCGATTTTTCCGAATTTATCTGTTCATCCACTCGTAGAGAATCCCTATGAATAACTGCAAATCCCCCACCTTGAACATTATTCCTAGGTTGGTGGATAAAAGAGAAACCAATTGGAGCAAGTTTAGCAATAACTGCTCCGTGTCCCGGCGATTCTAACCGTGTTTCAGTTAAAAACAATATATCAAGACTATCTTGTATGAACTCCCAAGTGTTTTATTACTGCTTGACTGTGACTTCCAAATATAGACATTTAGACTACAAAAAAACAAATTTGGCTTGAGACTGAATATGGTTTGACTGTATATGAGCAGCACCATAGCATCTTCACAACGTCACAGGCGTAACGAAAAGATTTCCAGATCTTCTCCTTCCGCCCTTGTCCTCAACCCTCGCATTTCAGTGTTAAGATTTTAACGTGCTGCAGGCTAATCGGATAAGCCAATCAGAAGACAGTTGTATTGCCTCTGTGACTGTGTCGATTGTCGCTTATTTTGAATTTGGTTCCGAATGTAAACGGCGGTTCCATTGGCTGTATTTTAGCAGATGGTAAGTGACGTTACTCACAATAGGTGTCACTTATTCGTTTCACCACTTCTGCCTAGGCTGAAGGCAAGGTAAAAAATGGAGCGATCTCGATACATTTTCACCTTGCCGTGGGAAGATGCACCTATAGAGCACTCTTATCATAAACAGCCTTGGCAGACATGGTGCATGATAAAAGGTTCATGTAACTCCATTCTGGTCTTTGGGCTGTGAGAATGGTTAAATTGTGCAATATTCCTCCAAAAATATATGTTAATTGACTCTTATACAAAAGCAAAAGTGTTAAATGCTATATAAAACTATAACCATATTTCGAAGTACAAGGTATGATAACGCCGTCACAGTATACTTACATCTTACATACTTACAATGAGGCTACTCCCGTATATTTCATTTCTGAAATTCGTTCATAGACTTGACACAATACACACCATGTTACAAATTATACCATATGTGCAAGTTACACAATTATCAACTTATCAAATACTTATTTAAAACCAGTAATTTAAAAAAAATATCATATTATATAAAGATTTAACATTATTTGCTATTTTGTTGTACATACAGGTTCAAGTCCCCTGCAGTGGTCGATGAGATTTGACATTCTGTCCTGGAACCCTGGAGCGAACGCCTCAGGATCAAGAGCAACAAAACACTGACCCTGGAATAAGTGATGGTTATAAGTATAAACAACTTGCCTCGTATGTCAGAACTCACGCTAGTTTTCATCACTGACTAATTTCAGTCTTGCTACATTTCAATAACTTTTCCCTGCCAGCGTAGCAGAGCGCTGCATCTAAAATCTACAGTGCAAGCAGCCAAACTAGTACAGAGGTGAGGTGAGGTGAGTTGGGGTTTAACGCCGTTTTCAAGAGTATTTCACTATATTGCGGCCGCTAGTATTATTGCAGGGAGAAAGCCCGCAACGCCATGTGGCTATGCATTGCGGTGAAAGCTGCGAGCATCGGCTGGAACTAGCGAACCATGGGTGGTACTGTACTGAAATTCAATGTAGCATTGCACCCAAACCTTACTGCGTGTAGAACATAGAGGATATTATATGAGTGTCTTTGTCATACTATGTTGACGACATGAGTGCCTGAATATTAGTATTTCCCGAGCGAAAGCGAGGGATATACCGATATTCAGGCACGAGTGTCGTAAACATAGTATGACATAGACACGGATATAATATTCTGTTTATTACCGAAGTAATGAAATTAATGAAAATACGCTAAAATCAACTTTCAACCATAGGCTGGCGCCCCGCCGTCGCCGCAATTAGAACGCAACGTCATAGACGAATCGTGACGTCATAGCATTGTTTATTACGTCACGTCACCATGACAAAGTGATATTTTGCCCTAGGGCATCGTATGAAAAATATGAACCCCGATATGATTGCCCTCGTAGGTAATAAAGTTCTCTACTGCAGACAAAGTTGCCGTGCCCTGGCGGAATTCGAACCCCGGACCTCTTGATCCGAAGCCGAACGCGCTAACCACTGCGCTATCCCGCCCCCGCTAGTACAGAAAATGTATCGAAATGCAGCAAGCCAATGATGGAAACTGACGCGATAATGACTTGAGGGGGAAGTTGAAACAAAATAATAATGTATATAAATGCAAAGCTTTATTTTCAATAAGTACACACAAATTCTTTATAGTGACTGACAATAGGAAGCAATATTTTAATAGGATTCTGCTGCAGTATTGATGAATGTTGTACCAGTTCGTTGCAATTGTATTTCTGAAATATCAGCGGCATATCAGCGGCATTCTAACATTATTCGAAACAAACCGACGTCATTCGATGGAGAAGTAAATGGCAAGCCACTTTAAACCTCAACAATGTTCCGAATGAGCTTCGAATGAGCCGAAATTATGGGAATTCAGCTTGAAATGTATGCATTCTAAATATTGTAAATTAAGACAAAGCGACCCTGGCAGAATGATCACAAATGTGGTACGAATTACAATTCCTGCTGTTTTCTGATTGAATCCTGTAAAAATAAATATTGTGAAGGGACTAAGGGACTCGATTACTTACTAAATTGGCTTCTTTATCTTGCGACTTCCAAGTGCGAATGTTTGGACCATATGCTGAACCGCCGAGAATACCACAGAACACCTCCACCATCATAGCGAGACCGTAACCCTTGTATCCGCCTGGTCAAGTTAATAGTGCATATTTATAAAGCGCACATATCCACGGTCGAAAGCATGCTCAAGGCGCTTAACATCATAATGCTAATAAATAATAATAATAGTCAGGCACATTCGAATGTGCTCAGTTCACTAAACAGCAAAAACAATTCCATGTATACAATTGCTGCGAAATTGCTGTCCTTACAAACCATAGAACTGAACAAAAAGATAGGTTTTTAGACTTGATTTGAATGACTCAAATGTTGGAGATAGTTTCAGAGTTTTGGGAAGAGAGGACCACATGTTAGGAGCAAAATGTTCAAAACATCTCTGACCAAAGCATTTGAGGTTATACTTCGGCACTGTCAGTAGATTCTGATGTTGTGATCAAAGTTCCCGTGCTATAAGTTGTTGAAACTTATGTGCTTAGGATGCATGAATAGTTTAACAAATCAATATATATCATAGCAAAATAAAGAAAAATCTTTTTCAAAAATATTAAAAAAAGATATAGATCTACACATATTGTTTTCAGTGATATAGACATTATTTCATACTAAATCGTAGAAATGTTACAGTAACTTGAATTGGATTTTATAATTCATACCAGGTCGTCTAAATGTTTCTCGAATTTGACTCTTAACACCATATCGTCTAAATGACTTTATTTCAAGCCAGATCAACTAAATCTATAGATCTTATAGTAATGTTACTTGCTCTGGAGTTAATTCATAACATATTGTCGAAATGTTTCTCGAATTGGTCTTTTATACCATATCGTCTGAACGTTACTGAACAAGGAACAAGGACCAGATCATTGTACTATGTTTTGATGCTGAACTATCTATGTCACCATGGTTACATGCATATCATATAATATACCTTCATATTTTACTAAATGTTGTGAAACAAATCCCCAATTCAGAGTGCCCACTTACTGTTCTGTTCTGATCCCCCAAGAGGCATCAGACCACCATTCTCCACAATCTCAGCTGGGTCTGTACAGGGCTGAAACATCCGATAAAGTATAGTCAAGTAGTTACAATCACACACAGCTGAACATTCCTGTAGCATATAGTAATAGGAGATACTATGTCCTACGTAGGAGATAACGTGCCCTACGTAGGAGATAGTATCTCGATCATACGTAGGACATCATATTTTCTAAACGTATTTGAAAGAACTTGTTTCATTATGACACTAATACGCCTTAGAAAGTATTAAGTCTTACTCTATCGATACATACTGACAGAGTTGCTGAATGATAGCATTTAATGCTCATCTGTTCTGTATAGAAACAATATAAAGATGTCGACAAGACGTGGGTTTTTTCTTGTTTCATTGAACCCAGACAATATGCCGTGCATGGGATGCGCAAATTAATTAAACATAACTTTGGCAACCTCTCTATATCAGAAACACAATTTAAGATTTTATAAGAAATGATTATTTTGACATTGTTTAATGGGCCAGTGCACGCTGTTTAATTTAAAACAAGTAATTGTTCTATATTTGGCATTTGGGGATGATATATGCAAGTCGAGTGAGATGATTTTAACAGCACATGATAATATTTTTGCCAGATATCAAGCCATATTTTATCAGAATACTATATATTACTTTGATTTATCAATTAATAGTTTTTGTCATATATTTGGTATTTGGGTCTATAAACATTTTAATAGGAAAAAGACGTTAATTTATGAATGAAAAAGCAATTATCATATATTTGGAATTAAGGATGAATAGGAGAGTCGGATGGTATAAATTTAACTTAAATCGACACATTAGGCATATGGCAGGTATCAAAGCTAGATCAATCTTTATGAGTCATATTCGATGTCACTCAGCAACTTTAATCCATGAATAAAAATGTGTTACAGAACAACTATCTGATCATTCCACATCCACATTGCACTCAGTCAACCCAACTGTACAAATTGGTACCTGAATACGGTAAGTACGGACATAGCGCTTAATAGCAGCTTTGAAAGTACAGTTCCTTCAGGGTAATAATTGAAGCGCTTTGAGCATACCTTAGGTAGTGGAAAAGACGCAATATAAGTAGGCAATTAAATTACATTAGAGTATCTGCTCATCACCTGGGAAAACGGGGTTCGATTCCTTGTCGAATCCTACCAAACATCAATTAATGAAAAGAGATATGTCTTTCAGTTACCTTTCCGTCCCGGTCTGACCCCCAGCCCAGGGGTACATCAATCCCCTTCCTGTCATTCAGCTCTATCTGTAGTGAAACAAAGTCATCAAAGTGATATTAAATTCTAGCAAATAATATCTGAAACATGGACTACTTTAGCTTTGCAGTCTCTCCAATGACCTATGTATTATGCATCTGTGTCAGTCTATACAACAGAATATTGAACAAGAATCAGAATGCATTAAACATTTGGTCGTTCAAGAGTTTCAAATTCCAATCAAAGTACTTCTATGACTGAAGCTAGAACAAGATCTGGGCTGTGTTCAAGATAGGTTTCAAAGTAATCGCTTAATTAGTGATTACTTTTAAACCTCTCTTGATCGCTCAATGTAGTGCTACGTAGCAAGGTGAGCAAACTTCGAGGAAATTGCACTGTGTCGTTCAAGAGAGAATGAGCGCTACTTGAGCGCTACTTCCAAGTAGCGCTACATTGAGCGATCAATGAGCAATTTAAGCGCTCGCTGTTATGGAAAGGAGCAATAGGGAGCGTAATAAAATCAAACGGTTAATTTAAAGTTAAAAATATATGTAGTTTTGGTGAAATAAATTTTCGTATGAAAATAAACAACAACCACCTTTCCCAATGCTACTGATGTGGTTGCCATATCAAGTACAAAACTGTCGCCATTTTTAGCCGGGGCTGCCACGTTGATTGGGTTGGTGCCGAGCGTTCTCTGGAAAAAATATCAACTCGAACTTAAATTTAATATTTTAACATTGACATTTCATAATTCTCATTGGAACAGATTAATATGCTTTCTTGCGTCCAATCCTAATTTGAAAAGCAATGTAAGTTTTATGGCTACATATTTTAGTTGAGTTTAGACCCTTATTTGTAATTACCAGATAAATAAGAGATTACCGGAGAGCATGTCGTGTCATTTTTACACATTCGATTATTTTTATAGTCAGAATAACATTTCTGATGCAATGTATAGATTATGCAAATTATATGTAATATTTATGGGTACTGACCCGTATGGGGTATACATACATAATATATCTTTAATTAATTTCAAAATCAATTATGTTTCTCTTCGTGTTTATCGAAGTGTATGTTATACTGAGTAACATATTGTCAACATATTACATAAACCAATTAAGCATATGTGAAATGAACAACCATAAACTCGGCTTCATTGCATCAAGAATGTCAACAACTGTCATTTGAAAGTATAAGGATACAATATTATGAGATTATAGTTGTATTATATATTACAAACTAACATTTTCCTAAACATGCAAATCGAGATTTAAATAATAGTGACACAATTTCTTTTCGTTCCATGTGAAAATATACATTCTAGTCACCAAACCATCAATTATCAGGTAAGGAAAAGGACACATCAAAAGACTCTAATAAAACATTATGCTTATGTATCTCCAAAGTTTACAAAGGACATCGAGACTTAAAATATCAATATATGCATCACTCCGTATTTAAAGAAAGCCTGTGTATATTTTACTGAGTAACATATTGCCAACATATATGATATAACTATAAAGTATACTATTAACTTACATCTTTTCCTCGCGTTGGCACCATCAGAGGCGATGTGTTTGTAAAAGCCATTCCCTAAATGAAAATAATATTCAAGAAGTTTTGAAATATATATAATAACGCGTTAATGGCAATATTTTCCAATATGCGTAAATACATATGGAAATAACGATGAATTGTTGGAAGTCATATACGTCGAATAATATATATGGCGTTGATTGTTGGTTTAAAGTTCCATTTTAAATGCTTATCTGTTCAGTATGAGGAGGCCCTGAATCAGGATAGTTATATTTTTTAAAGTTAAGAGTGTATATACTGGTAAGCAGCATATCTAAAACTTTTGTCAAAGATGTGACTCTCTAAATATTGTTTTTAGAATTGGTCAACACTGTCACTAATCCATTGAAATGATTTCACAAAATTGAAAACATTTCGTTCAAACCTTAGATTTTAATGACCACTCACCACTAAACCTTGTTCCACGGCTCGTATGCCATACCATCCCGCTATCCCAAAGTGGTTAGAACCTGAATAATGAAAATGCAGATATCCGAATCCGTACTGATGTCCTCGGTTAATACTACATACTACTGCCCTGTAAACTTATGAAAAACCTTCTATGATAACTATCCTGGTTACAGGACCTCTATATTTATGAGCAGGTCCTGAATCAGGGTATTATCATTTTAGAGTTTTCTTCAGTTTGTCGGGTAGTATATGTTAAATATCATATGACAAAGTGTCTCATACAGTTTAAATGAAACGAATGTGAATGCTTGTATTGACAAGAGAGCGAAGGTTATATATAGTACATAATGAGGTAGGTAAACACGCTTGTGAGTGTAATAGCTTCTTTATTATCCAAGATTTATATAACAGATTTTGTAGAGTAATAATTTCTACAACACTTTCCGCGGATGAGATTCAAAGTTCACTGAACATAGGTACTTGCTTTTGATGGGTACTGTATTTGTAGATTATGCCTATGACAACCAGCCAGGTCATTTAAATATGCTTATTTACTTATGCTCGGTACTGTATTCGTAAATTATGCCTGTGACAAATAGCCAAGTCTTTCAAATATGGTTATTTATTTATGCTTGGTACTGTATTCTTAAATTATGCCTATGACAACCAGCCAAATCTTTTAAATATGCTTATTTGCTTATGCTCGGTACTGTATTCGTAAATTATGCCTGTGACAAATAGCCAAGTCTTTTGAACATGGTTATTTATTTATGCTTGGTACTGTATTCGTAAATTATGCCTGTGACAAATAGCCAAGTCTTTCAAATATGGTTATTTATTTATGCTCGGTACTGTTTTCGTAAATTATTCCTGTGACAAATAGCCAAGTCTTTTAAATATGATTACATATTTATGCTTGGTACTGTATTCGTAAATTATGCCTGTGACAAATAGCCAAGTCTTACAAATATGGTTATTTACTTATGCTCGGTACTGTATTCGTAAATTATTCCTGTGACAAATAGCCAAGTCTTTTGAACATGGTTATTTATTTATGCTTGGTACTGTATTCGTAAATTATGCCTGTGACAAATAGCCAAGTCTTTCAAATATGGTTATTTATTTATGCTCGGTACTGTATTCGTAAATTATTCCTGTGACAAATAGCCAAGTCTTTTAAATATGGTTACATATCTATGCTTGGTACTGTATTCGTAAATTATGCCTGTGACAAATAGCCAAGTCTTTCAAATATGGTTATTTACTTATGCTCGGTACTGTATTCGTAAATTATTCCTGTGACAAATAGCCAAGTCTTTTGAACATGGTTATTTATTTATGCTTGGTACTGTATTCGTAAATTATGCCTGTGACAAATAGCCAAGTCTTTCAAATATGGTTATTTACTTATGCTCGGTACTGTATTCGTAAATTATTCCTGTGACAAATAGCCAAGTCTTTTGAACATGGTTATTTATTTATGCTTGGTACTGTATTCGTAAATTATGCCTGTGACAAATAGCCAAGTCTTTCAAATATGGTTATTTATTTATGCTCGGTACTGTTTTCGTAAATTATTCCTGTGACAAATAGCCAAGTCTTTTAAATATGGTTACATAGTTATGCTTGGTACTGTATTCGTAATTATGCCTGTGACAAATAGCCAAGTCTTACAAATATGGTTATTTGCTTATGCTCGGTACTGTATTCGTAAATTATTCCTGTGACAAATAGCCAAGTCTTTTGAACATGGTTATTTATTTATGCTTGGTACTGTATTCGTAAATTATGCCTGTGACAAATAGCCAAGTCTTTTAAATATGGTTATTTATTTATGCTCGGTACTGTATTCGTAAATTATTCCTGTGACAAATAGCCAAGTCTTTTAAATATGGTTACATATTTATGCTTGGTACTGTATTCGTAAATTATGCCTGTGACAAATAGCCAAGTCTTTCAAATATGGTTATTTACTTATGCTCGGTACTGTATTCGTAAATTATTCCTGTGACAAATAGCCAAGTCTTTTGAACATGGTTATTTATTTATGCTTGGTACTGTATTCGTAAATTATGCCTGTGACAAATAGCCAAGTCTTTTAAATATGGTTATTTACTTATGGTCGGTACTGTATTCGTAAATTATGCCTGTGACAAATAGCCAAGTCTTTTAAATATGGTTATTTACTTATGGTCGGTACTGTATTCGTAAATTATTCCTGTAACAAATAGCCAAGTCTTTTAAATATGGTTATTTATTTATGCTTGGTACTGCATTCGTAAATTATGCCTGTGACAACCAGCCAAGTCAATTAAATATGGTTATATATTTATGCTCGGTACTGTATGTAGTAGTTACATGAACCTGTCGCTATGTACGAAGTGTGCAACCCTACATATTTGTGACGTGTACTGTATATGGTAGACGTACCTGCCGCGACCACCCAGCCAATCCCGGCCTCCTTAGCTTTCTTGATGGCAAGGTCAATACAGAATTTACCTACCACGGGTCCTGTAAGGTAACCGTTTATATATGTTTATAAACACTTGCATATATTTCCAGATGTGGCCACCTTTCACCCAACTTCCCAAACGCAAGGCACAACTCTTGACAGTCTCCATTACTTGCTGATTTAAGCCTTGCCACATTTCTTTAAGATTTCAGGAAATCAGAGCCCCTTATGCATTTCGGGTGCAGCGATGCACTATCTTAGCACAGAAAAGCGAGGGAAATACTGCAAGGCTTAAATCAGCCAGTGATTGAAATTAGCAAGAGTTATGCCGTGCGTTGGTAAGATGCCTTTCATCATTAAAAGACAAAATAACGCTTGAACTACAGTCTCATTGGACACATTGTATAACGTAGTGCAACTAATTACAAACTGATTTTAATGAGACTGATTTAAACTGGCGCTGCACTGTGGCACGGAGCAGAAGCGTAGTTTTCACTTTGCAATCAGAATTAACAAAATAAATAACACTTCTTAAGATAAAAAGAAACAATCAAGCTTACAAAATCACATTAGCTTGTCAATGTGTAAATTGACTAAATGTATTTGAGTACAGTTCGATCCGTCGAATCTGCTCAACGTTCATTATATCTTAAACACAATTACAGTCAAAAATAATTAAGCCATATTCAATATTCATAATAACGTCTTTCAAACTCAGAATAAATATATTTCGTGTGTAACACTTTGCTCTAAAAATGATTTATTCTGAAATAAGATCCATACCTAAAACATTGTTTCCCTTCACCAGAGCGGTTGCTTCTGTTTCCTTTTCAACCTCCGGAACTTCGTCCGTCACTGTAGTCCCCGCTTTGATGTCGTGCACATAGATTTCTGAAGCGACAAACTGGGTATGTAGAAATGAGTCCTTCATGTTAGATCACACTTGTATATTTAGTCTGTCACCCAGACCCCTTAAATCTAAAGAGCCGAGGCAAGTCTACAGAGCTGCAGTATCGCAGAGGCTTCTTTTTATTTTATTTTATTCAAATTTGAAATTTAAATAAAAATTCATTTCGGAGGCTAAATGTCAGACTGTTGTATATTGTATACGTAATGAAACTATTAGACACATTTCGATCACAAAAAATAGAGCCATGGGCTCTGTAGCTCATCAGGCTTTATATACATTAACTAATTCAAAATGTCAACTTCTAGGTGAGAGGTATAACACATAGGAAGCACTTTAAATGGAGAATATGAAATAGGTCTTAAGGTCCTTACCCCTCTGATCTATCTTTGAGGCCAGAGATAAAATCCCCTACAAATGTCACACTTGAAGATTTAATTCATTACTGTTGTTTCCTTTAAATTACCTCCCTTTAAAAAGCACATAAAATCTCTACGTAGTACATGAAATAGATTTTCAGGTCATGACGTCTGTGACCTACGTATATTTGGGGTCGCAGGATCACACAGAGTGTGCACACAACTTTTCAGCTCTCTAGACCTTTTGGAACTGGAGAAAAAGATGAAAATTGGTTTTTAAGGTTGTGACCCCTGTGACCCCATTTGGGGTCACGGGGTCACGAAATCTACAATTTAGAATCCCCATTGGCCAAGGAGTCTGCACACAACTTTTCAGCTCTCTAGACCTTTTGGAACTGGAGAAGAAGATGATAATAATAGGTTTTTAAGTATGTGACCCCTGTGACCCCATTTGGCCTGATGAGCTAAAAAGGTTATATTGAGACATTTATATCTACTCCAGATTCCCGAAATTGTGCAAGACTTGACCAAATGAACAAAGTTTGTTCCTTTGACCAACTTTCAGTTTAAGGGGTGCAGTCGTTCTGGTGGAGAAGTCGAAAATGAGAAAAGGTCTTCCTGCTCTTACAGAAGACAAATATTTTATGGATGATCAACTTCTTTATTAACAATAGCGACGTTTCGGTAGAGTTCCTTATACCGTTTGAAAACGGTATAAGAATATATATATCGAAACGTCGCTATTGTTAATAAAGAAGTTGATCATCCATAAACTATTTATCTTCTTCACCACACCAACTTCTAGCATGCCTTTCAAACAGTTTCTCTTACAGGCTCAGCATTTGTATGAAAGTTGAAACTCACACTCACTCATTTCCTCTCAAGTCATTTATTATCAAACAGTTTTCCAAACTATATAAGCAATATATAACCCCATGGTACCAAATGTACAATTTAGAATCCCCATTTGCTAAAGAGTCCGCACTGAATATTACAGCCTTTAGTTTAATGTAATTTTATTCTGGAGAAGAAGATGAAAAAAGATAATAAGATCATGGCCTGTGAGGCCCTTATTTGGGGCCAAATGGTTAAAATCCTCATTGGCTAAAGAATATGCACACAATATTACAGGCTCTTGGATCTATTTGTTCTGGGGAAAAAGATGAAAATACATAGGTCATGGCCCAAGAAGCCCTTATTTGGGCCTCAGGGTCACCAAATCTATAACTTAGAATCCACAGTGGCTAAAGAGTATGCATATATTATTTCAACCTGCTACGATGAAGATGAAAATAGTTTTTTTTAGGTTATGGCATGTAAGGCCCTTATTTAGGGCCATAAGGTCATCAAATCTCAAATCCCAAATGACCAAGGAGTCTGCACATAAATTACAGCTCTGTAGAGTCACTGGTCCTGGAGAAGAAGTCGAAAGAGGGAAAAGTTTACGGAAGGTTATTGCAGTAATTTCTGGTGTTTTTGGTTTTGTTTTGTTATTGTTTCTTTTTTTGTGTTGGTGTTGGGGGGGGGGGGGGGGGGGGGGGGGGGGGGGGGGGGGAGGGGGGAGACACGAAACAGCATACATACTTGTTCGTGCCGTTGCAGTTCTGTTTTGTATGTTGCGAATCTATCTGTTTGACTTCTTAAATTTGTAATATTCGCAACTGTTGTGTACTATGTATGTCTATCCGATACAGTTCTGTATAGGGACATAGAGTATGTGTGTCATATGAGAGCGAGACGTATATAGTAATTTATACGACATTATTGAGGGTCGCAAGGTAACAAGTTATGGCTTTGAGTTAAGGAACAAAATCACTGCTTTATAAACATTCACTTTGCTTCAGTTATTCCATTCTAACCTCTTTTGCATATCGAACACTTGATTTGCATAGAAATATGGAATTCTGATTGGTTGCATCTTTAGTTCGCTGCCCAACTAGCGACATTGTTCCCTGTCCCGTTGTCCCCTTTCTGGAGATTGTGGATGCATATCATTAACTACCAACGGTACCAAGGAAATATATATACATGAGTTGTTTTTATAATTAATTGCAGATGCGTTGTTTATACAGTACATATGATTGATGTTTTGGGTTATATTCGGGATTTACCATATCGATTTGTTGTCAGTTGTAATTTAATGTAATTTTCATATCGCATACTAAATTGAGAGTGATTGGAAGGCAAATGAATGTTTATTAAATAAATGAGATTGGTATACATGATTAGGTAAATATAGTATACAAGTTGAAGCACATAAGAATACGAAATATAAGTATTGAATATACCAATAAATAATAGAGCCATTGGCTCTGAAGCTCATCAGGAATTATGTTATTCATTATCTCTCAGGAAAAGATTAAGATATCACATAATAAGGCATTGCCCAGTCATCAAATTTAACATTTATTATCAGAATTGGTGATACATTAATCCACATTCATTATAAATATTGTAGACTTTTGCATTGTATGTTTTAGTTATATGTATTATGGAGTTATCAACATTCATTACAGCCCTGATCTGTTTCTGAAACTCCCGTTTCTGATAGGCTCCCTTCAATATTTAATAAAATGTTGATATTTTATGAATAAGTTCTCTTGAGCATCTTGGTGTAAGACTAAACCAGTTTGAAACACAGACTGTGTAACAGCACAGTTCAACAAAATGCAGACCCTGGACTCACAGCCAGTGAATAACATACTTAATTGTTGTTTTCCGCACACTCAATTTTTTTCTGTACTGGAGAAGAAGATGTAGTGTTACGATCTCATGTAGTTACTTTTAATAGTCTTATCTTATCATTTTATCACCAGTCATATTCAGTTCACATATCTCATGTAAAATAAAAATATTCTTTACTCCTCTTCAATTTATTCCTTTGTTGCCTGTCACAATATTCAGTTCATATGCTATTCAAGAGTTCTCATTTCACATTGATTACATCAAACATGTCCATAATGTAGATATTAATCTTAAGTCTACATATATTTCACATTCCTATTGAATAAGATTAACTGCAAAGTTACGTTTTTTTCTCAATTTCTGCATGTGTGAGGACTATCACATGAACAAAATGAGATGACTCTCTCCAAGGTCTATTATAAGGGATTACTGGTATTCAATGAAGCACAATAAAATTTCAGAGTTCAAACCTTATGACAACAGGTTTTTTAGGCTGTGGCCCATGTTTGGGGTCACAGGTTCATCGAATTTACAATTTAGAATCCCCATTGGCCAAAGAGTCTGTACATATCATTTTAGCTTTGTAGAGCATTTGGGACTGAAAATAGCTTTTTAGATCATGACCCCTGTGACCCTTATTTGGGGTCACAGGGTCACCAAATCTATAATTTAGAATCCCCTTCAGCTAAGGAGTATGTACACACAATTTCAGCTCTCTATAGAGTCATTGGTTCTGGAGAAGAAGATGAAAATAGTGTTTAGGTCATGACCCCGGTGATCCAAATTTGGGATCACAGGGTCACTAAATCTACAATTGAGGGGTCACCTTTCACAAGTTTGTTCTTAAAACCTATTTCTCATTTCAAAATTTGATCAAAGGATTAACGTGGCCTTAACCAATATCTCATGACCTTGACCTTTGACCTTCAAGTTCACACCATCAATGATCACTTTTCATTGTGTATAACAATCATGCAATGACTCAAAGTGTCCATACATGTAGTTAAAATAAGGCATATTCACGAAAGCATGATTAAGTTGTGACCTCGCTGTGACCTTGACCTTTGACAGATTTTTAACGAAAACCTTTCAAATCTTGGTATTTCTCCATAGTTAAGAAATAAATAAGTGTAATTGGTGTATCTTCAATGATATATAGTTTACTGTCATTGCAATTACACGACTTTGCTTGGAAAACATGCATGTCTATACCAAAAGGTAATATTCATTGCAAAACTTAACTTGACTTTTGAAGAATGTAGCTGTTTCCTCTTCCAAGAGTTTGACCATTTTATCATCAGGCCTACACATGTCACATACAGCTGTGACAACAATGTCACACGTTGTCGAATATTGTTGTTATATATATATATTATAACGGGAGAGGTATAAACATAGGCAACAACAACCCTAGAGTTGACGCTGATACGCTATAGGATCAACAGAATTTGTTTTAGATTTTAGGCTATCAACATGACATAACACAGTCGATCCAAATTTATTTACATTGTTAGAAATCTGTCCTTGAGCAAAACATCCAATTGACGACCAGCCCAGTCTAGAAAATTATAGCAAGTCTATGTTACTCAGCTCTAAAATCAAGGCATATTTGTGGCTCCATTTTGTATGACTATTTGAAATGTTTATAACATATTGTTGTTGATAAGGAAAACGCTCATTTTCAAAACTAAATGTTAGTCTACGTTGAGAGTTGAGGAAACACACACCCACAAATCACTCCCAGTTTCAACAAAACTAAGCCAGGAAGTTTGATCCACTTTAACAAGTTAGTATTCCTTCTTACCCAGTCTGTTTAGTCCATGACTGTAGTGACCACGATAGTCGGCGGCAACTAGGAGGTCAGCTAATGCACGTGCATGATCAGAAGGAGTTTGTACAGCGGTCATGCAGCTGACAACAAAGCGATGCAGCTCATCTTTTGGGACGATACTTTCTTCAGCTGCAGCCATTGTGAATGTAATCGAGACACAGGGCGAGATTCGTTTAGAAGTTACAGTGAGTTTGCTATCTCCGATGCATATCTTTATCACTCTGGACGGGAAGTTCGTGAACATGTCACGTGACGTGTAATCTTTTATTGTCTACTCTCAATACAAGACTGGATTATATTTAATCAACTATTTTTGGCGAATATAATATTTTAAGTGAAATATGTTTGGGAAATTTATTTTGTGATACGATTTTGACAAATACAAACATGTTATGTATGCCATATATATATATATATATATATATATTCTTACTGAATTTAATTATGTTTTATCACGTCTATGTTAATAAGCCTGTCCTACATACCTAATAGTATATCACTACAAGATAACAATATATGTATCACGCATATTAAAACTACCATTTGCAATGTCATGTAAATCAGACCGAACGTGTGTGAGTGTTATTTGTATTGTCATGAAAGCACATCTAATTGCTTACTTTGTGTATTTATATATCTACATTGTGTCAAATGTCTTAGTGCTTAGAGAACCTAGCAAATCTGAAAATCTAGGTCACTGCTCTTCAACTGAAATTATTCCGGGAAAACCTTGCTTTTAAACTCTTTGCGAGTAAATAATTACACAGAAAAGGAATACAAAAACAACAGTTTAATGTTTCAATAATACTCGTCTCGGTTACACTAACTATAAAACAAGTTCATAATCAATGTTTATTTGATCATAAATGTTGCCTTTAAACTAATTTTCTCATAATTAAGCTGAACGATAATGAATTTGAACAGATGCCCATTATCCATGGAAGATGCTGCTACCAGGGCCGTGTTCAAGAGAGGTTTCAAAGTAATCGCTCAATTAGCGCTTACTTTTAAACCTCGTTTCAAAGTAATCGCTCAATTAGCGCTTACTTTTAAACCTCTCTTGAACGCGATTGCTCAATGTAGCGCTACGTAGCAAAGCGAGCGAACTTTTAGGTTTTGCACCGTGTCGTTCAGGAGAGAATAAGCGCTACTTGAGCGCTACTTGAGCGCTAAATTGAGCAATCAATGAGCGATTATAAAGCGCTCGCTGTTATGGAACGGGGCCCAGGTGCTCCATTTGACCTCAATCATTGGAGATATCAATATTCCGTGGGATTATGCAACTGATGATTTTCATGTCTCGTCATTGGATGTCAATAATCCGAGAGATATATTACAAACGTTGCTGTAACTAGACGCAAGTACCCCTTCCTTTAATATCCATACATGAATGCAACGGTAGGCTAAAATATCAAGCTTGAAACACAACCTGTAACACAATCTGAAAGAATACTTCAGGTACGCAAACTGACTTTTTACCTCCAAAATGGAATAAAAATAGAAATGTGTTATTTCTCGTTGTTGCGATGTTTTCATTGGTTGAAGTTCGCGCATGCTCAACACGATGTGAACGAGCATCTGTCATTCCAAATGTTTATATGGTCTTTTGAACAGTTTGAACAAATGGTACATTTAGCATTTTTGTAATCTTAATTTCTCGTGTAATATACACAATATAAATTCTCTTCTTCGTGATATGTTTATCCGCCATTTAATGATGGCAAGACAAAAGTTCGTATACCGAAATGTGATTCTTCATTTTCGATGTTGTATCATGTTGTCACATCGTGGAGGCCATCTTGAGTAAAGTTTTATATGAAACTGAAGTTTTATCTTTCCCCTGATTTGTGAATCTCTTCCGATTTTGAAAATCATTTAACGGTTAAATATTGTTTGGTTTTTCTTCTTTTGATACAGCAACATACATCTTTCGTCAAACTGTTTAGTAGGCGTCCGACTCATGCCAATATCAAACGGTAGATGCAGATTTACTAAACTTTACCAGTTTCTCAAGTTCTCAATGTCGCCTTAATGGTGATTTCTTCGGGGTACACCGGTTCAGAACCGGTGTTACTGAAATTAAACTCCTGTACAAGATTGGCGAACACCACGATCATGTCTCGTTCTGAGAGCGAGTTGCCCGGACACTTTCTCGTACCTGGAAATAAGAAAACATGATATACCGTATATTCTTGAATGATCCCCAAGCGAGTTTTATTATTACCCGGTGGTTAATCGAGACAGGCGATTATCTAAGGCAGACATAATATGCATTAAGACATAAAGTATGAAAATGATTGATTTAAAAAAATTGACAGGACATACTTATTGAACATTTCTTGTAGTGCAATATTAATATATGGTCTCGTCATTTAATAAGAAAAGAAGAAACAATGATATACCGTAAATCCTTGAATAATCCCCAGTTAAACGTCGTATAAACATGTTTATATGCTGCACCTGTTTGAAATGGAGATACTCATAAGTTTGATTTCATTGGCTAAATTTAACCGGACCATACTCAAGGTAGACGATTTATTAATTCAGCGATGGCTTAGACCGGCAGATTGTTTAAAACAAGAGGTCATTCGAGGGTTTACGGTAAGTGTACTGGAGAGGCATGTTCGTCTTTATATCTCGTTAATGCAGTAAATACACAAATACAAATGTACTCAAATTACCTATAGTCTACGTAAATGTATTTACCATAAACGCAATCAACGTGAATGCTTTTTTATGAAATAGTGTTTAATGTGAATGTCCTTATGTAAATATACTGAATGTAATTGAATTACAGGAAATACATTGAGTGGAGATGTACTGACTGTACATATAACTTGCATGTATACGTGCAGCCCACATTCATGTACTTAATTAGATTGAACTTAATGTTAATATACTTAACATGAGTATTTAGAACACAAATGTCTTATGTCAATTTAAACTAAAGCAATTAACAGTTTGATTGCCATACCATATATCCCTATATACACATGCACTTACTATTTCCAAATGGAATGAACGCCGGTGGTTTCTTTAACAGTTTTCCACCACCATTTAAAAATCTCTCCGGGTTGAACTTCTCGGGTTCCGCCCACTGCGACTCATCCATATGAACTGACGCTAGGTGTTCCACCAACATAGTTCCCTGTGAAATTTGGTAACCGGCGATGGTTAGATCTGATATGGCGGAGTAGGGAATTGAAGTTGTCACTGTAAAAACAATCATGTAATTTGAATCGTTTAGAGAATATAGTTATGATTACAAATTATGGGGAAAAATGTTGTGTATGGAGTTAATCGTCGGTAAAGTAAAAGATCTAAATCATTCCTCAAGGTCAAAGCGGCCGAATGGGTAGGCTTGTTGGTACAGTGTTGTTGGTGCCTGACTCTGAGGGTGTGGGTTCGAATATCACAAGTGACTTCTCCCGAAAAAAACCCACAATTATTTGTATTATTGCATATAACATGTCCCCTAGTATTACACTCAGCCTCTGAAAAAAGTATTTATTCTGAAAATATCACCATTTTATTTACAGAGGCTCCTTTTCAAAAAAAAATTCAATATTTATTTTCAGAGTCTCAGTGGTAGAATATATACTCCCAAATATAACAATGTTAAATCATTCTAATCAAAACATCGTGTTATAATAACTTAGAAACATATCAGGGATGTTGTCTATTGTTTTGTAGGTATCTTGTTTTCTCGTAATAACCCCTCTTTATTATTTCAGTCGGTATTTTTTCTGATAATAACCACGTATGAGGTTTTTATTGTGAAAGTAAGTTTTTACTTTTGATAGTAAGACCTTAAATGAGACTAAGATTATTTTCACAACTCAATTCATAACAATTACTATCGAAAAGTATACAAAGATAACTTTTTCAGTGTGTAGATGGCGGGAATCGAACTCGATACCCATTGCTCTTTAAACTGGACGCTCTACCTCCACGCTACCGATGAAGACGAAAGAACTGCGTGGATTTTCTCTATTTACAGTCACACTGTCTCTGCCTCTATATAACGCTAGTCCGGGAGACATACTCTTTATAACGCAGAATTTGGGAATCAAACATTATAAAATGTAAATTTTGACATTTGACAGTTTTAAAATTTAAAAAAACGCTACCCCTCATTCTTCTGCTGTAAGAAAACCTCAATATACGATAAGCGCTCACATTTATGTTTTACGGTATCTAAGTTAGATAAAACACTCTACCTCGGTTATGCTTGAGATTGAAAACCCTCGTTAAGAAAGCTTCGGGAAAGTAAGACCTCAAGCTTCGCTTTCGGTCTTACTTCCCGCTCAGCTTTCTTACCTTACAATCCCAAGCATAACCTCCGTATCGTGTTTTATCCTACACATATGTCATGCCATACATAGCGACAGTACTAGGGACCAAGCAACAGACACTTAAATTTAGTCTGTGGAATTTTAATAATTACTGTACCTTCATCCCTATGATTTATTTCTTTAAGCTTCCAGTTCCATGTGTATTCAGTTTGTCTTGGGACTGTATCAAAGGCTCTTATTTCGTACATAGGCATCGCGAGGCATGGGTTAGAACTACAGAGTGCTCTACATGCTTGTAGTTTGTCATCCATACCCTCTAACTAGGCAAGTCTACATGAAGACTATAAAGCTATATGGACTGGTTTAATAATGACGGACGGAGGGGACGTATAACATCACATATAGTCTTAACTAGATTGTTTAGTCTCTGTAAATGAAAGACAAATAATTTATAGATGTTCAACTTCTTTATTTCACAATTGTGAAATAAAGAAGTTGAACATCCATAAATTCCTTGTATTTCTAATACACCAACTTCTAGAATGCCTCTCAAACAGTTTCTGTAAATGAAGAATATTTTTATTTTCAAATTTGGAATTTAAAAAAATCATTTCAGCGAATAAATGTTTGTCTGTCTACATACTTGAAGGAGCGTTTAGAATTGAGGCGGTGCTAATAACATGGATACTTATAATTACCTAGACTCTTGATCCTCTGTGCCTCATACACAGTAGCACAGGTATAGGGCAGTCTGTCCATGTGGGAGAATGTCACAGGCTCACTCTTGCGACATATCTGGTTGGGGAAAGAATGTAAAATCGAGGTTACCTGTTGTTCATTTTAGTCTCCGTGGCTAGTTTTGTTGCAGTTAATCAACAGTTCAACAAATAGTGCTATGCTAACACAGAAAAGTTAATGTAGACAAGAACAAATAATAATATAAGACAAGATGAGCACCATCCTCAAATATACGAAAAAAGTTTCATTTAAAGGTTAGATGGCATGCTACATGGTCACATTCGTATTTGGCAATTACTCGATATTAAATTTTATATAAGGCTTTTTGAAACCGTCTCATTTGGCCACGGCGGCCAGAATTAAAATCTGCGGGGTGTGGTCCCTGAAGCGTTTTCTTATGTGACGTCACAAGAGGAATCTTATTACCGGTGATAGTCATAATTCAGCATGAATTCGCAACATTTTGATCACAATTTCACAAACAAATCTTCAAAAACAACTTAATTTTTCCATATATCGAATGTTTAGATATCCAACTAGGTAATTCTCCAGACGACAATTGCATAATTATTGCATAAACATGTATTTTTTGTGTGATTTAACACACCTCATAAATTCATCTAGCGGTAGTGATAATTATCGCGGACTGTTTAGCAGGTCTCGTCTTTGGTTAATCATTGTCACGCTTCAAGGATTGACTTCAGAGCGGATCACCATGCTGATTGCGGCATTGTTAAAATGGGTTAATTAAAATCGTCTTAAAAATAAATTATTGCAAGTGTATATTGTCTCGATTTTAGGCTCAATTGATCCCGATATATAATGAACGTAGAGGTAATAATCTGTTATTCTTGAAAAAAATGCATAACACGTCAACTTTAACAATAGAATAATTTACGTGTTTATTTATTGATAGTGCTTTGGGAAATTAATTTATGTCAACAGTTTTGAAAATCTCCTGGCGTATTGAATTTCTCCGACTGACTATTTTCACCGTCCATGAGATTGTCGAAATGTTACGATCTTTCACCTCGTCTATTTCCGCTTGACATCGTTTCTGCACTTCCGGTTGTACAGACAGGAAGTGGAGAGCCCAGGCCACAGTGAGGGCAGATGGGAGTGTTCCGCCCTTCATGTAGTCAACGAGGCAGCGGATTATATTGTCATCTGGAGCAAAGGTATCATGAAAGATGACTTTTAGCTCTAACTGTACATTATGGTTCAACCACACATTCATTTTCTGAGAACTGTTTGTATATTGTGTAATGGCAATGTCGTATTATCTGGTTATAACCCATCCTCGGCTACCCATGGTTTTATATATGCTCCGTTACTCTCCACTATGATATAGTGGAGAGTAACGGAGCATATATAAAACCATGGGTAACCGAGGATGGTTATAACCATAACACCCAGTATATGTTATACTATAAGCTAGTATATTTACAGATACATAATTGCATTAGAATTTGACCATATAGCATACTCCTTTGGAGAAAGCATTGTCTCTACAAAGAGGGTCTCCTAATACTCAGGTCTTTCATCCTAAATTAGTAATCTTCAGGTGGACCATACTTCACGATTCTGGCATTATCCCCCGACTGTGAATTTTCTGTGACGTCATTAGTCCGTCCAATCAAATATTGATTTACATCTGCGACTTAATTCTGCCTTACAATATGTGTGCATCGCACAGATGTTGGAACTCTAGCCATTTCGACAATTATGGAATACATAGGTTGCATACTCCAAGGGGAGTTGAGAATGAAAAAGGTACGATGTTGGTCCTTGTACCAGGGTAATCATGTGTGTAGCGCTTTGAGCACGGCCCTTTGTGTTGTGAATGTAGCGCAATATAAGTATCCTCCGTATAAGTATCATTAATACCAAGTCTGAAACAACGTCAACTAACTTTTGATGCATCCAATCAGGACTCTCCATTTTTAGCCGAGAAAGTGCTCGATATGCAAAACAGGTTCGGATTGAAGAACGAAGTTGAGTTACCTCTTTTGGAGGAAAATGCTCACGAGAAGAGGGTGTTTTTACCCATGAATGTGGTATTATCTGGTGACTTTCTCTGTTCTCTGATGAAAGAGTCTATCGCAGCAAAAGACGCCGATTCCGTAGCAGCTTTCCTCTCTTGGATCAAAGATCGAAACAGTTCTTCCTCGTCTACCAAAGCAGCACAGTTCTTCCTGTAGGACTGTAAATGTTGACTTGTGTGATTTAATTTAAAAAGAATAGATAGAAGAATTAATCGTGATGCAAACTTCCTTGTGACCATATAGATACTTTGTTTACAATTAAACATTTAGGTTTTGGTATCGGGATGTTACCATGCACATTGGAAGTGGTAGCAGTATACAAAACGGAAGCACATCCGTTTCCCAGACCTACATATTTGGTGAACGAATGGATTTCGTGGTTTAGCAAAACAATTCTTAATTTATTTTTTAAATGACAAATAAGCTGTAACGCGTACAAATTAAAATGATGCGCAGATGCTAGAGACTTAGAGTTTTTAAACTTAGCCTTATAACCAACAATTTCCTGGGTGAGTCAAAAAAGGGCCAAGAAAAAGATACAGGACTGTGTCATTTTCAAAAGTACCTTGTTAATGCCGGGGATCATCTGAAGAAAGGACACTGTTCCAAACGGACTCAACATCCCATCATTAGTCAGGGTGGCTACAAAAGCATTGTGGAAATCTTGGTATATCTTCTCATCTCTGTCAAACCTGAAATACAGATGATGTGGGACATGCTATTATTTCGTGGAATACCTGGTGCCATTACCGACCATAACTGATTCTACACCAGCCCAACGGTTTTAAATTAGGTTCCATCGTCGATCTTATGAACAAGAGTTTCGAATCCCCCATAGCCGTAGGCGTTTAAAAAAGCGTAGAAAATACAGACCCTAGCCTTCATGACCGCATGTTAATATTCAGCGATATTTTAACTTTTTAAGTATAGAATGATAATTAATCAAGTCTAGCTTACTTGCTTCATGCGAATTGCATATCCGAGGGAAAAAAGAAAATTGTGAAAATGTAAAATTGTATTAGTTTCAGTCTACTCGGATCCCATGCAGACAGAATATTTGAGAATATCAAAACAGATGATTGTAATTGACTTTTAATAAAAGTAAGCATCTAATAAACTATTCTTTCTGAGGACGTTATCACTTTGTCATAATGCCGTTTGTAAAATAATAATTACCAAAACTTTAACGTAAGTTGTCTTCAACCATCATATTTTCTATCATTTAGACATTATAATTTCTTCCTCCCAAAACCAAGCGAATCCAATGTACCAAATCAAAGAAATCACAAGAAATACAATCCTTTCCTTCTTCCAGCCACCGCCCCGAGATTCCAAGCCACTGACGCCCTGAGCAGCATCTCCTTTGGCCGGAAGTCCTCCGCTTCTGTTGCGGACATCTCCTGGACAAGCCTCTGAACCTCCTCCAGCAAGACCAGCTCCTCGTACTCGGAGCTCCCCAGTAAACAGCTCACTGCAGTCATCATTACCTTCCTTCCCTCTGTCCAACTTATACCATTGCCCATCGCGACTCCTGGAAGTAGGGAATTAAATCTTTAAAGGATTATATATATAATATATATAAATATATAAAGCCCTACAGTACTACCATCATCGTCGCCTTCCTTTCCTCTGACCAGCTTATACCACTGCCAATGGCGACTCCTTAAAGTAGGGAATTAAATCCATGAAAGATTTGTATTTACAAATATACACATGGAAAAAATTAAGCACCCGGGGTCTGCCTGCACCTCGACACTTTTTCACCAGCAAAAGTTGTCTGATAAAAAATAACACACTGTGTCAGTAAAAGTCACCATGTGGATTAGGGAATTGTGATTTAGCAACTTCAGAAAGAAAAATTCATTCTAATTACGTTTCGCTTCTTTTTGATATTTGCATTTATAAAATGTGGGTATTTCCAAAAACAAGTTTCTTTATACTGAGGAATGAAAGTGAATATTAGTTGCTGTAAATTGAACAATTCCGTTCTTTCAAGTCTCAAACTCAGTCTCAAGTCAAGTTTCAAACTTTAGTATCTGCCTTTTGGTCAAACGTCAGTAGTAACAGCACTATGAACATTCATAATCAACGAATTTGAAAAAGACAATTTCAATAAACGTAGCCTTCTGACGAAATCTTGTCACTGGAACTGGTCACTGGAACTGTAATTAATGACCCTCTAAGAGAAGAGTTTAATCAACGGTTAAAACTGGAAATAATAGAATTAGATTCATCAAGGGTATGTTTATAGCCTTTTTACCAAAAGTTGTCAATAATTGTTGAAAAAAAAGACTTTTTTCACCCCACCAGTTACTCCCTTTTTTGCAAGGTAAATAATTTGTTGATGTGTGAAAGTCAATTTGGTAACAACAATGATGTTTTTAAAACTTAACTACCGGGCAAAAGAAAGTTTTCACCTAAGTTTATTTCGATTAATTCAATATTTAAAAGAAATCAGATGTATTTGACTATGACACGATACAATAATATTTATCTGCAGTAGTTTGAATGACTTAGTTGGTGACTGAGGTTAAATTTTAGTTCAAATATCTTTTTGTAATGAAGACAGGGTTAAGAATGAAATTTTCACCAACATGACCCCTACCCTGTTTAAAATGTTTTAAATGTGTGCAGAATCAGGCACATTTATTTATTTTCACATAGGATATGTCTTATATGTCAATGAACAGTTGTGTATCATCAACAATAATTTAAAAACAAAATTAAACTTAAAATTTCATTTTTTTAAAAACAATTAAAAAAACATGTAGAAGTATTCTTTGACTGCTAACTAAACACCTGTACTTATCAGTTTTGGATTATGACATCGAAAACTTGAGATATTTGCAATTGAAAATCATACATATGATAAAATCAACTGAGGTGAGTACTTTCTTTTGCCCGGTAGTTTAGTATCTGAAACCTAAATTTTAATACGTGGGTAAGGCACAAGGACAATAGTTATTTTGAGTAAAAATGCAGTACTATTTACAATTTCAGTCCTTATTGTTAATATGTTAATTTAAGTCATTTTTCTTTGAAGAGAGCTGTCACAAAATTTACTTTTCTCATGTCAAGAGTGAATAAGTTACAAATATAAAGCAAAATCCTTCGAGGGGCCTGAGTATGACGTCACATCGCTAACGAAGGCAAGGCTCCACTCGACGGGCCAGGGGAAAGTGTTTGAAGAGTGAGATAATTCGCATGCCAATTTTGCTCACTTTGAACCCCGATATCTTGGTAAGTGGATGACGCTTCAAAATAATCTTTCGTGTTCTGTTTACTTGAAAGTATTCTCTATACATGAATAAACGAATTAACATTAAAAAAACAGAGTGATTACATTTTCTTTAAAGGATTTAGTATTTACAAATATAAAGCCAATTGCCTCGGCTCACTGCAACAATCACTTCTTCCTTTTCCCTGTCCATGATACCATTGCACAAAGCCTTTGTGCAATGGTATCATGGACAAAACATGTTCTTGTTCTTGTTACAATGTGTAACAGCGATCTCTATGCACTATACTGTCATCTTCCACCTGTTCTGTGTATATAATACCTAGTCACTTACCATTCATTGCAATACACAGCAATTATACATCATGGAGGAGGGAAAAGGAGAACATTTAAAAAAACAAACCAGAATTTAGACCAAACAAGTCTTCTGTTCAGTATGTACCACACCTAATTCATTTCATGAAATGAAAACAGTGCTAATTTTATTTTATTTAAAAATGAATAATGAAAAGTCCTGGTTCCCGTTGCACAAAGTTCTAAAGTTACCGTATCTCACTAAGGTAGCCCAGTGCAAAGTTAAAACATTGCACCAGGGATACCTTAGTGTTGAGGTTGATTTCCCCAGAAAACAACTAACTGTTACCGTTACCCTCTTCCTTGAGTTTTGACATTTAGATTTTACTTTTGAGATATTTTTTTACTAAAAACTAAACACATCTCAATAAAAGTGGTGGTCAATTTATTTTTTTTGTCGTACGACAAAAGGTTTAGGTTTTAAATTTCACACATAGAAATGACTTGTTGATTCAAAATAAAGATGATATTGTCAGTGTTTGGGTTAAATAGAAATGTACAGCTGTGTTGCATTGATGCAAATATTTTCCATCCTGTAACCATTATTTGCATTTTACTGGAGGGATACATAGGCAGACAGATAACATAATAAAAGCTGTTTGAAGTCATATGTAAATTTTTATCAAAAGAAGTCTGGAAATGAATTAAAACTCCGACAGGTTTCACACTATGCAGTGATCACCATGGGGCCTGTATCGTCTTTTGACGTTGTCATGTATGAATATGTTTAACATTACATCTGGTTTTAACAAGATTTAATTGCAATAAAAAGCTTACATAACTAAACGTGCATAAAATTTGTACAGAAAGTTAAATCTATAATGTACACATATTTTAAATGACGTACATGTGCATAGAATGACTTTCGAAATTATGTAAATGAGTAAAATACCTTACAAGTAAGAGGATTGATATTTGCTAAAGGTACATCCATTGTGTTGTTTTGGGTCACATATGCTAAACGTTATAAATAGTGTTATTTTATCGAGAAGTACTGACTGTTGTCATAAATTACCATTTTGATCTTAGTCGGCTCGATATAAAGGTAAAAGTATCCATTTCTTATCGAAACCCGGACAATGCACTGCGTGTGGCGCCCGTCCATTAGTCAAACGTAATGTTGGAAACGTATTTACATCAGACTTTAAAACTTTAAGTTGATAATGTTTAATAGGTCTTATAACTACTGTGAATGTAAATGGACCGTGTAGTTTCGGTTTCTGCACACGTATATTGATGTTGCTCGATTTCAATTGGAAACTGGTAATTATTATATATTTGGCGAATATGCAAGGTGAGTGAAATTATTTGAACTGAGATAAGCACACATTGTATGTTGGCATGTATTAAAAGCAAATAAAAGTTTATGAAACACAATGGATGCATAGATGATAGACTTGCATATGTTGACATTAGTCTTCACCTGATTCAAGCCCCATTGAAGTACTCGACTTTGACAGGTGTTAATATACGATGCTCTCACCTGGTCAAAAGGTGAGCGTCCCCAGGTCGTCATATACAGGTATGAGGGTACAGCATACTCGAATCATACGCCCATGTACGAAACTCAACATAATAAGTGTGACAAAAATGGTTTGATATCCTTTCAAACACATCTTAACATTAGAGCTTCGTTCACAAAGGTTGCTAAGTTGATTACAATAACTGGCTTATAATCACCTTATAATATATTGAATATATAAATAGAAGGGCGTTTCCAAAACAATGATCCCGAACAATGATGCAAAGTTTACAAACACTTTACATAAATGTTCTATTTTGTATCTTTATTCATATATCAATATATCCTTATTATAACTGTATCATCATTATACGTACAGCATTGTTATAATTATATATCTATTATAACAAAAGGTACATGTTAGGTCTTCTAAATCTATCTATATATATATATATATATATATATATATATATATATATATATATCCCTTTGTAAGTGGATTTAATGATATGATGCATATAGCAACAGTAATGATAATGTTAATGCTAATAGTATCGTAGTTACAATAAATTTGTGTACTAATTTAATTTAATCCCCCCCCCCCCCCCCCCCCCCCCCCCCCCCCCCCCCCCAAGGGGTTATAATCAAATGTATGTGTGCAGTTACCGTTATCAAATCACATTTTTATCCTATAGAAGGCCATTATCATCAGTATAGCATACTATGAAGATACTTAAAATATAATGCATTATCATTACTGTAGGTATATGCATCATATCATTAAATCCACTTACAAAGGGCCCACATTAGGCGTTATTATCAAATACACGCGTACAGTTATCCACTTACCAGGTCCCAGATGCAGCGCCTCTTTTACGCCGGGTATAAAGTCAGGCCTGCATACCATCACATCACGATGGGAGACGAATACCTCATGGCACAATTTATACCCAGAAATGAGCACAACCGGGTATTTGCCGAAATAAAATCTACCCACAGGACCAAACGTCTCGTAAATATACTTAAAAAACAATGCAGGGTCCTTTTTGCCGAATTTTGCTACCTGGGGGTAGTTTCCAAGTATTGGCCAGCGTCTCGGCCCCGGGATGGACGGCTGTCTTGTCCAGTCGTATAATATTATAGCGGTCACTATAAAAACTGCAATAAATAGCAAGGTATGTCCATCCAGAATACACTGCACCAGAGAGTTGCCTTCACCCATGATTAGGGACAACCTACATGTAGCCTAGACCAGGTAAACGGTCAGGTAAACGCTCAGGCGTGGAAATATGTCAATGTTACAAACAGGTATGTTGGTATATTGTTGTCCCTGTCCACTACACGCTCTGTTTACAATAGCGCGTCAACACGGTGTCGCTGACCGTAAAGCCTTGAATAATGGCCTACATTGAATAATCGCCGGGCCTAAGCCCTCGCTGAAGTGAACAAGAAAAGCCTAAAGACATCGCTAGGTACATCTTGATTGTGCATAGGACATATGAAAAGGATGTGTATGTTGCAAAGCAAAATGAACATTAATTGTGGTCATGCATGGGGTAAATCATTCTCTTCCCACAGACGTTACTCCCATCAGATTTCCGATGCTAACCTCTGTTATACTAGGCCATAGATCTCGGTTCCAACAAAATCCCCTAGCGGTGAAAAGGGGTACCAAATAGTGTATCCCTGCTTCTTTTCGAATGAAAACACAACTTTAATCGGCTTTGTCGACCGAGTGACTTCAAAGATCTTAGCATTTGACTGTAAAGGGTCTTGCTCATTAGCATATGTCTTTCAAATACGTCTGATGTAAATAATACACCGAAACTATTTCAGTTTTTGTCTCTTATTTGGTTAAGAAATAGTTCAAGTTAAACTGTAGTATAAATGCCGTCGACAAGCTCCGGCATTTATTCCTCTTTATTTATCGGCATGTTTATGATCAGCTGTTTTCACAAAATCAAATAGCGTATTTCGAGGAAACACATAATAGCATTATGACGTGTCATTGACAATTGTCCCTTTTACAACGGTGTCGCTGATTGTACAACCAGGTTCCACCGATCAGGGCTCAGTTCCATAACAACGAGCGCTTATAATCGCTCAATGTAGCGCTCAATGTAGCGCATTCTCCCCTGAATGACACAGTGCGATTCCTCGCGCTTTGCTCGCTTTGCTACGTAGCGCTACATTGAGCAATCGCGTTCAAGAGAGGTTTAAAAGTAATCGCTCTTTGAACGGTTACTTTTAAACACTTATTGAACATGGCCCAGGTCCTCCAAGTCAAGCGAGGGTGCAGATCAGCAGAACATCAATGGCCGAAGTTTCGATTTGAGATACAATGACAGATATATCGACAAAGAGGACACAAACTTAGTACAGACATAAAGAAAGCCAAAGCTGCCTACCGCCACTGTAAAATATTAGAAACGAATGGTAACTAGGACTAGGGCTTCCATGGGTCCAAAATATTGGACTCGAGTACTCGAGGGATTGGACTCGACTCGGACTCGGACCTCTCCCTGGACACTCCCTTTCAAGATGAGAGTCCTTATAGTAGACCAGAGGCTAGAGTCCGACATCTGAAGGGAGTTACCTCTGTTGGAAGAGAATGGGGGTTAAATCTTAAATCTTAAATTTTTAAATAATCAAACAATTATTTGTTCAATTTGATTGTAACATAAGGTCCCTTGCCCTGACAATTATCTTCATAATGCCGTTTTTTAAAGGTCCATATTTAAACACCGAGATGCCATGTTTAAGGTGAAAGGTTTGATCGAGATTTGTTCCTAAGTCCCTCTTCTACCCACAGGGGCTTGTATTGTCGAAACTTTTTTTCAGTTTTCGCTCAGTGCTTGATAGAAAAACATTTGAAACACATGTTCATACAACCACGAGCATAAATATACAGGCACGCATTCGCATTAAAGTGATGATGACGCTACAGATGTACATGTGTACGTGATTACGGTGCGCAAGTGAATCAACCGGAAATAGCGGTCTCCATTGGGCGTGTTTTTCATGAATGTTATTGACTCGAATCACAGTTTTTCCACGATTTCAATGGATTTTTATCTTAAGAAGAAATCATACACATATTCAACAAAGCCACCACAAATGCAAGATTTACTTTCAGATAAATTGACACGATAAAGATCAGCGTTTAGTGAACCACACAAATTTCTTATCTTACTTTGTATGCTCGCAAAGATGAACATCTTATTGTCGAGGCAAGATTATTCCATAGATGAGCACAGTCGAAGATAAAAGACTTTCGAAGGACTGCACTTAGATATATTTGATTTGCTACACAAGTTCTAACGAGAAATAGTTTCAGTGGTGACTGGTGGAAGTAAATGAATCGGATAATCTGGAGCTTGCATGTTAATAATAAAGTACAAAGTTTCTCATGTTCACGTCTTTTAAGGCAAACAACCAGTTTCTTTGTATAAGCTGTCTCTTGAAACAAACTCTGGCAGACCAGTTACAATTCTTGAAGCTTCAAGTTTCACCCTTTCAAGTTTGTCACCCAAAACATCCGAACAGTTATCCGAGACCTAAGAAGCATATTCTTAAATGCTTCGAATATACATTTCATACATACGTAATGAAATTCTTCAATTAAAATGACTTTAACAAACGTAGAGAAGAGATTAGTTGTGAAGCCCTTTCTATGGCAAGATCAACATGATTGGGCCCTGCAGTATTGTCCGAGAAGATAACGCCAATAATTTTATGTTGATGTACACGTTCCAGTTGATCATTATTGAATACTAATCTAGGTACCTGTGGACTGATACAACTGGTTAAAATAGTATAAATATAGTCTTATCAGGGTTAATGTTAACCAACCATTTGTTAGCCCATTCATGTAATTGGGCTGAGTCATTGTTAAAGTACCGGGAACCTCGAGGGGTACGCTTTGCAGAAATGATTATGACATCGGTAAAGAAAATAACACTACCACTTCATTTTGTTCAAATCAAATCGGAAATAGTTTAAAATTAGCTTTTTAAATGTACCTCACGAAAACAGTCTGCAAACGTTTCAATTAGCCAATCACGGCTTGCCACGTTTTAGGCACCTGGGCAACCCAAGCGAGCGTCTCGCTAGTGTTATTGTTTGCATCATTGAATCGAAGGGGTCACGTATTTTCACTGATTGTGTCTGTTACAACAATTACTAAGTTATGTAGACAGTTAAACAAAGTCGAGACACATAACGTCATTAAGTTGATTAGCTTTTCTTGTTACGAACATGTGTGTTTGAAGGCTAATCTAAGGGCAATCTAAGATAATGCCGAGGAAATGTATTTAGATTTTCGCGATCTCGCATTGAGACATCTAACAAATACTACGGATAGACTTAATTTATCTGCTTTGCATCTTATTGAGCACTGTAAAAAAAATAATACAAAACACTTTGCATATATAATAATGTTAGAACTCAACCTACTTTCTCAGCCAATCAGAGGGTCGTATTTTCCTGACAAAATAGACTCTTAATGATTAAGAACTCAACGCTAAAACGCTCTTCATGACACACCCTCTCTGTGCCTGATTGGTCAAAAACAAATGATAACAATGTTTTACAACTTTTTATTGACATGTGCCCCACGTGACTCGAATTAACACGGCCTCGACACTACGCTACACAGGCGGTTTAAAGAGACACTGGCAAATGAGTTTCGAAATATTTTGCATGCAGCATGCATTTGTTAGTTAGAGTTGTTGTTAAAGTTGTTTTACAAACAAAAACGTTCAGTCTTTAAACGAACTAAAGCAACAAAAAAACGACTTTAATTTTATTATAAAATTATGAATTAGGCCTAATTATATTCTGTTTTTTTCTCTTCTGTAACACAAAGCACTAATAACTAAATAGATATTTACTTCCATCTGCATTAAATTATGAAACATCAATGTTAATTTTAATGACTCGCACACTCCACAATGAACAGAGGAAAATGAGCTCACCTCAAAGTCAGACGGAAGATTATCTCTTGTTTTACCACAACAAATGTTACGACCAAATACGTTTTCCGAAAAGTGAGAGTTCATAAAAACACGTCCATACAGCTTGGCGGCTGTAGGAAAACTCGTACCCAAAACGAACTCGTACCCACAAACACTACATGAAATAATGATATTTACAAAGGATTAAATATCTATTAAAGATGGTATTTACAAGCTATTTACAAATATTAAAATACTTCTTTACAAAAATAATAAAGGTAATAAATATCTATTAAAGATGGTATTTACAAGATATTTATTATTTTGTAAACATTTGTAAAGCTTTGTAAAGCTTTGTAAAGCTTTGTAAATATCATCTTTAATATCGTTGAAAAGATTTGTAAATATCATCTTTGACTTTGGTAAAAAAAATATGACTTTTGATGAAAACAACTAACTTTGATTAAAAAAGGGAATTTGATGAGAAAAATGACTTGAGTGAAAAAAAAATAACTTTAATGAAAAAATGACTTTGATGAAGGAAAATATTATTTAGAATTAAAAAAAAAAAAGACTTTAATGAGAAAAAAAATTTGATGGAAAAATGATTTTGATTAATGAGAAAAATGAATTTAATGAAAAAAAATGATTTTGATTTAAAACCAACTTTGATGGAAGAGAATTTGATGAATAAAAAATATTTTTTATGAACAAATTTGATTTTGCTGAAAACTTGACTTTGAATAAAAAAAAAATGAATTTGATTTAAAAAATGACTTTGATGAGAAAATTTACTTTAATGAACAAAATTACTATAATGAAAAAATAATTTTAATGGAAAACTTATTTTGGTGAGAAAAAAGCGACTTTGATGGAAAAAAATGACTTTGATGAAGAAAAAATATCTTTTATGAAAAAATTGACTTTGATGAAAACAAGACTTTGAATAAAAAAAAGAGAAGACTTTAATGAGAAAAATGAATTTGATGGAAAAATATGACTTTGATGAAGAAAAAATATCTTTGATTAAAAAATTGACTTTGATCGAAACATGACTTTGAACAATGACTTTTGATGGAAAAAAAGAACTTTGATGAAAAACTGTATTTGATTAAAAAATTACTTTGGTGAGAAAACTGACTTTGATGAAAAAAATGACTTTGAATGACACAAAATTAATTTGATGGAAAAATTATTTTGATTGAAAATCAGACTTTAATGAGAAAAATTAATTTAATGAAACAAATGATTTTGATTAAAAACCGACTTTGATGGAAGAAACTGACTTTGATGAATAAATATCTTTGATGAAAAATTTTTTATTGATGAAAACATGACTTAGAATACTCAAACAAATGAATTTTGATGAAAAAATAAATTTGATGAAAAAATGAATTTGATTAATAAAATGACTATGATGAGAAAAATGACTTTAATGAAAAAAATGACTATAATGAAAAAAAATGACTATAATGAAATAATGATTTTAAAGAAAAACTGACTTTGGTGAGAAAAAACGACTTTTATGAAAAAATTTACTTTGATGAAAACATGACTTTGAATAAAAAAAAATTGAAGACTTTAAATGAGAAAAATTAATTTGATGGAAAAAAAATTACTTTGATGAAGAAAAAATATCTTTGATGAAAAGATTGAGTTTGATGAAAACATGACTTTGAATTAAGAAAAATTACTTTTGATGAAAAATAGAAATTTGATGAAAAAATGTATTTGATTAAAAAATGTCTTTGATAAGAAAAATGACTTTAATGAAACAATATTTTGATGTAAAAAAAACGACTTTTATGGAAAATCTGACTTTGATGAAGAAAATCTGATTTTGAATTAAAAAAAAAGAAGGCTTTTGGTGAAAAGAAAAATTTGATGAAAAAATAAATTAGATGAAAAAATGAATTTGATGAAATAAAATGACTTTAATGAGAAAATGAATTTAATGAAAAAATTACTTTGATTAAAAAACCGTCTTTGATGGAAAAAAAATTAATTTTATTTTAAAAAATGACTTTCATGAAAAAATGATTTTGATTTTAAAAAAATGACTTTGATGAAAACATGACTTTAAATTAAAACATGACTTTTAATGAAAAATTAAATTTGATGACAAAATTAATTTGATGATAAAATGACTTTAATGAAAAAAATTATTTTAATGAGAAAAATGAATTTAATGAGAAAAATTAATTTAATGGAAAAACAAATTTTGATTATTAAATGATTTTGATTGAAAAACCGACTTTGGTGGTAAAAACAGACTTTGATGATAACATGACTTTGAATTTTTTTTAAATGGTCTTTGATGACAAAAATGTCTTTAATGAAAAAAAACATTGATAAATTGAAGTATTTATTTCTTCCTGTCATTAATAAATTTTGCTCACTTAGTTTGTATGTAGTTCGAGCAAGAATATATTATGTATTTCAAAGTCACTAACGCTAATAAACTCAAACTGGGTCTCCAATTTGATTACATATCATGTAAAGCGACCAAATCATGTTGGTGAGGTCACATGCAAGTCCAATGTTAACTTTTTGTTATTTAATTGAGATTTTTCAACTTTAACCGAAAACAACCAGTTTAAGGTCAGTCAGTTCATTATAAAGAAAATACAACCATTCAAAGTCGTGGTCATGATCGAAAACAGGACATAGGAGCTGCATGCCATTAAGTCAAATGTATATTTGGAAACTTTCATAAATGTAACTAATCACTGATAGAACAGGGGAAGGTGATACGATGTTTATTTCATTCCTTAATTTCATTAGCTAACCATAAGTTAATAAGTTAAAAAGTAGGTCAATACATACAGTAGTGTTTGACTGAATGATGGAACAACAGAGAGAATGAATTAAAGAACGGCATGTTCACCCAAGCAGTAGTGATCTAAGTTATCATAAGTTTAACAGACATATCCCGAAAGATAATCTTATATTAATTCGGCCTGAATCACAAAAATACATAACATAACACCTTTGAAATGATGAGTTATATTAAGAACTAAAGCAAGCTTAAAACAACTTTTATTGACAAAGTATGTTGTGTCATTGTGGTGATAACCTATCTTACAGTATGTTTACTGCTCCACTACTGCTTCTTAACTTGCAGATTTGATAATCAATTAAGTTCAATTACTGGTAGATTTTAGAAATATGTTTAAGTGTTTATCATGGAACTGCCTTTAGATCATCCTACATCAATTAACATATTATCAATCACATTAGATTGTTCACTTAACCTCTTAATTAGCCATGTTACTGTTATGTGGGGTAATATCGGTTTCTTTACCACTAACCATTTCGTTTTCACTAAAAGCTATGTATAAACGATCGTATTGACCAGGTGTACATTTTAAAGAAGAAATATTCAAAGAGCATGTACATTTCTTTGATTGGCATTCTTGAAGTTAAGGTGATGAAGAATAGATATACGATCATGTACATTAACATATGTTTGTTATGTCAAAGCTGTTCTCAACTGTTCACATCGACATTCACAGCAATGGGTAACTTGCAGTCATACTGTATTTTTATGTATAGCATGTTCCATAGTGAAGTTTAGTATCTCCTAGATCAATTTTAGATGGATGGTTTCATACCTGTGACACTTGAAAACGATCGTCGTCTTTGAGGGTTATAAACCAATTAGCGATCATATGTCGGCATTATGCCGTCTGCACACACGATGTGTCCCAACGAATTACGTAATAGTTTCATCAAAGGCGGCCGCGTTTCCCAGATATCACGCTGCAAAGCCTTTCAAGGTCAGTGTGCGTGCTTACGCTCATTAACATAGAGAGAAAAGAAACTACCAATTTGAAGTATGTTATATTAAAATCTATAATTAAAACATTTTAATTGCTGACTTTTTCATTCTTTAATATTTTTTTGTTATGATTTTGATAAAATGTATACTTCACTTTCCATAAGGCCATAGAACGTCTTTGTATATGGTGCTGAGACAACCGTATAGTTCTAATACCCGGAAAATAAAGGCAATGAGCTTAAATATAGATTAAACAGTGAAGAAAGACACCTATAAACCTGTTCTCATTGACAATTCCATCATAGAAGTTGTCCCAGAGTATAAGTATCTCGGCATGACAAATTCAAACACAGATAGCAGCTACAAGAATGGCCAACAAAGACTGTGTTTTACGTAAAGTTAAAGCTTTAAATGTCAATACCTTTACACTTGTTCTTTATAACAAAAGTTTTATTCAAAACCTTCAGTTGTGAAATTAGCTATTTCCATGATGTTTCATCCGGTTATTTTGACATGATCACTTTACAGTCTTATATTTATTGAATAGATGAAATGGTATCACGATTATAATTTATCATTTTGAGTTAAACAATTTATCATAGGCCGATAGGCTCATTACAACTATCACACTACTAACTCTTATTAAAGTGTATACGTTTGAGTATTAATGATTAATGATAGAAATTCAACACATGTTGTCTAAGTGTATTAAATTAAAATACTAATACTTGTTGGTCCGCCTGTTCTTTATTTTTAAGATTGTATGCGGAAGAGTTTGTTATTGGAAGAAATTTCATACTGCCATAATACAAATTAAATTTAGTTTTGTTATGTCGCAAGCTAATGCAGGGGTTATAATGATAACAATGCTGTCAAGTTGTTACATTATATACATCTGAATTTCATTTTGCAATGACTTTTTTTGTCAATCTCATTTTTGCTGAGCTTCAATGACGGCAGTCAACAAGGGACTCCGTAATCAGATGGAAGTCCCTGGCTATATACAAGCGTCACGTGTAAATGCCTATCAGAACAACCTGTTAAACGATGCGTTCCGGTCGGTGTTATGTAACATGTGTATTCGCTCTTAAACAGGTCTCCTAGTGGACTGTAACACTTGATTAGGTTATCTTGTAATGCAGCCATATTCAGCTATTCATCTATCAACAATCGCTATAGACACTTTCATATGGGTATCTAAACTTACTGTTATGATGACAAAGAGGTACCAGTATGCGCCTTTGTTTCAACGTTCATTGTTTGAACATCAAATAGCTTTGCAATTTGACTTGATTAGGTAATTTATTGCTGTACACTAGCCCATGAATGTTTCATTATCTGTTGAAATAAAATGTGAATGTCGAATTGTAAAATTGCAATGACATTTACATGCTATAGATGTAAAAGGTATGACTATTTTCTAAACTACAAATAAAATTATTAAATAAAAGAAATAGACAATATAGACCTAGATAACAGGTCACAGATGTGTAAACAACGATACTATAAGCTATTTATAGAAGTTGAACATGTATTACTACAAATCATAAAATCAAATGAAAACATAAAATAAGCACACATGTGCTAAAGACTCATGTTCCGGTTTAAAACAGTTTGAATGGGGTGATGTTTCATATTATCCTGCTCAAATAAATTCATGGATGGCGATTTATATTTACATGTTCATAATTGCAGACTCGAATACCTACGCTAGATATATCTAGATATTTCATTTTCCTCTGCCCATGTCAATGACAATTCTTTGTGTATGTGTATTGGTATTTGAATATAACCCTCTCAGTAGAGTTGACGAATATACATCCGAATACACAACCACAGCTACTCACCAAGTCACCCAGACAGTGTTAGCTTAATTGCGGGTCATAAACCAGGCGAGAAATTACGCGTAATATATATATTGAATATTTCGTAATTAGAAAATCGCTATGTATGTTACCTTAGGTCTTTGAAGGGCATTTAGAAGTGTTATTCATAAGAACAGGAAGATTTTCTGGATAACAACTTCTTTAGTATTTTGTTATTTCCTTACATTCCACCTGATGAAGGAGTGAGTATGTACTCCGAAACGTCGTGTGTTTTCACACTAAAGAAGTTGTTATCCAGAAAATCTTCCTGTTATTATGTTACTTTACATGAATAATGACAATTATCATAAATTTTGCGTTTATTAGCTCTCTGGGATACCGTTGTTCATTTGTACAAGATTATATATATATATATATATGTAACCAGTTAAAACTGGTCATTATTTGATTTAATATTAACCATATGATGTCCGTTAATACTGTAGTGCTATCTCTATATTTTATAATCACTTATATATTTACATTTTACTACAGATTCTTCTTCTTTTGAAGCTTTGGCTTATCAATTTTATCTTTGGAACTTTAACGTGTATACCCTGCAGGGGTTTGCGTGACACGTAAACAATTTACCCATTCATACTGGATTGTTTAAACCTTGTAAATACGTCTTCTCGGTTCATTACCTTGAATCGATACTGTTGATATGTTTGTAATGTCATTTATAAAATGTCTGGTAGGACAGACGGACGGTTAAATTAATGCATGTTTTATTGATGTATCGTTAAAACATGTATGCAATAGTTATTTGTGAAAGGAGCACTTACAGACAGGTTTATTCATTGTATAAGGCCGAAACAATCTGCCCCAAAGTACAATTCATGTTTCAGCATGACGGCTTGAGATGACGTGACTTCGATAATTATTTCCCCCGGATTTTTCATCAAATCTTTTATAAACATGGCAAGGTATTTTCAGATACATTATAAATAAGTATTATTATGGATTTCAAAAGCGTCACAAACTAACCATTTGTAAAATTCGTCTTCTATTTGACCAGAAGAATACTTAGAACATCATAGATCACCCAGCATGTAATAGTCCTTTCTAAAATGTTGTATTTTTAAGGAGTGTAATGCGATTCTAAATGTTCATAGATTTCGTAAGAGTGACTAATCACTAAGAAAACTTAAATACTAGTCTGGCCAAAACCCCGATTTGAAATGATGTAATGACTTAAATAAATTGATGAATTAATTGTTTCGGACCAATTTGTATAAACATATCCTTTAAACATAAACAAATATATTTACCTGTCACCAACATTTTGATTCAACCAAATATAAGACAATGAACTTGACAATACATATTTCTCATATCAGCTAACTAATGCGTGTTAACGGGACATATTTAAGGATGCGTACTCGTTATTGAAAATGTATCTTTAAACTAATTTTAAGAAATCAAAGCTGTATACATGACAATTGTGAGATTTTTTTGATTTTGTCTGCAACAATATGAAAACAAGCATGATATCCTTTAATGTTCTGCATGTGACATTTCATACGAACTTGCCAGCTTTGTTCATTTGCATCAGTATGATATATATATTAAAGCTAGTAGTAGGCCGTTTGCTGCGAACGTACTACATAGCAGACGCATTCAGTTTTAATGTAATATGCTTCATAAACAAAGAATACATTTATACATTTTATCATTTACAAATACAAATTCAAAATTTGTGTCACATCTTTAGTCGGTTTCAATTTATTTCCACAAACAATACCTATCATCGATATTTTCCGTTTTTTATAATAATTATTAATATCTAAAATCAGTAGACACGCTCTTGCGTCATATACTACAATTTAATTTGTTGAAGAATGAATGATTGTCTTATATACAGTGTACACGTGGATGTGTATTGGTCAGAGAAGAGACTACTCTCATCAGAGTTCACAAATACACAACCGAATATACATGTATGCGAAGTCGCGAAATACATGCTGTTGAGTCCATCTAAAGAATGCAATTGCGGGTCATAAAACATCCTGTGCAATACACGAGAATGGTAAGTAATTGAAAAATCTAATCTGTTCTTTCTAACTGTAGTAAGACTATCTCATATTTGCAAAAAATATAGTTTTATGTTATTTGTACTTTTATGAGTGTTTTGGGCGCGTATGTGTCTTTTGGATAAATATTTGAGAAGTCTATCCATTATTTTACGGCACTTTATCTTAACTTTATGAAATTTCTTTTTTATATTTTACTGTTTTACAAAATAGTCATCACACATTTAACGTTGTCTACCTATTATCTGTGCATGACTTAATAATTATAGATAAAAACTTATTCAATCATTCTTGCTGTACTGTAATGATATGCGGATGGAAATGTATTAAAATAATATAAATGTTAATCACGTTATTAGTAATTGAGTGTCTCAAAGGTCAAACCTGACGGGTTAGCACATGTTGCATGTTTATTCATATCCGTTTGTATGTTATAATTATGTTCAGTGACACTACCCTTTTATAGTAAATGAGTTTGTTATTCGCCTTCTATATTATGTGCATAGTAATAGGGCAGTGATAACATTACCGTGGGTTGCATATATATTTACCGGTACTGATTGCAGTCGAGTGCAGTCTGGTCGCACTCTGGTATTCAACCATTGCCAAAACTCACAAAAAGACGTACTCTTTGAAACTGAACTGATGTCTTATGATAATTGTAATGATATTGCAAGTTGCCTGTCTGTCCATTTTGTTTTAATGGAGAACTACGAATTGAAACCAAGTGTTCGTTTTTATTTGTTTTGTCAGTAATTAAACATGGGATGATTTATTGACAATGAATTGTAATTTAGACATTTTATAAGGTCAGCGAAAAACAGGATGTTAAAAGTTATTGAATGAATTTATTATATTATAGAATAGCTTGTATTATGTTTGATGAGGGAATCAGCCTGCTATTTAGCGAGAAATATGTCTTAATTAAAGGTACATCCATTGTGTTGTTGGGGGTCAAATATGCCAAACGTTATAAATGGTCTTACTTTATCGAGAAGTACCAAATGTTACCGAAAACTACCATTTTGATGATACTCGACTGAGTATATTGATGATATGAGGGTAAAAGTATAGATTTCTGATCGAAAACCGGACAATGTACCGCGTGTGGCGCGCGCCAAAGAGTCAAACGTAATTTTGAATCTTATTTAAACCAGATAAAATAACAAATTTTGGTTGATAATGTTTAATAGGTGATATAACTACTATGCATGTAAATAGGACGTGCACTTTCGGTTTCTACACATGCGTGATGATGTTACTCGATTTTAATTGGAAACTAGTAATTATGATATATTTGGCGATTGGGGATGAATATGCAAGCTGAGTTAATTTGTTTGTATTGTAAACAGGAACTTTGGTGTGTTGGAACGTATTAAAGCCAAATAAAATTTTATGAAACACAATGGATGCACCTTTAACAGAATACACAAAATTGTTTATTAGGACGCACTGTGATTGGGTATATGCACAACGCTTCAGTGGTTGTCGTCGTTCTAATTGATTTATTGATTCTCAACAAAGCATGTGAGACATGAAAGACTCTTATGAACGTACTTCTCACAAATTGACAGTTTGGAGAGCCGGAGAGAGAGAGAGAGAGAGAGAGAGAGAGAGAGAGAGAGAGAGAGAGAGAGAGAGAGAGAGAGAGAGAGAGAGAGAGAGAGAGAGAGAGAGAGAGAGAGAGAGAGAGAGAGAGAGAGAGAGAGGGAGAGACAGCCAGACAGACAGACAGACAGACAGAGAGGGAGAGCGTAATACAGTTATATCTTACTAACGCAAGGACTGTAGCCAGTAGGGATCATTCGCTACCACACAACAAAATGTTGGCGTTGTGTAACACGTTTCAGGTTTTTAGATTATCTTTCTGTCAGCCCGACATATGTTTGAAAAGGGAAATCTCTTAGATAAAGAATATCATTGCAAAATGACACAATTATAATGACACCGAACAAATGTTTATTTACTTACCTGTCTATAAATAATGTTCTGTTTCGGCTGTATGGTATATTATAGTTCAATTTTTTATTTCGGTTAATAGGCCCTCGGCCCATATACAATGCATCTAAACATTACAATTTTGTTGAGAAAACAATAACATTTTACAAATACATTAATTAATTATTATGAATTGACATATTTTCTTTGCGCAAGCGCTTCTCGTATGTAATTAGAAAAATACAAGGGTGTTTCTACAATTACTAGTTCATACATTATGCTATTTAGAAACTAAATTTACCTGACCATTTACAGGAATATATAATGAAAGTGAATTTAACCGCAGTAGACAAATATTGTTAAATGTGAAATATAGTTTTCGGGTTGGACTAAGCTCTATATGAATCACATCGTTATATGCTTATATGCTTATCTTATTTTGTAATTAGAGGGAATATTAAACGCATTTAACTCTCCCTTGATTATCATTTTGCCTGTTTGTTGACTCTGTCTGTATTCGCTCACATATTTAAATCGTTTATGTACAGTTATAAATGTTATATGCAAACATAAAATTAAGATATCTCTAAGCAAGGCTACACGTGACTTAATATCAAAAGAGTTCATGTTTGAAAAGTAACATAGTGGTAAAAGCAAAGTCGTTATTCTAATGTTTATATGAGGAATATGCTCCCAAAATGAAATAAATTAAATCTTAAGGAAGTACACATTTTGATTGAAATACTATTATTTACACATAAGCACATTTCAGTAGAGAAAGTATATCGAGTTCAAGTATTTGAACACATGCATTTTACAAGTGGTTCTTATATTATATAGCTAATATAGATTTTCAACACTGAAACACGGACATTTTTAATTTCTGCACAAAATTTACTAATATGAATAACCCACAATTAATTTGTCAATGAAGCTAGCACTAATTCTGTAATTAAGTTATTGCCACAATAAACAAGCTATCCAAAAGGATGTTTATAGAATCTAGGCAGTTCATATTTCCGTTACGGATCGTTAATCACTGTTATCGGTACAAACAACTATTTCCTAATTAATTTATTGCCCCAATAAACTCGCTCTTCAAAGGGATCTACATAATCTATGCAGTTCCAAATTCCAATAGGGTTCGTTAAATACTGTTATCTTTATCGATACTTGGTACATTTACAATATGGTAGTACAGATTTGTATTTGAGAACAGAATGACATTGGAATGACGTATACTATACAACCACTCATGAAAAGACCATCTATATGGTTAATAATAATAATTATTAATCTTCCTATGTTAAGACTTTTCACATTTACTATATTTGAAGCTTTTATACGTATTTGTATTGTAAATCTAGCATGCGTCTGTGATCTTTGGAATTATACAAGAATGCAATGTAGCACTTTCGAAATTAAAATGATGTTTGAAACCAAAACAGTGATCGCTAAATCTATGATACATCTTGTCTATGACTATGTTTTACTGTCTTTTGACCCTGATATAACTGTTGAATCACGTGTCACACCCATAATCAACTATAACTTTCACTGAATACAACTACACACTAAATTAACCATTCATGTGTAACATTTTATGTTTTAGTCATTGTCTATGTTCTCAGCATAGACATTTAAGCTCTCACACCTGCGTCTACCGCGAGGCACATGTATCCCCAGCTCCCAGTATATCCCCTGACTGGCATTCTACCTCCCCATATCCACCCTGCCTTAGTTATCTTACATCCTCATCTGCACCATAGGCCGGCTCGATCCATTCTCCCAACCCCCCGTCACTCACTATATTCATTATTGACTATCCCCAGCTCCCATCTTCACCCATCATTTTATCACCCACCCTAGATCGACCTCTTCACAACTCCTAACATTAGGGCAGATTACACACTGTGCCTCTACATGTACATCTACAATGAAATTACCACTGTTCAAATACGCACTCCTAAACTTGTCAAGTACCATACACCACAACCACAAATGACCCACAATCAACGACTATTATCCTGGCTAATGTACACGCACTTACACCACTCTCATCCTCCAGTTATACAGTCAACATTCGCCAACATAGATACACATGCACTCCCCTCCAACCTTCCAACTCAACACAGGCAGCGCCCCCTACAACTAACTCTAACCAAAAGCTACCTCCCATCACCCTCCAGTTCTACACAGTCAACACCCGCAATCCCCAACTCGGCAGCCACCCACCTCGCCAGTTTTACCCCTCAAACATACATACAAAGGCACTCGCCTCTCACCCCCCAACTCAACACAGGCAACACTTGCCGCCCAACCCCATCCCTACATACACACGCGCACTCATGCCTCTCACCCTCCAGCTCAACACAGAAAAATTATATCCCCTGCACCAACCCACATACAAACGCTAACCACAACGAACCCCCCCCCCCCCCCCCCCCCCCCCCCCCCCCCCTCCAATCCCTGCAGTCCGCCGACCCCGACTCCGACCCACCAAAAAAACCCGACCCCAAAAGCCAAAATCCCAACCCACACCTCCATCCTTCCCCCTACCCCTGCGCAGACTCTCCCCACTCACCCATCCCCCGTGGTATCAGTCACCTTCACTAATTACTACATACATTAAGATCCTATTTACAAACCTTTACAACATTATTAAAGATGATATTTACAAATATTTAAAACTGATTAAAGATCATATTTACAAATATTGAATACAGATTAAAGATATTTACAAATATTTAATAATATTTACAAACATTTACAAATATTTACAAATATTTAATACAGATTAAAGATGATATTTACAAAGATTAAATATCTATTAAAGATGATATTTACAAAATAATAAATATTTGTAAAGGTAATAAATAGCTTTTGTTCACCTAGTGAAAAATCAGAGAACTCGTACCCAAATCCGCCGGAGAACTCGTACCCACTTTTTATTTTTGGTAACATGTATTAATAATATAAATACAACTAATGTATTATATTATTATCAATCAAGAATAATGTATTTGTCTATAACTACAATTAAAAACAATAACTTAATAAATAATAAGTAATAAACAACTCTGCAGTTTTCCTGACGGAAGATAAATATCCCCGCTATTGTGTCTTTATATCAATAGCTGGGATATTTATCTCAAATCTTCATTTCTTAACCGATTTTTCTCAAATTTGGAACATGAGCTCACAATATCTTTAAAACACAACATCACATGAATGCAGCAATCTAGATTTTGAATTTTGAAAATATTGTCAAAACAGCGATTCGAACCCCTGTGAATTGGGGGCCATGTATATCCACTTAACTAAAACAACATCGTTAGGGTATAAGTTACCAGTATTTTCTACTAGAAAACTTTCTACTTATAAAAGGGAAAATGGCAAATTATGTTCAAAGTTTCCTTGAGAATCGATCAATATCAGTGTTGGTTGGGGATCAACTGTCAGAGCGACACAGTTTAGATAATGGCACTCCTCAAGGAAGCATTATCAGCCCAACGCTTTTCAACATTATGATAGACGATCTATTTGAACATGTACATGAACGCTGGCGCACTCGCAACATAAAAAAATGTACAAGCCCTTATCCAACCTCCTCCTAAAAAGTGACCTTGGTCAGGATATATGAAAGAAATATATCAATGTGCCGCGGGTCCGGTGGGATAGTGCAGTGTTTGGCACGTTCGTTCGAATCCCGCCAGGGGCTCGGCAACCTTATAAACAGCCAATAAGGTGGGGTGCAATGCCACATTAAAATAGCCTACTGGAATCTTCTCTCTCATGCGTGTCAATGTGACACTGTCTGCCGAAATGCCTAACGGGCGAAGGCGACAATAAAAGCACTAAATGCAACAACTACTAGACATTGTCAACATGGCAGACTGTGCAGTATGCAACAAGGAAGTTAGAAAGAGACAACACATGTATCTATCTGTAGTATGAAACTATGGTAATTATTATGTTATTATGTTATGTTACGAAACTATGAAATAAACATCATACAAAAACAATATTATTGTCTTGCCTCTCCTATTTATCTATAAAAAATAAGTGGGTACGAGTTCTCCGATTTTTTAGGGTACGAGTTATCCGTGGGTACGAATTCCAGGTGGGGACGAGTGGCGTCATATGAAACGATTACGTAGGAACTCACGGAAACAGTGACGTCATTGAACCTGTCAATCAAAAGTAGGTGGAGTTCTAAGTCAGTTAGAACCTATGAAGAGAAATCTTCGTGATTAAGAAGGGGGTCGCTCGCTACGCTCGCTCCGCCCCTTCTTAATCACGAATATTTCTCTTCATAGGTTCTAACTATTACTTAGCAGTTACATGTATCTTTTTCAAGGTAAATTTCGTTTCGTGTCCAGTCCGAAATGGCTTCTATGATATCCAAAATTGAAATAGAGTAGAGAGAATTTATTTCACATGATGTAATTCCTCGACAAACTTAAGTTATTCTTTTCAAAATACCAACTGACTAAAACAAATATCCATTGGATAAATACATATAATTTATGAACAGCTAAATGAAAGCGAAAACTATTTCGATATCTAATTGTTTTTTTAAAGATAAAAGTACTAAAACTGGATGAACTAGATGGATATAGACAGCATATTGTAAGTTATTCATTTCAAGATGCAAACATAATTTGTGTATATTAAAATGTTAATTACATTTGACACATAATGGTTCAAAATAACGTACCTGTTCAAAAAAAACGAATAAACCCTGTGTATATGTCCTTTACAAAATCCATGCATGCTCCAAAAACTGAACCTACATTGGGCACCGGGGTGTACTGAATGTGACAGAAGGAGAATGTGACCACATCTGAGACACTGAGACACATGACAACTAACAACCAGCATTGAATAAACACCAGTTAGACCCCGTCTCGGGTGTATTGCTAAAACAACATGATAGTCTCAAAGTCAACGCTGTCTAAAAACAATGTTACTTTGTTTGTTTCATGTTTCCTCGAATCCACTGAATAAAAAGTATGATTAATTAAAACCACACAAGTTGATTGATATAAGAAGAGTGTCAGAATACATATAACTGTCTTAAATTAAGGTTTGCCTCATAACACAAGAAATATACGTACATGTATATATTCCAAATATCTACATTTAACTATAATGTACGTACTAAGGATGATTTAAAAGTGGACATAGAAGAACACCTTGTGACTTTTTCATTATATTAAATACAACGACTGTCAAACATTAATTATTTTATTTTGTAATAAGATTTAACACACTATATTAAGCCAAATATTTTATCGTCAAATCAGCTTTGTGGCCAAATATACGATACATTAATCAGCTCCTTGAGAATAGCAGATTAATCGAGGTCAATAGGTCAAATAAATATATATAATTGAATCGTCATTCATAATCTACAGATATATTTTTATAACTAAACTTCATATCATATTAATAATTAATGCACCCGATTTAATCTTAAGATGGAAGTCCTAATTGAAAAATATCTTAAATCCCATTTCCGCGACCCGATCCAAATTTTAGCATTTACGGGTAACAACGGAATTCGCTCCCTTGACTTGAATTCTTCGAGTTTCATAGTTTAACGGCTCTTACAACAAATACATATAAGTGTCATATGTAAAACAGAATATTTTTAAATGACAAGATGTTACACGACAGTTAATGTGAAAAAAACGTTGATTGTAGAAATTATGATGTTGTTGATGAAAACATCAATGATCAAGCACGGCAGTCCGGCCGGCGTGTTACTGTCGTTATTTGGTGTTTTATATTGTTTACAAAGTAGTTTTTCAAAACTTTCCTCCTCCGAGAGGAACATCCAAACATTGTCTTTAAATTGGGGGAACGAGTGTAGAAGGAAGTGCTCCTTCGCTATGAATACATAGACGAATGTCACCCATCACAACTCATAATATCACTATTATCCATAGTTCTATTCTGACTATGATGTCACCAGTCTACTTCGAGCATGCGCAGTAGAGCTAGTCCCGCGTACCCGTTTTAGGGACTTCTCGCGGTTGAGTTCTTCAGCAGTCCAATATTTACGCACTTTAAACATTAATATCCAGTTAATGAGAGGACCCATCAACACCAAATTTTCAGGATTTACAGTTGAAAGTATTGTCTGTAGAAATACATTGATTAAAATAGAATACAAAATGAGGTTCCAGGTTCTTTAACACATCTTCCCACGCAAGGCATAACTAGCGCCAGTCTTCAACTGACTAATTAAGCCAGTTGGAGACTGGCGCTAGTTATGCCTTGCGTGGGAAGATGTTGTTAACAACGAAACATTAAAGATATCTAGTTTGTTATATAAATATATATCGCAAGAAAATGCAAACTTCAAGAAGAATCTACAATGGATTTCATTTATCAAAAAGATGTTAAACGATTGTGGTTTATCCTTCGTATTTAGCAAACCATGGCTGTATACAACGTCTGATCTCACTTCTAAAATCAAACATATTCTATCCAATCAACACTTACAAAACTGGCAAAGATCAGTTAGAAATAGTTCGAAAGGTTTATACTATCAAATCTTTAAGATGTCCCTTGTTTTGAAAATTATATATTTATGCCTCGTTCTGTATAATATCCAATTTTGAAATTTAGGACAAATAATCTTCCAACTGAAACCGGATGCTGGCAAGATATTCAAAAACATTAACTGAAATTAGTGCTAAAGTTGCAAAAATGAATACTTCATGTACCAACAGTCTGTTGCAGTGAGTTCAATCCGTTTTTGTTTATGAACTTTACAATATTTTCAAACATAGATATTGCACATTTCTTCAACACATACACTGCTTTTGATTGAAGTATGTACATTATTTAATCACACATGATGTTAGTAAATTTAACAGAGGTTCTGAAAAAAGTTTCAAGCTCGATGCTCGTTATTTTCTAAGGATTTATATTGCCAATGAATAATTTATCTGCTTTCATTGACACAATTGTCTCAGACAACTGGTTATTTCAACATATGATGCAGTGAATATGTGTAAGTGAAGAACTTCAACTTTTAGTGAAAGAACGTGGATTATCATCGTCATGCACACCTGCATTAAGTGGATGGAAGTTCAAAAGTAACGCACGAAATATACATGTAAAGGGTAAAAAATCATAGTATGAAAAAATTGATTTAAGAAATCCATGCTACAGAAAATGTTTACAATGCAGGAAGATCTTGCAGACCAAGAATACACAACCAATGGAGACGTGAGATTGGCACGAAATCAGTGTATGAGAACCGAGTCTCAACTCTTAACATTCTGAGGGGTATTGTGTAGAAAAGGGTTGGTTTGTGGATCAGTCACATAATATTCTCCAGGTTTATTCAACAATTTGGGTTTAAATGCTACGTCCTCGTGCAGAAAACTCCGTTTGAATGACTGGAGAATAAACTAAGAAGAAACTGGAGAAGAGCACACGGATATTACCGGGAGCTTATTTGGAACCATGTTCCTTTCGCTGACAAATCTATTTTCAATGTTTTAGTTATAGTTCAAAGATGTAACTAAGTAAAGACGACTCAAAAGTATGAGATATCAAAGTTATTGTTCAGAGGTGGCTGTAAAACACTCACCCATAGTCCGTTTTGGGGGAATATTGTTAGAAAATGGTACCTGGTACCTGTAATTTTTTAATGTGGTTGATATTCTTTAATCCCCAGACAAATCAGAATGGGGTTATTAATGGCCTAACAATTAACACAATGTGAATGTCTTGATTGAAGAATCATATTTCACCAAAATAAAACCACTGCTAATTTTTCCAAGACCTGTTGTTAATGTTTGGCCTTCTGTAACATTCAATAATTGGAATAGCCTTTGAATTCCCAAGATATAAAGCCTATTTAGACCCTCGGGGACATTATTGGTAAAACAGCTGTTAAGGGAATGCCTACTTCAAACCAACTGAAATTAATCGAGGAAGGCGATTATTGTTTTCGAAGCCCAAATATATATGTGATTTTTTCAAAAATCATAACAAAAACATGACTGCAGTATGTTATAATTTATGAATATTGTAAACGAAGTGCATGTCATGAAGTTAAACAGGCGATTATTCAAGGCAGACGATTGATCAATGCAGGCGATTATTCAAGGATTACGGTATTTATTTTACCTTACGGACATGCATGGCGAGGCGATGACGCCATGTTTGTTGTTAAAAGCGACAAGATTCGTAATGACCCCATTAGCCCTTTTTAACCCTCCGTTCAGCACATATACTATACCATTTTAAGGTTAGTGCTATGTTCCCCGAGTTTGTAAAATGAAATGTGAAGAAAACGCTGACATTATTTTTATCATGTATCGTAGAACTAGGCGGTTGGCTTTAATACGTGTCTGATTGACATGTCGCACTTCAAATTGATTAATTGTAGTAAGCCCAAGTCTGAAGCCTTGGATATTCTTCGATAATTTCCCAACCATTAGAGAATGTTTTATGATTGTATTTAACCCTTAGATCCCTCATTAATAACGGCATCAGTGGTAAGTTGTTGAGTTTATGTAAGGGTTGGGAGACTCGCGGTTTGACCACCATTTGTCATGCAGTTTGTCGTAGCCAAAATGGCAATTCACAAGGGCTCCGTTCCATAACAGCGAGAGCTTATAATCGCTCAATTTATAGCGCTCAATGTAACGCTCAATGTAGCGCTCAATGTAGCGCATTCTCTCCAGAACGACACGGTGCGATTCGTCGAGGTTTCCTCGCTTTGCTAGATTGAGCAATTGCGTTCAAGAGGGGTTTAAAAGTAATAGCTCAAACGATCGGAAAACGGAATATTTTTTTTTCCCACATATTTCTTAATGGTTGTCAAGAAATAAAAGACATTATAAGATAAGATAACATAAATTAATGCTTTTATGTCGATTGGAAATTTGTTGTACACTGTTTTCAGGCCAAAATAAAATACACAAAATTTATATATATAACATAGAGATAAATATATATACAATACAGACATATATAAACCAAGTTACATCACTCACAATTAGATGGCTATCAAGTTAAATCAAGTCACAAATTCACCCAACACCCCATACCCCAAACACGCCTGAAGGAAGAATAGAATATTCCGAAAACAAAATATGAGATGAGCAGCGTATCCCGGTAGATGCATTATTTCGCAAATTTTATTTCTCGAAACAAGGTCGATTTTAATCAGACTGTGAGATGAGTAACCTAAATTTGTGTTTGTCTTTTAATACTTTGCTGTTCATAGAAATACCCAATACTTTCTAAAGGTAATCCGATAATTTGAAGAAGTATTCAGAATTCTGAAAATTTTATTTTTGTTTTGAACTGACAGATTACCATTCCAACATAGAAAGTTGAAAGTAAGAACACTTCGGATTAAACTTTTAAAAGAGCATCACGATGTTTTGGTCTAACTTAAGTGTTTTAATTTCCATAAGAAATGTAATCGCTGCTTGCATTTTTTTTTTATATGATCAGTGTTAGAGTCTAAAATAGTGCCGAGATATTTGTATTCTTCAACAACCTCAATATCTTTGTCATCTATGCTTTCTTTTGAGTGATTATACCTATTCTGAAATCAATTATCATTCCTTGTGTTTTATTAATCTTCAAAAATAGAAAATTTGAACTACACCATTCTACGAAATTATTAATTTCATTCCTGTAACACATTTCAGATTCTCTAATAAGTCCAACCAATGCTGCATCATCTGCGAAAATCAGAACAGAGCTGAAATTAAAAAGGAGAATGAATCTACACCGTTCTCAAATTAAACAAAAACACAATCGCAAGTTATCCCTCTAAGTGCGCCTCAATGTCGCCTTAACGGTAATTTCTTCAGGGTACACCGGTTCAGAACCGGTGTTACTGAAATTAAACTCCTGTACAAGATTGGCGAACACCACAATCATGTCTCGTTCTGCGAGCGAGTTGGCTGGACACATCCTTGTACCTGAAAACAAGAAAAGCTTTTCAAAAGTCATGTTTCTTGGTGAGGCTAGAAAATAGAATGAACAGGATACGTATGCGATATACATATATCAAAATGGAGACTGCAGTTTGGCCATTTTGGGATAAAAGCTTCAAACAATTGGTTGTTCAATTCAAATGTCTCAAATAAAATTGAAGAAATTGTTCTTCGATCGTTAAAGTTGGGTGATACATTAATAACAATTTACATACATTATTTACTGATAAAAATAATTCTGTTCTAATAATCTATCATTTGAAGTGAATATTCAACTTCCCCGATTTATTTTAACATATTTTGAATTATATTATGAATTTAACCGAAACGTTGTTGAGAGTTTGTCATTTTAGCAATATTACAATATGGTAGGCCTGTTTTCCCTTAAACAATCAGTCACTCATTTGTTCAAACTTTGCTAATTTCGATTGATTATGAAGCATATTTAGGTTTATCTGCATCTTCCCAATGCAAGGCATAACTCTTGCCAGTCTCCATTACTTGCTGATTTAGGCCTTGCAGTATTTCCTTAAGAAATCTGTGTTTAAAAATCCAGGCCCGCTATGCATTTCTGGTGCAGCGATTATCAGCAGCAGCACTATTTTGACACAACAAAGCGAGGGAAATACCGCAAGGGTTAAATCAGCCAGTAATGCAGACTGGCAAGAGTTATGCCTTGCGTTTGGAAGTTGGTTTGTGTTTTGGAGAGAGGCAGATGAATCTATTTTTAGTCCAGGGATATGAACCGGTTTGACGGTTTGAACTGTTTGGTGCTTTCACTTTGAACATAAATATGGTTCTATCCAATATGTATTTGTTTTTTAATACATGAACATGATTACCTGTCATGAATACATTATCAGTACATTGAGTACAATACATTTATAAGTCTTATTGGCATTGACAAAAATGATAATCGGGTAGAAGGTTGGCGTTTTGAATGGCCTCTATTATTATTGATTTTTCGATGCTTGCTTTGCGCGGATAACTTTTGCATGTAAAGTTTCTTGGATTTTCAGAAACTGCAGTGCGAAATAATGGCGGCATGCACTGAATTGGTAAATTCAACTCATTCAGCTGAAACATTGTATTGAATTGAAAATTAAGATTAAAAATAACACAACGCTCTTTTCAATCTGAGATGTTGAGACAAAATCTACTTTCGCAGTAAAAGGGAAGAATTATTTCGGATTGTCTACATGATAATTTTTTTCAAAATATGAAGAGGCTACGCATGATTGGTTGAAAGTTTAATTTCAATATTCAAACTGTTATATAGGGTAAAATCTCATCAGTGTATGAGGTTGGAGGCGTTTGCGCCTCTAACCAATAAGAAAACAAAATTTGGCGTAAATCCTTTAATAATCCCCTGGAAAGTGTTGGTTTCAAACGATGATATGACCCGGTGAATAATCAAGGCAGGCGATTATTTAAGGCAGGCATAATATGCATTGAGACATAATATGAACATGTATGAATTTTTTTTAAATTGAAAGAAGAACATAATTACTTAAGACATTTCTTATCGTGAATATTGTAATATATGGTCTTGACATGAAGTTAATCGGCGCATAACCTGCAAGTATTGAAAGGGAGATAACCATAAGTTTGCTTTCATTTGCTAAATTTAACCCAACGATACTCAAGGTAGGCGGTTATTTAATAAATTCATCGTGACTTAGACCCGCAGATTACTTCAGGCATGGGATTATTCCAGGGTTTATAGTAGGCTAAGTGTACTTGAGATACATAAACGTAAGTAAGCATACATACTTAATGCAGTTAATACAAATGTACCCAATTTACCAAAAGTAAATGTAAAGTGACTTATTATATTTAATAAACGTGATTTTTTTTATGTTTTAATAGTGCTTAATGTGAATGTCCTTATGTAAATTTACTGAATATGATTGAATTACAGTAAATATATTTAGTGAACGTGTACTGACTATAAATATATTATTTAAATACCTATCTCTTGACTAGACCTACTATGCCTACCTCCTCTCTAGGTATGCTATTTCAACCTTAACACAGACGAAACTTGAACAGTGGAGTAGGGGATGCGTAAAATCCCTATCCAAGGACGGTAAGTCTGCATGGTCTCGTGACGTCACCACCCGAAACCTCACTCTCCTTTCAGTTGCAGAGCAAGACAGTCGTGTGTGTTTTCGCTCTGAGACTGGGAATTTTTAGCGCCTTTTTTTCGCTAACTTGCTATCTACTTCTTATTAATTTAAGAGGTAGTATCAACGCCTTTATCTACGTTCGTCGTTAACAGGTTGTTTAAACAATCTGTTTTAGGTAGGTGTTGAGTTACAAGGGGCCTTGTTGACATGTGCTAGGTGTGGGCTACCTGTCCGGTGGCTGCATGCTTTGCACGTGCAATTCGTGTCTTTTGTTTTCTCTCGCCTTCGTCGGGTGACTGCTCGATTCGCACGGCCTTGGTCGTACCTTCCGCCAGTCCCTTTGTCTTTAGATCAGGTGAATCTTCCGATAGCTCGTCGTCCAACTTGCTTCGCCTGTCATTCGCTTCGCCAGTCATTCGCTTTCGGTTGATTCTACTTGACTCCAGTCATTCGTCTTAGACTCGTTTTCTACTTGACTTGCATCGTCTCGCCTGTGACTCGCTTCTCCTGTCACTCGCTTGCCAGTCATTCACCTAAGGCTCGACTCTACTTGACTCACCTCGTCTCACCAGTGACTCACTTCGCCAGTCATTCGCCTTAGGCTCGTTTCTACATGACTCGTATCGTCTCGCCAGTGACTCGCTTCGCCAGTCACTCGCCTTTCGGTTTGTCAACTCGTTTTGACTCGCCTCGTCTCGCCTGTGTCTAGCTTCGTCAGTGTCTCGCCTCGCCAGTCACTCGCTTTCGCCTGTCACTCGCTAGTCACTCGTTTTCGGTCTGTGACTCGACTTGATTGCCCCGTCTCGTCTGTGACTCGCTTCACCAGTGTCTCGGTTCGCTAGTCACTCCCTTCGCCAGTGTCTCGCTTCGCTAGTCACTCGCTTCGCCAGTCATTCGTTTTGCCAGTCAATCGCCTGTCACTCGCCTTTGGCGTTCACCATTGTCTGTCCAGTAGTTGATATTGACTTCGCACCCTTCGGGTTCGGAGCCTCTGCCTTCAACACTTTCGATATTCTCCCTCGTCTTGCTTTGCGTGTTACTCACTTAAGCGTCTTGTCGTCTACGTTTTTGTGATTTTACACTCTTGGTGTTTTTGGAGTAATTAGCTATCGGAAGGGTTGTTTTTCTTAGTGTCAGAACTTAGTTCTTACGCTACGCTACTTAGGTGTTTCGCGTCAGTGATTCGCCTGTCATTCACCTCGTCTACATTACGCGAGCTAGTGACTCGCCAGTCACTCGCTTCGCCTGCCACTACTTAGGTTTCGCGTCAGTGACTAGACTGTCATTCACCTCGTCTACATTACGCGAGCAAGTGACTCGCCTGTCGCTCACCTGTGTAAGTGAACCAACTGTCACTCACATCGCCAAGGTTACGCGTGTTAGTGACTCGCCTGTCACTCACCTGTTAACTGAATTGAGTGTCACTCACCTGTCACTCACCTCATCAGCTTACTCGTCAGTGACTTGACTATCACTCACGTCGTTAACCTACGGCATCCGTGGTTACTTCACTATGTACTCTGCCTTTTGTACGAATTGCGGAGGTAGGAAGTCCGCTATCAAGGATCCGCACTTGCTGTGTAGGAAGTGCAAAGACTTGTGTGAGGAGGATGATCGTTGTGACGAGTGCGTCACTCTCTCTGCTTCAGACTTCCGAGCGTATGTTACGGCCATTCATAAGTCCGTCACCGATAGGGCTTCGTTTAAGAAGCGTTCAGCTACGTGGGGATTTGTCTCCTATACCAGAGGAGGTGGTGGACATTGTTCTCACCGAACGCACGGATGAGTTTGACCGTGAGTTGCCGGTTTTATCCGAATCCGGTAGGGGTATGAGAGATTCTCTCACCCTCTTCGCGTTCGCGTTCTCGTCCTCAGGTTCGCGCTCGGTCTCCCTCTTCGCCAAGGGGGGGGGGGGGGGGGGAGGGTGACAGGCGTATGTCTCCTCTTAGGCCAAAGGTCAGCAAACCCTCCACTCCCAAGAGCAAAATGAAGAAGAGCAAGAAAGCCAAGTTTGATAAGTTCAAACCGGAGCTTCTTCTTGCGTCCGTTAAGGACATGGTGTCTTCATTGCTGGATGCTAGGTTGGGTCCACTGGCCTTAGCCAACCCTGCCGCCCCCGCTGCTACGCTAGGTCGTGACCCAGATGCGGACTGTGTGTCTTAGCTTTCGCGTCCCACTTCCTTAAGGGCCTCCGGGTCCGCTGCCTCCTCCCATCTTGCTCACACCCCCACGCGCCGTCACACTAGGTGTCGCCCATCCGTGACTCCTCGCCAGACTCGATTGAGCATGAGGCCCGCTTCGTTGACGTCTCTGACCCTCCCTTCATCAGTATAGTGTCAGATGCGGAGGCTATGTGGTCGTCGGATGACCCGCTGGTTGTGGACTCAGTCGCCATGTTGACGGAGGTGGCCTCGTTTTACGGAGGTACATGTACCACTCAATCAGGTCAGCCTCTCGGGACCTCGCTCGTCGGCAGCCAGGAAGGCTTCCTTTTGTCCTGAAGGTTACACACCTCCCGCGTGTCTCGCTCTTCCGCCTCACAGGCTCCTGCTGGACGCCTCGGAAGATATGGAGCAGGTCATCTCGTCTGCTGTCCCCAACCGTCTGCTACCGTAATTAGTGGTGTCGGATAAGCGCCAGCGTCAATTGCCTGTGTATCCGACTCCCTTTCAACTCGTCCCGCCTTCTCTTGATCAGGGTTCGTCTCGCCTGATTTCCCCCGAACTGTCCAATCGCGTTACTGATGCGCAGCTCACGCATCTCGACAGAGAGGCTCGCACAGTGTTGGGGTTGGGCAATCACGTGGCGTTCACCTGTCAGGCGATGCTTAACTGTGCCAAGCAGGCTGACATGGAGTCGGGTGACCGGGTGCTTTTCAAAGCATTCTGCAATGTGGCCGCGGACCTCGCGCAGATCATGCTATCGGCTTCGCGGATATCATCAGGGATTACGGTACTGCGTAGGGATAATTTCTTACATCGTTCGGGCCTCAACCCTGACCAGAAATCTTTCCTCCGGCAGGCCCCTGCCCACTCTGAATCTATCTTTGGGTGACGTATCCCTGAGGTTCTGAGAGCGCGGCAGGAAGCTCAACAACAAGACCTCACCAATCGCCTGGTGAGTCAGAGGCAGACTACGACCAAACGCCCAGTGACGTCAGGGTCAAGGTCACGGTCAAGGTCAACCGACCCCCAAGGAAGCCAAGACGGACTTTCGGTGGGAGGGCGTGGCCGCGGATCCAAGGGTCAATCTCCCAAGTCCCCCATCCCGGCACCGGGGGTCGTACCCCTCAGAAGAGGAAGCGGAGGAAGTGACTCATGCTCACTCCCTGGTTACGGGGTCGGAGGGATCGGTGGGGGGCCGGCTTCAAACTTCGTCAGTCACACCCTTCGGGTTCAGAGCCTCTGCCTTTAACGCTTTCGATAGTCTCCCTCGTGTTGGCTTGCGTGTGCCTCGATCGTCTACGTTTTTGTGAGTTTACACTCTTGGAGTAATTAGCTATCGGAAGGGATGCTTCTAAGTGTCAGGACACTCTCGTCAGTGACTCGACTATCACTCACCTCGTTACTCTACTACCTCCGTATTTGCTTCACTATGTACTCTGCGTTTTGTACAAATTGCGGTAAAAAAGGTAGGAAGTCTGCTAGGACTTGCTTTGTATGAAGTGCAAGGACCTGGGTAACGAGGGTGACCCTCTCGTCTTCAGACTTCCGGGCATATGTTTCGGCCATTCGTAAGTCCGTTACTTTGTCTTTGAAGCGTTTAGCTCCGTCGGGTGACTCTGGTCAAGGTCGATTTTTTTCTCCCATTCGGCACCCCTCCCCCGGAGTGGCAACTGAACCCGGTAGGCTTAGGGGGTTGTGTCTCCAGTTCGGCACCCCTCTGAATATTTGCAATTTTTCAGTTTGATCTTGAGCACTGGTTCATTGACCCATGTTTTGGATTTTGCATCAAAGTCTGGAACAGTTATAATGCGCTGTGTTCAGGTGTTCTGCCTTCACGCTTGGCTGGCATTAAGAGAGGGTTAAGGAGCAGTAGTTATTCAAGGTGCGTCGCCAATGGCATAGCTACCTCTCATAGGAAGACCACAAGGAAACTCTATGATTTTCGGTGGCAGGTTATCAATCTATCTATATCCAGGCATCTTGGGGCGTCATCAATTAATACCAACATGTCTGCTATCCTCTCCGTTCTCAGGTAGAGGTCGCCAGGGTTAGATGTGTCGGTCCTCAAGGGCCTCATTAAAACCTTCCGTTCTGTTGACGGCAGGAGTAAGCTTCGTCCACCTGATTGGGACTTAGCATTGTGCTCAACCATCTTCGCTCCGATAGGTATAAACCGCTCTCCAACGTGGGGGGGGGGGGGGGGGGGGGTCAGCCTTACTTGGTTTAGCTCCCGACTTTGTCTGCAAAACCAAGCAGCTGATGAGGCTGGCCGTACCTGGGCTCCAGCTCTGGGTTCTGACTCAGGAGAGATGGATCTCTCTCTGTGTCCGGTTAGGGCGTTGAGGGTGTATGTGCAGCGTACCGCAGGCTGAGGGATGGCAGGCGTCGTCTGTCTTGCCTCACTCGCCGAGGAGCACCAAAGAGCTAGACAAGCGAGCGTTGGGGGTGTACTTAGCTTCTCTAGGCTGAGTCCACAAGTGTTCGCTCAGGCGAAGGTGGTCCCCCCGACCAGACCGAGAAGGGGACAGTCCTCTTAGGAGTTTTGTTCCCGCAGGTCTTATGATGCTCATTGTAATAAACTTTGTTCGTATTGTTTGCTCCTTGTCTGTTGTTTTGTTCTTCGCTTTAAACACCCCCTCCCCGCTGGGGTCGGGGGCAGTGTGTTAATCAGAAGTTGAGTGGCTGGGTTGTCCCTTCGATCCGCTTAGCGGTAGAGATGGTGTCTCCCGGGCTGTGCCTTGTCCTCACCACAAGGTGGAGGACTCGTAGGTAAGCTTACACTCAGGGCTTGTTGCTGGTCTCGTCTCTACCACATATCTACTGACTCGCCTCCATGCAGTGGGATTCTGGGCATAGTAGGTCTAGTCAACAGATAGGTATTTAAATAATAGTACGTTTTTGATTAAACGTCATTATTTATACTTACCTGTTGACTAGACCAACACGCTAGGCCCGCCCATCCTCCCCGCTTGGTCTGTCTTGCCTTTGTTGGGACTGTTCGGAGAGTGAGGTTTCCGGTGGTGACGTCACGAGACCATGCAGACTTACCGCCCTTGGATAGGGATTTTACGCATCCCCTACTCCACTGTTCAAGTTTCGTCTGTGTTAAGGTTGAAATAGCATACCTAAAGAGGAGGTAGGCATAGTAGGTCTAGTCAACAGGTAAGTATAAATAAATACGTTTAATCAAAAACGTACTATTATACGTTCGTGTACTTAAAGAAATTATAATTCATTCGTTTTTATTAATGTTAATCCGTTTATTCATATAGACAATACTTTCAGGTTAATAAAACGCCAACAATTGTTTCAAAGCGCTGTCAACTTAAATACAAATATAATATATCACTTGAATATAAGCATTCAAAGAGAGTAAATATTCGACTGCAAAATACCTCAGGCATAAAACACCCACATCACAGCTCGTGCGTTTGCCTGGCCATGTGACGTCATACACAACTAACGGCCACGTTGCTTTAAAGGATAGATGAAATGACATACGGTCCAAATCGGATTCATTAAAATGGGATGTCAATTTGACAATTGCTCGATTTTAAATTTCTGAAATCGGTCCATACATTACTTATATACTGCTTTTTAAAAAACTGCCTGATTTAGCCCCGGCGACCAGAATGAAAGTCTGCGGGAGTGTGGCCCGTGAAGGGATGACTTCTGTGACGTATCTGGAGGAATCTGATTTTCGGATATAGTCATAATTCAACGTAATTTCGCAACATTTTGATTGTTAATTTCACAAAGAAATCTTCAATAAACCAACTTAATTTTCCCATATATCGAATGTTTAGATATCCAACTAGGTAATTCCGCAGATGACAATTACACAATTATTACATAAACATGTCTTTTTGGCGATGTAATACACCTCATAAATTCATTTAGCGGCAGTGATAATCATCATTAATTAATTAACGAGACTCGACGGAGTAGCTGTCTAGCCGGCCCCGTCTGTCGCTTATCACAGTCACGCCTCATTGAGCATTTTCAAAATGATTGCTAAAACTAATTGCGGTAGTGTTAAAATGGGTGAATTAAAATCGTCTTAATTATCAATTGCAAGTGTATATTGTCTCGATTTTATGCTCAATTGACTCCGATATACAATATACGTAGAGGTAATCATCTGTCATTCTTGAGAAAAATGCATTTCATCTGATCTTTAATGAGGAAACCACTGTGACTGGCCGTTAGTGAGACATATTTGGCCGATAATTCGTTCAAACTTAAATACAACTTTTGACAATGAAAGGTTCTAATAGAATGGATGTTTGTGCATATGTTGAAGTAATTTTGGAAGTTTTGGGAACTTTTTGCTACTTATAAACCACTGGTTTTAGGTTCAATGTGTTCCCCATACACGGGAAATATTCCTACTGGTTTGGTGGAAGTATTATATATTTTCAGTAACTACTTGTGGTATATGCGGCTGTAAATTAGCATCCGTAGGTGTATTTTAGGGGAAATAAATGGAGTTGGGTTTCTACGTATATTAATAGTCTTAAAAAGCTTACTTTGCCAATATTTACATGAGTATTTCATGTATCAAGAGGGAACCGCTTAGCGTGTGAAGTTCAACGCGTTCAGAAAGTTGCAGCAGGTGTTTATTACATTGGTAGTTATAAACGTCACGTAATTTTAACGTTTTATTTTAATGTTAACAACGTTATAATCTGTATGAATTGTGTAAAAGATCATCTGACATGCGTGCTGCCGCCATATTGGACAACGATAAGAATTTTTTTTTAAATGTTTGCAAAATAACGGGTTCAGCAATGGTCACATTTACGATTAAACAATGTTGACATCTGCTGCCATTTGTAGTATTTTTTACGGGTCGTGTATACATGCAATTTTGTTGTATAAGGAAAATATGCTATTTAGGCAGTTATGTAAGGCTAATTTCAGTGGAATCTGTCATTAGACGCCAAGCGACTCCTGTGTATAACGTCACAAGGCCCAGCACGAGGGTTCTGCTATCGGCTAAGTTTTTATGAGTCGTAATTGAGCGGCCTTATGAAAGGGATTTATTGGTTGAATTGACATATATCAAGTGGAATTCTCGTCATCTTGGAATATGCTTGAATAAAATCCAAAAGTGATGCGGTCGGGTTTAGTGGGTCTTTAATAAGATTGAACTTATTAATGTTATAATATACTCAACATGAATATTTAGAAAACAAATATCTTATGTCACATTTAACTAAAGGAATTAACAGTTTGATGGCCATACGATATATGGCCATATACATGTACTTACTATTTCCAAATGGAATGAACGCTGGTGGTTTCTTTAACAATTTCCCCCCACCCTCCAAAAATCTTTCGGGGTTGAACTTCTCAGGTTCTGCCCACTGCGATTCATCCATATGGACTGACACGATATTTTCCACCAACATAGTTTCCTGTGGAATTTGGTAACCGGCGATGGTTAGATCTGACATGGCGACGTAGGGAAACGAAATTATCCCTGTAAAAACAATCATGTAATTTGAATCATTTCGAGAATACTTTTAGGATTACGAATTATTGGGGGAAAAGATTTTCATATGGGTTTAATCGTCGGTAAAGAAAAACACAGGTCATAGCTATGCTCAAGCTTTTTTGAAAAAAAATATTAAAATTATTCTGAAATATTTTTTGTGTAGCTTAATGTATAGAAAAGAAAAAAATATTTTTAAAACTTTTTTTACTTCCAATATTTTGATGTGAAAAATTTTCAAAGTACATGACCGTCTGGTTTTCAGAAACCAGGAAATTAGCAAAAGGTGTCTGGGATCCATAAAAAATTTAATTTTGGCAATATCTACAAAATTACAAAACCAAAAATAGCATTCCAACATTTCTGATGCAAATTAATAACTTTTATGGTGAAATACCTTCATAATATTTTTAGAAAATTGGAAAATCATAGGCGGAAATGAGTATTGAACCCAAACACACTGCCATTTACCATTTCTGATAGGCATTATCATTAATATATGTTAAGATATGACAGAAAAATAACCACACAGTTGTCAGTAAATAACCAGTTATTTTTTAAAAATATGTATTTAATATTAAAACATAACTAAGAACAAAGAAAAAACATTTGGTCAATAGCTCCATAACCTAAATTAGATAATTCATATAAAAATTCTTATTATATTTGTAAAAGCTAAAAATTTGGTTAATTATACTAAATGGGATAAGAAGGTTTTTAAAAGTATGTTTTAAAATGCATTTACACTTGATAATCATTTGTTATTACTTATTTAAACACTGAACTTAAGAGGTTCCAAACAATAATGAAATTAAATGAAAAAATGCTGTAAATTGGCATGATGCAAGCTGAATATGTATTATTCGAGATTCAAATAGAAAAAGTGCGTGGCACGGAGCTTGTTTTTCTGCAAAATGATGTTTTTTGTGGTAATGTCTCAAGATGGGCTTATGGCATGGCATGGTGTCCGGCGTCCGTCCATCCGTCCGTCCATCCGTCCGTCCACCCGTCCATCCGTCCATCCGTAAACTTTTCGCTTTTTCGACTTCTTCTCCAGAACCAATGACTCCACAGAGCTGAAATTTTATGTGCAGACTCCTTGGCCCATGGGGATTCTAAATTGTAGATTTCATGACCCCGTGACCCAAAATGGGGTCACAGGGGTCACATCGTTAAAAACCTATTTTCATCTTCTTCTCCAGTTCCAAAAGGTCTAGAGAGCTGAAAAGTTGTGTGAAGACTCCTTGGCCAATGGGGATTGTAAATTGTAGATCTCGTGACCCCGTGACCCCAATATAGGTCACGGGTCATGACCCAAAAACCTATTTTCATCTTTATCTCCAGTATGTAAAGCTCTAGAAAGGTGAAATGTTGTGTAGAGACTCTTTGGTCAAAGGTGATTCTTAATTGTAGGATTGGTGACCCTGTGACTCCAAATATGGGTCACAGGGGTCATGATCTAAAAACCTATTTTTTGCTTGTTAACAATGTATTACTTGAGATAACGTAGATATTCAACCTTAGATAATAAATCAATGAAATCCTGATGAGCTACAGAGCCCATGGCTCTATTTTTACGTATCATGATGCTTAACATTTCGGCACATATAATAAATAAATATGGCGATAGTGGGTCACCTTGTCTACATCCACGGGTTATTTAAAAAAAATCTGATGAGAAACCATTCACAAGAACACTTGATTTTATGTTTTTGTAAAACGTGTATATCCAGTTTTTAATATCCGGACCAAAGTTGAAATAGTCGAGAACATTTTGTATAAAGGTCCAATCTACTGAATCAAAAGCTTTTTCGAAGTCTATCAATAAAAGTAGACCAGGTATTTCCATACACTCTGCATAGTCCATGATGTCATAAATTTGCCTTGTACATTCTCCTATATATCTATTTGACATGAAACCTCGTTGGTCTTCATTTATTATTTTTGGAAGTACTCTCTTTATCCGATTTGCAATTGTAGCTGATGCCATCTTGTATGAAACATTTAATAGAGATATAGGCCTCCAATTACTTAAGAACTGTTTCGGTTTTTTATGCCCCCGAATCGGACATTCCCGGGGTATATTGTTTTTCACCTGTCCGTCTGTCCGTCGTTCCGTCCGTCCGTCCGTCTGTCCGTCTGTGTGTTTGTCCACAAAAACTTTAACCTTGGCCATAACTTTGGATTGCTCAGAGCTAGTGCTTTCATACTTGGCATGTGCATAACTTGTGATGAGACCTTTCAGATGAGGTCATCATATTTGACCTTGTGACCTTGACCTTGCCGCAATTGACATTTTCAGAAAACTTTAACCTTGGCCATAACTTTAGATTGCTCAGAGCTAGTGCTTTCATACTTGGCATGTGCATACCTTGTGATGAGACCTTTCAGATGAGGTCATCATATTTGACCTTGTGACCTTGACCTTGCCGCAATTGACATTTTCAGAAAACTTTAACCTTGGCCATAACTTTAGATTGCTCAGAGCTAGTGCTTTCATACTTGGCATGTGCATACCTTGTGATGAGACCTTTCAGATGAGGTCATCATATTTGACCTTGTAACCTTGACCTTGCCGCAATGAACATTTTCAGAAAACTTTAACCTTGGCCATAACTTTTGATTGTTAAGAGTTACGGCTTTCATACTTGGCATGTGCATACCTTGTGATGAGACCTTAAGATGAGGTCATCATATTTGACCTTGTGACCTTGACCTTGACCTTGCCGCAGTGGACATCTTCAGAAAACTTTAACCTTGGCCATAACTTTTGATTGTTAAGAGTTACGGCTTTCATACTTGGCATGTGCATACCTTGTGATGAGACCTTCACATGAGGTCATCATATTTGGCCTTGTGACCTTGACCTTGCCGCAGTGGACATCTTCAGTAAACTTTAACCTTGGCTATCTTGTGTTTGTAGTTTTGAGATAGACTTATTAATGAAGTTTCTTTTCTCTAATGATGAAAAATATTGTGTTGTTTTTTCTTCCTTTTCTTTCCATTCAGATTTAGATCTCATCATTATACCTTCGACTCTTACACTTTTTATATTCTCCAATTTCAGATTTACTTCATTACTATTTTTTAGAATAACTTCCTTATCAATGGTGTCATTGGTCTCGTCTAGGTTCTTATTTAGACTCTCAAGGGTTTTGTTTCATTTTCATTACTTTCCATCTCTCGTTTACGTTTCGACGAGTATTTAATAGTGAAGCCTCTTATCATGATAAGTAAATTTTCAAAGAAAAGTTTATCGTTAATTTCAAATAGTGCATTTCCTTAATTATCAGACCCTATTTGGTATTGCTGCTTAGTTGTGTTGACAATATTCTTAACTTTTTCAATATATGTTTTATCATAGAGCTGTGAATTGTTAAATTTCCAAAAACCCTTTCCTCTTTCGACTTCCTTTAATTTCAAATTGACCTAATTTATTGAATGATCCGACTTATAATCAGGTTCAATATCTGCATTTTCAATGGATGGTTCTAGATCTCTTGACAATAGAAAGAAATCCAATCTAGATTGTTTTATCGGTTTAATTTGTCTCCATGTGTATCGCTTACTATCCGGATTTAAATGACGCCATACTTCAATAAATAAGAGCATAACTTCTCTTGCTTTTTTAGCTCATCAGGCCTGAAAGGCCCAATGGGCTTATGGCATGGCGTCCGTCCGTCCGTCCGTCCGTCCGTCCGTCCGTAAACTTTTCGCTTTTTCGACTTCTTCTCCAGAACCAATGACTCCACAGACTAGAGCTGAAATTGTATGTGCAGACTCCTTGGCCAATGGGGATTCTAAATTGTAGATTTCGTGACCCCGTGACCCCGTGACCCCAAATGGATATAAAGCCACTTATGACGTCACTGATGACGTCAGATATTACATAATTAATCTCCACAAACTAATACTACTCAGTCCCCTTAATTAGGCAAGTCTAATTTAAAGCTCTGCGGAGCTGTTTAGTCTCTGTAAATGAGACATTTCTTTAAGCGACTAAATGTTAGTTTATCTACATACTTAAAGGACAATATAGAAGTGAGGCAGTGCTAATTACATTGATACCTGTAATTCTTACCTTGACTCTCGATCCTTTGTACCTCATACAGAGTAGCACAGGTATAGGGCAGTCTGTCCATGTGGGAGGATGTCACATGCTCACTCTTGCGACATACCTGGTGGAGAAAAGAATGTAAAATCGGGAAGTTACATTTAATGTATTGGACGCTAAAGCTGTGTCAAACAGGTGTAGTTTAGTAGTTTAAATGCCTCGCTCCATAAGATGTAATACATTAAGTAATACAAAATGGCTACCTACTGGAACCTACGAGCAAATGAGTGTTAACAATAAACTAATTTATGTGTTTTATTCATTGATAGTGATTGGGAAAATTTTAGATTTGAAGGCGAATTTTAATTTTTTTTTGTCAACAGGTTTGAATATCTCTTTGTGTATTGAATTTCTCCAATAAACTAATTTCACCATCCATTAAAAATTGTCAAAATCTTTAACCTCGTCTATTTCCGCTTGACATCGTTTCTGCACTTCCGGTTGTACAGACAGGAAGTGGAGAGCCCAGGTCAAAGTGAGGGGTTGGGTGGGTGTTCCGCCCTTCATGTAGTCGACAAAACAGCGGATGATATTGTCATCTAGAACATGAACAGATATTTTTTATTATAGAGAACTGTTAGCTCTTACTGTAGCTTATAGACCAATGACACAACCTGAAACTGGTTGACTTGTTCAATGACCAGAATGATGGGTGCTAACAGTAGAGTAGATCATGCTCACAGTTTCACATTAACCTGAGGTTTTTTTTGCGTTCATGATAGCTCAACAGGCCTAAACCGATTTCAGATTTCAGATTTCAGATTTCAGCAATGTTCCACTTATATTTTTGGTAAAGGTTTTTTTTACATTTACTTACGTTTACTGTAATATTTACTGTATGCAGCGGATTCCAAAGCAAGTTTTGCAGTAGTTCATATTTCAAACGACATTTGAATTGTTTAATCAAATAGTTTACATAGTTCTGTAACCTTTTACTTGTTGAATACGTTGACACTTTCAAATAAACAAATAAGGGAACCTAACCGTTCCTATAGCTAGGGCAGAGGTGTAGTTTTGGAGTTAAAAGGATTTATTGCGCAATTTCAGATTTTTCAGTTTAAAGTCACATCATGAAAATCATTTATCATTCATTTGTATTGTTTTAAGAAGATATGGGTTTTCACATTCTGGTTATAAAACCTAAACATACAGTGACTTATAGTGCATTATAGTGAAAAATAATTGCACAACAACAGATCAAAACCAATTATGTGTAGGATAAAACATGACCCGCAGGCATTATTTAAAAGTCCGATTCCCACAGGACATGCCCACGGGGTATTCCCAAGAGAGGAGGGCATTCTTTTAAATAATGCCCACGGGCCATGTTTTATCCAACGTATACATCGACAGAAACAGCGGATAAATTAGAATATAATCAGAAATAAATTTGGGGGACACATTAAAATTTTAGATCTGTCAAGGCGTTTCATCCATGTTGTTCCCGGTTGTGAAATGCAGAGCGCAAACGCAGCATGTTTTGCACATGCAGCTAAGATAAACCGAATTCTTATAAAATCAATCAAATTAAATTGACTACCCGATAAAGTAAAAGAGTCGTCGGTAAAATATCGCTGATGGTTTAAGGTCTTATGAATATTGACTTACGAACAAACATATTTCAGCACAGCTGCCTTGGTGTAATGATATGATCGCTGGGCTTGTTGTGCAGTACTATGAACGTTTCGTGTTCGAGACGGCCTATCGGCAAACCATTTGCTGATTGAAATTTGAATTCATAGTTATTCTGCAATAGAGCTAGACATCACACTTACAAAGTTTGACATTTCAGCCTTTAAATATAGATAGCTGAAGATGATTATTAAGATAAATGCCCGGGGTAGAGGGATATTATTTCGATAATTGCCCGAGACAGATGGACATTATTAAGATAATAATGCCCAGGAAGCGAGATTGTATCAGATTGCAAGGAAATAAGTAGTAAATAATGACCCGGTGCCGATCGGTTATGGCATAAAAACTCGCGAGGGCGTCACCGAAGTAATCGGGTCATTATTTGCCTTACACTTCTGCTGAACACTCTATTTATATACTAATTTATGCCTTTATATATATTTATATATTTTATATTATATTTGGTTGATTTATACGACATGACCAAAATATAACAACGAAATAATCTCAATACACTAAACGATCACTGTAAAGCAAGAAATGACTACCGCAGTATATGCAGGAGGAAGAAAGCAGAGTCTGATGAAACCAATATCAACGGCCTAGTGACCTTGTCTGCAAATAAAGACAATAAAAACTTTTGGGCTAAAATCAAATATTTGATAAACCCTCGCAACCGAGCCCCTGTTATAACCTGTGCACAATGGACAGACTATGTTAAGGATGTATGTAACATAAGTAATACTAATGTGGACAATGAAATTATCAATGATGCTGAAGTGTTGTTTGATAATATGAATGTATTTCATGATGATGATGATTACGGTAACGGTGTTGGTTATGAAAATGATATTGATTTTATTTTGAATGATGATTTATTATATGAGTGCAGGTGAGATACCGGGATCTATCAATGAAAATAAAAACGTGTTATCAGTCACTAGTGAAAATAACAATGGAACGTGTTATCAGTCACTAGTGACTGATATAACATTGACCTGACGTCATAAAACAATGCTCCGACGTCATGACACGTTCATGACGTCACCGTTGTTGCTGAGGCGACAAGCTCATTCTGGAGCCGACTTAACGTAAATGCAAGTTTATTACGGCGAATATGCAAAGATTTGGTCATATAATAAATAGAAAATTTTTCTTTTCTTGACAAATACCATGTTTATCTCATCTCGTGAGGTAGAAAAGTTATATATTTTCACTCGTGGCTGCGCCACTCGTGAAAATATAACCTTTTTACCTCACTCGATGAGATAAACATGGTATTAGTCAAGAAAAGCCAAATATCCTCTAAATATATCATAAAGAGATTGAAGATGCCGTAAAATGTTTAAAATGTGGAAAGGCTGCAGGCCCAGATGGTATTAAGGCCGAGATGATTATTTGTTGTGTTCGTTTACTGTGTCCATATTTGGTTTTGATTTTTAATCGTGTTCTTTCATCGGGTGTTTATCCACAGGAGTGTTCAAAAGGTATTATTGTTCCTTTGCATAAGAAAGGCAGTGTAAATAATGTTGATAACTATAGAGGCATTTCGTTAATGGATGTTCTTGGTAAAGTATTTTGTATAATAATTAATAATCGTCTTCAGACATTTGCAGAGCTTTATGATAAGATTCCGGAGGCACAGGCAGGGTTTCGTAAAGGATATGCTACAACAGATAATATATTTACATTGCAATGTCTAATCCAGAAGTATCTCTCTAAAATTGGTGGCCGTTTCTACTGTTTGTGAATTTTCGGAAAGCTTTCGATTCAGTTAATAGGACATTATTGTGGTATTCACTTTTTAGACAAGGCGTAGGGGGCAAGCTAATTATGGTTTTAAGAGATAAGTATTCTAAAATTAATATTGGTTGCAGTTAGACATTCCCATTCTTCAATTGGTCAACATTTTGAATCATTAAGTGGTGTACGGCAGGGTTGTGTTTTAAGTCCTTTTCTTTTTGCAATGTTCATCACAGAGTTTCAGGGTATGTTGCAGAATTAAGGTGTAAGAGGTATCTTTGTCGGGCCAGACTTTGCTGATTTACTGCTGTTATTGTATGCTGATGACCTTAACTTATATGATGATACAGTGATAGGACTACAAAGAAAGATAGATATTCTACATAAGTATTGTACATCTTGGGGTATAGCGGTTAACATGGATAAGACAGAAATTCTGGCATTTCGCAATGGTGGTTTTCTTCGTTTGTATGAAAGGTGGTTCTTTAATGGTATTCCAGTTAAAACATCAACTTATTATAATTATCTTGGCATTTTATTTTTTTCTCGGTTATCTTGGACAAAGTGTTCACACAATCTAGTAGGTAAAGCCAGTAAGGCACTCTTTTCTCTGAAAGCATTGTTTAAAAGGTATCCTAATATACCTTCTAGTTTAATGTTCAAATTATTTGATTGTAAGGTTAAGAGTAACTTGGGAAACTTCGGTTAAATGTATGTTATGTTCTTGTGTTTTGGATTTGTGTGGTACAGTCAGGAAGTTGGTGATGTTTCATATTTTATTTCACACTTTAAGAATAGGATTATTTATTGTGATAAACAACGTATTATTGGTAAAATAAAGTAATCTCTTCATCTAAGATATTTCAAGGAAGTTAAATCGTTTTTAAATGCTGACTACTATGTCACTTCTATTAATGATATAACAATAAGAATAAATATTTGTTTACTCCGATTGCATGCACTTCCCTTGAGATGTAATATACGAGTTGTTAATGTCAATGAGATATGTAAAATGTGTGACTGTGGTTTGATTGAAACTGAAATTCACTTTATGTTTGAATGTACAGCATATAACTCAATTAGAGAAAACCATTTACCGTCTTGTAAGCATGGTAACATGTCATCTAACTATTATAAGCTGATAAACAGCAAGTGTAGTCATTCTCTCTCTAACTGCTCCAAATATATTAGGGAAGCTCTTGCTTTTAGGAAATGTGTTATGTAACCTGTAATAATGTAATTATAGTTTATTTTGTTTATTAGCTACTCTCATATACTGTATAATGTATTCTGATTGTACATGGGCCAATGGAATAAAATGAATTGAATTGACTCGAAAGGAAGGTTCAAACTACAAGGGCCATCATTCCTTACACCACGTATACATAAATTGGTACCTATACATACATATTTATATATATTACCCATATGGGAAGACGGACACAGGGTAGTATTTTTCCTGTAAGTCACATGGGAGTTACACCTTTTTCTGGCTTTTGATTGGCTGTTACAGAAAAATAAGAATTTCATTGGTTGCCGGAACTACTTCATTCATCTTTCTTACTTTTCCCGACTAGTAACTTTAGAAACTGTCTTCTGCACTTTAACATGTTTTAATTGTTTCCCGCAGTTGAAATTAGCGTTTTCGTACATGTGCCGACGCATCAAATGTCGGAGGAAGCAGTTAAATTGTCCGAAATTAAAAGAAACTAGCGATTACTGCTTGACTGTATAACCACGGAAAGCTTCAAGAGCGACGGCGATCGTTCGAATGTAATGACGTCATAGGCGCGAGCGGTTATGACGTCACAGTGTCGATTGTAACGTCACAGGGCTTTTCAGTTTGAGCCGACTTGTTTTTGAGCTTCGCACACCTCTTGATATGGATGTTGCAATAACTTATATGTATAATCATGGATTGATAGTAATTGGCAGGAATACAAAACTTTCAACTAAAGCCGCATCTTTCTTTTATTGTGAAAGTCATTTTCGCAGGGGACATTTTAATCGTGCGGAGTAAACAAGGATAGGTACGTAAGAAGTGAATCCACGTCACACGCGTATGGATATGGAGATTCATCTCCTTCTTGGGTCCTTTTAGAGAAGCTATTGGCTTTTGATATTCGCGTTTTTACTTTAATTTGTCATATGGGTAATATAAACAATAACCAACTCGTGACGGGGAATGGCAGGTTATCTTTCCCTCGTTATATCAATTGTGGGTAATTCTCTCGCCAAGGCTCGAGAATTACTCAAATGATATAACTCGGGAAAGATAATCTGTCATTCCCCGTCACTCGTTAGTTATTGTCTAAATAATACTATAAAATTACCAATACAGCCATGACACAACATAATGAACAATCATCGGTATATATCGATGGTAGATCAATTGGCAAAGGCACTGCTCGACGAAATAGAGGTCCAGGGTTCGATTCCCACTTCCGTTGCTTACATAATTTTCGTGTCTAATTTGATAAAATTTCCAAATTTTACAAGTTCATTTGTTTCCGTAGGTTGAATATCTCACAACCGACCATGCTGATTATGAGATAGTAAACCAACGCAGATGGTTGTTATGGCATATAACCAGCAACTCCAAAAAAAGACATAACTTCCCAAGTGTCTCCGAAGAACAATAGAGTGACGTCACTGGTGGTTTATAAGACAGTAATAACACCCATTTCACTATAATCACAGAGGCGTTTATCGCATAGAAACAACTCTATTAATACATATATGCTTATAGATCCTGTTACTATATGTTACTTTTTATATAGCATAATAGGGTATGGTTTATATTTATAACTTCATGTACCAAATTCGAAGAAATTTAAACTTGGTTAGTATCAGGTTCTGATCATAAGACTCAATATATCTTATTTATAATCTCTCAATCTGCTCAACATAATAACAATAGTGGATATTTATATCCTACACTCTTCCATGCAGTTAATGCTTGGTCAAGGCGCTACACATATCATTACGCTAAAGGCAATTGTACTTTCGGTTCCGCTATTAAAGCTCCGCGCGACCGTATAGGTTCGTAGTTCCCGTAACTATTTAAACAGCTGCAAAGAATATTCAAAGACACATACTTGCATTATATTCTGAAAAAGATGTTGACAATATACGTATTACTCGTGTAAGATACTGCAGTGTAATATTTATACGACAATATTAAACAAATGTAAAACCGCTACAAGTATGACGTCACATATCCATATCATAATTTGTTTAAGGCTTTTGCTCGTTCTATACCAATTCATTAACTCGTTTAATTAAAATGGTATTAAATGAAATATCGTTTAGTATCCTCTATATATGCAATAGGTCTACTCCCCTTTCGAGAAAATTATCTCACAATAGCGGTTCTACTTTAATAAGGTCTTTCATCTTAAATTAATGAACTTCAGACGGGCCATTCTTCACGGTGCTCGCATAATCCGCCGAGTGTGAATTTTCGGTGAAGTCCCTATTTTGTCCAATCAAACATGGTTTTACATATGTGACCGAATTATGTCTCTTAAACAATATTTGATGCACAGATGAAGCAGCTCTAGTCATATAGACGGAATGATCAGTTTGTAACAGCGAGAGTGATTGGACAACTAACGTATGATGCACCCAAACAGGATTCTCTATTTCGAGAAAGTGCTCGATGGGCAAAAGAGGTTAGGATGAAAGAACAAAGTGGGCTAACCTCTTTTGGAGAGAAATGCTCACGAGGAGAGGATGATTTTACCCATGAATGTTGTATTATCTGGTGACTTTCTCTGTTCTCTGATGTAAGTGTCTATCACAGCAAAAGACACCGATTCTGTTGCAGCTTTCCGCTCTTGGAGCAGGGGTCGAAATAGTTCTTCCATGTCTACCAAAGCAGCACCGTTCTTCTTGTAGGACTGTAAATGTCGAGTTATGTATTTAAATGTATAAAGAATAGATAGTAGGATTGGAAATCGTCATACAAACTTACTTGTGACCAAATACATCTTTTTTTTAAAGTAAACAATTATAGGTTTTGGTATTGGGATGCAATACACCCGAACTGTTTTAAATTTATTTTATAAATAAATCATTTAATGAACCCCTTTTATTTTAACATTTTAATATTCTTTATTTTATCTTTTCTTCAGAAGAACCAACCAGCGATGGACAGAAGGACAACAGATGCCGTCCTTAATTTCTATCTTTTCAATAAAAAAAAATCTAAATATACGACTCACTAATTGTAAGAGATACGAGCACATCGTACCTGCCAGGTATTTCTAGTCCTCTTAAACGAACAGGTTGAACGCTCACTTTAAAAAAGCATCGCTGATTGAAGAACCAGCTATGATTGTAACCAATCAGGAATCTACATTTCTATCCAAGAAAGAGATCAACTTGTAACAGAGGTTACGTTGGAAGGAATGACTTGTATTACCACTGTGGGTGGAGTCGAAAACGCAAATGGTCGACAGAAATGTTGGCCAAATGGTCGAAAATTTACCAAACAGTAAAAAGTATTTTGGTCAAATAGTCGAAAATAATGTTTTTTAATAGATGTGTTTAGAATGCCTATTTTAGGGTGATAACAAGTGGAAAGTGTGGAATAAGAAATATCAGAAAAATCAGATCACACATTGACCAATAATACACCTACAATTATATTTAATGCATATCACTCATTTTTTAAGAAAATCATCAGCTCAGTACTGGTCATTTTATCACTGAAAGAAACATATGATTTGTTCAATAGGTCTAATCTGTATAATTAGTTATTAAAGTACGGGCTTGGTGGTAAAAGGTATTTACGTGTCAGTTAAATCGTATGTGGCGCAATTTTGAACGTCCATTTTGGTTAAAGGTTCCATGTCGTACCCATGTCTTTGCATGAAGATCGTTAACACAGTTTATAATACAGAGAACAGGATAGCAACATCTGAGAAATAGTCGTATGTATGAACACATTACAATGTGCATATATCTTCATATCCTTTCAACATCCAAAGTGGTGTCAGACCTATCATTTTTGTGACCTCCAAAAACCCACTGTGCCGTGTACGTTTTACAGGCTGACCAACGGATTGCCAATCGATCGGGAAAAGTATACCGGCGTTTGAGACGGTCCAAAAAGGGATCCGTTTGAAACTGGATCAGCTGTTTACCTGGAAATCAGTACCGGCAGTCGAAAGGATAAACTCTAAAGGTAGGTGTAGGTAGGTAAAAGTTGGTGTCTCTGTCGCTGCCAATGTCACAGGTTTCAAACAACAGGTCCATGCACGGCCGCACATCATGACAGGAGTTGTATCACAGAGATGTCCCCAATTTTGAAAAAGTTCCATGAATCAACAAATTCTTCTTGGCGCCCATGTGTTGTCTTGTGAATGTTGGACCTCAACTTTCCTTCTTCAAAAAGGTGAGCTTGAAGAGGCAGCAGTTCCGCTTCCCGCAACAACTCAGGCAGTAGATACCAAGTGTCCTGATCCTGGTTCTGGTTATGACCCTGATCCTGGTCTTGGCCTTGGCCATGACCCTGGTCCTGATCCCGGTCTTTGTCCTGGTCCTGGTCCTGATCCTGATCCTGATCCTGATCCTGATAATGGTCCTGATCCTAATCGTTATTCTGGTCTTAAAGCTGGTCCTGGTCCTGATCCTGATTCTGGTCTGAATCCTGGTCTTGATCCTGGTCTTAATCCTGGTCCTGATCCTAGTCCTGGTCCTGATCCTAGTCCTGGTCCTGGTCCTGATCCTAGTCCTGGTCCTAGTCCTGATCCTAGTCCTGGTCCTGATCCTAGTCCTGGTCCTGGTCCTGATCCTAGTCCTGGTCCTAGTCCTGATCCTAGTCCTGGTCCTGGTCCTGATCCTAGTCCTGGTCCTGGTCCTGATCCTAGTCCTGGTCCTAGTCCTGATCCTAGTCCTGGTCCTGGTCCTGGTCCTGATCCTAGTCCTGGTCCTGGTCCTGATCCTAGTCCTGGTCCTGGTCCTGATCCTAGTCCTGGTCCTGATCCTAGTCCTGGTCCTGATCCTAGTCCTGGTCCTAGTCCTGATCCTAGTCCTGGTCCTGGTCCTGGTCCTGATCCTAGTCCTGGTCCTGATACTGGTCCTGATCCTAGTCCTGGTCCTGATCCTAGTCCTGGTCCTAGTCCTGATCCTAGTCCTGGTCCTGGTCCTGATCCTAGTCCTGGTCCTGATACTGGTCCTGATTCTAGTTCTGGTCCTGGTCCTGATACTGGTCCTGATTCTAGTTCTGGTCCTGGTCCTGATCCTGATTCTTGCCCTGGTCCTGATCCTGGTCCTGATCCTGGTCCTGATCCTGATCCTGATGCTGGTCCTGATCCTGATCCTGATTCTGGTCTTAATCTTGGTCCTTGTCCTGGTCCTGATCCTGATACTGATCCTGGTCCTGATCCTAGTCGTGGTTCTGGTCCTGGTCCTGGCACCTGGCACATCGGAAGGGAAAATCTTCATCCTTTTTCATTATGTCCTTGTACTCTGCTGCAGACAAACCAGTACCAAAGGCCCAGGTGTTCACTCTCCACATTGGTCACAAGATATGGCATGCTGGTTCTTTCTCACTGTCTTCTTACAACTGGTGCATTGGAAAGACATGACGAAAGATGACTGACAAACGGTCTGCAGTCATTTATATTACATATCAGCCATGTGACAATGAGTTCAAGAATTATAAGTAAATGTTGAGGCTATAAAGCGGTCGTGTTCAAAGGATGATAATTTTTCACTAGTAAAAACAACTTAAGAAACTTGTAATAACATGAATATGTAAACAACCAGACGGAGCATTTACAAGAACAAAAATAAGTTAACACTACTCAGTTGACAAGTAGTTGTATTGTGTATTAAACAATAACTGAATGTTTGTCACTCTTGTTTTCCATTTGTAATTTTATAATTCTAAAGCAATCATTGATTTATCTGATTTATCAACAACAAAATCCGGCCATTTAGCCAGAATATTGTTGAACTATTTGGCCAATGAGTTTTCGACTGTTTGGTCTGACCCCATTGCAACCAATTAGGAGTCTCTATTTCTAGCCAAGAAAGATCTCAAATTGTAACAGAGATTACATTGGAAGGAATGACTCGTATCACCACTGTGGGTAGAGAATCCTCAAAAAGGGGTGTTGTTAATATACGAAGATCTGCTAACCTGGCTCTGGGTGATACAAAATGTCGGGTGGACGAGTTTCTCGGGCACAATTTCTTAAAGGTGATGAGTGATGTGACTTTATTTTTATTTTTTTCTTGAAAAGCAAAACCATAGTGCAAATAAAAGTAATAAGCTGATGCCTGGTCTTATAATAACATTAGTCTTATAATCCACAATTTACTGATTGTGTCAAAAAGGGCCAAAGAAAGAAAACATGAATGTATTTTTCAAAGGTACCTTGTTAAAGCAGGGTATAATCTGAAGAATGGGCAGCGTTCCACACGGACTAAATATTCCATCGTTAGTCAGGTTGGCTACAAAAGCTGTGAGGAAATCTTGGTATATCTTCTCACCTCTGTCAAAACTGAAATACAGATGATATGTCCGAGGAAAAAGGAAAATGGTAAACATATAAAACTTTATCACTCTTTTATTATACTCAGACCCTACGCAGGCATTATCAGTTATCAGTTTGGGAATATAAAAACAGATGATGACAATTGACCTTTTGGACTTTTGAAGATTTGACAAAAGCATGTAATAAACTATTCTTTCTATGGACGTTTCCACTTCGTCCTTATTCTACTTGTAAAATACAATAGCCAAAACTTTAAAGGTTACATGTCTTGCCCATGGGTCATTTTCGATTTTATTACGGGTTTCAATTAGACAATTACTAGACTTAAAAAATATTAAATCGGCCCGTAAAATTGTGTATACAACTGTTTTAAAAACTGCCTAATTAAGCCCCGCCGACTAGAAAGAAAGTGGGCGGAGCTGGGGTCACTGAGCGAATCCTGCTGTGACGTACGTGGAGGAATCTCTTTAAGGCAGCTAATCTTAATTTAACGCGTATTCCTAACTTTTAAAATAATCATATAAGAGAGAAACTTCATTAAAAAAAATTTTTTTTCGATAAACGGATTACTTAACTAATCAACTAGCGATTTCATATGGTTACAACGACCGGGCCCTGCTTAATTGGAGTGCATTTTGCGCTAATGTACAGTATGTTTGTGGCCATGAACAGCAGGACTGCTGTCATAACACATACATCGTTATATATACATTGCGATGTACATATTTATGAATAAAGTAATCTGGTAGGTATTACTTAATATAGACACTGAACGATTGGTTGTCCAAACAAACGAGACAACATTGCAGATTTATAAATTGTGTATTTAATTTAAAGATTACTGTTATTTGAAGTTAAAAGTCCATCAAAATATTCTATATATGATGTAATGTAATGCAAAACATTTTCACTTCCTATATGATTAAAAAACATATTTCATGAATGAATACATGAAGTGGATTGGTCAACAAGCTCAATGAAATTTATATCAAGATTGCTCCAGTTAACACACATACATAAATAATTATACAGATTTAAAGACACAGAACAAGATTGAATGAAAGAATTTTTTACCAGTAGCATCTTACTGCACATCTCGTAAATGAAAACGAAACAAAACGAAAAAATCTCAGTTTTGGATACCATATAGATGATTCTTCCAGATCAAATGGGAGAAGTGTTGTTACAGCAAATTAGTTTAGGCAATTAAGCTTAACAGAGTCAAAAAGACCCAGTGTCATTATGTTTTTACAGGTAACAAGTTTACTGGACGGTGACCAGTACGTCATATATATTTTTATTGTCAAACGTCCTGTCTTGGTGACACAAAGCTGATCATAAAATAAGAATACATATTCAGTCGAAATATTGTCAGCCAATGAAAGTTAGGAACATATATTCAACCAATGGAACTAAGGAATAGGATTGTAGAGTTTTATTCTGTAAGTTCTTCTATTTCGATGCACCTATTTGATGAAAAACATATTGTTGTGCAATAACTGAGGATATACGACGATATTCATGGGTCATCAAACTCATGATCAAAACAGGTTCGTTATTCTAATCATTAGACACATTGCAGTTTGCTATTCGTTTGTGAAATACTTGCAAAATCATCACAATGTATAAAAATGATAATATGTACTTTCGATATTTACAAATTGATATAGATATGCATAGCGTGTATGTTTTATTGGAGAGCGATACATAGCTCCTTGGTTGGTTTGCCGATCTACGATCATAACAAAACATTACCATGTAGAGCAAAAACATTATTTGTAGTATTTGTTTCGATTAAAATACATTCCTTCCGCGCTTGCCTAGCCGCTGCGCAAAGAAAACAATCTTCGGGGAAGTGATCTGAACATTGGTTGGCACAATGTTTTGCTCGAACGAAATCGATTCATTTGCCATCAAAGAGACATCGAGGGAAAACTTGTCAAACTTGATAACCACGATTATTTGAACAATTTACAACAGAACAGTGGTGTGGCATTGTCGCAAAGTGTAGATATAACAGATCGACTGTCCGATTCCCCAGTGTTTGCCATTATACATAGTAAGCGGATGTTTACATAACGTCCCTTCGTGTACGTCACTTCTGGTTACCCTCCACCCCTCTAAGCCAGGCCCCACATTCGTCTGTTGCTGGCACATAAAAAGCAGACCATTTTTATGCAATTTTTGAATCGCTCTGGTTTAATATAGGAACAACTTATTACATTTGTTTTGGTTCTCCTTTTAACAAAATAATGAACCAATTGCAGATTAGAATTCAATAGAAAATAATATATTGCGCCTGATCTTTTACATAAGTTGTCTTCAATCACGTCTTCCTCCAAAAAACAAACACCAAATCAAGCCAATCCAATGTTTTTAAAGTATAGAGAATAAAATCATTACCTTCTTCCAACCACCCCTCCGAGATTCCAAGCCAATGTAGCCCTGATCAGCATCTCCTTTGGCCGGAAGTCCTCCGCTTCTGTTGCGGACATCTCCTGGACAAGCCTCTGAACCTCCTCCAGTAAGACCAGCTCCTCGTACTCGGAGCTGCCCAGTTAACAGCTCGCTGCAGCCATCATTACCTTCCTTCCCTCTGTCCAACTTGTACCATTGCCCATAATGACTCCTGCAGTAGGGAACTAAATCCTTAAATATATTTTATTTTACAAATATAAAGTAAAATCCTTGAGGTTCACTTTGTCGTCTTCCTTCCCTTTGGTAAGAGTATACCATTGACAATGGTGGCACCTGGAGGAAGGAACTAAAGCCTTGAAAGATTTTGTATTTCACGAACATAAAGCAAAATCCCACAAGGCTGATTACAACCATGAATTTTCTTTCCTCTGTCGATAACCATTGCACAAAGCCTTATAGCTCTGGAGATGAAAGATACTCTTCTAAGTAAATATAATGTTGAACAGCGATCTCTTCCTCTTCCACCTGTTCTGTGTATATAATACACAGTGGGACGTATCTCCAATAAGCAGGCAATTATACATCATGGAAGAGGGGAAAAGATAATCTTTTTGAGAACAAACCGGAATATAGACGTAACAGGATGCACTTCGAGTATTAATCTTCTGTTCAGTACGTATCTAATGTAATTTATAGTACGAAAAAGGTGCTAATTCTATTTCGATATAAAAACCAATAACGAAAAGTCCTTGTTCCCGTTGCACAAAGTCCAAAAGTTACCATATCTCTCTGAGGTAGCCTTAAGCCTTGGTCCCAACCCAACGTGTGTTTTTTTTTTCCGTACGTTTTTTGGGGAGGCCACGTTTCTGAAAAACGTGGGGAGGTAGCAAAATCAACGCACGTCGCATGCAAGGTGTAAGTACGTTTCCAGCACGAAATGCCTTGCCGTGATCTGCTACGTGCATCGTACGTTGCGCACGTGGTAAGTGCCTTGTAAGTGCTTACAACGTACTTACACCTTGCGTGTGATGTACGATTGCCACGTTATCGTACGGGTGCCGTACTTGCATGTGCTGCACACGCACGATGTCCTTACTGTAAGTGCGTGAAAGTGCAATGAACTTAAGTTTTTCAACCCGATTTCAGGCACCCAGGGGGTAGGGGTATAGGGCGACCTTCAAAGGTTCTCTCTCAGTGCTGCTGCCTCAAGATGCCGGCCATTCAACTCAGAGACTCCCGATTGTGATGCTGAGAGAGCACAGGGTCTTGTATTGTCGAAACTAGCAATTACATCGAATATGAAGTCGACGATCCAGCCCCATATACTTTTTTTTATAGTATATGGGGCTGGATCGTCGACTTCATATTCGTTGTAATCGCTAGTTTTGACAATACAAGCCCCTGTGTGCAAGAGCAGCTTCAAATGGCAGCGCATAGTAACTGCAGAAAAAAGTGCGCACAACTTACGTTGTACTTGCGGAGCAAGTGCTTACTCGGCACTGGCAACGTGCATGCTTATTTATAAGTTGAACTGGTGATGTGCCGAGTAAGCACGGACGACGCACTGACAACGCACTTGCAACGTGCGGAGCACGCACGTGCTAAGTGTGTCGTCCGTGGAGTATGTGTCGATGTGAAAAACTTAAAACACGCACAGAGTCCGTGAGTTGTGCGCACTGTGTCCGTAGAGTGCAAGCACGGAAGTGGTACTTGTGAAAAATACGCAGTCGCACACAGCTCGCACCCAGCGAAAGTTCTGCATGCGCTAAAACCGCTACGGCGTGTCTGCGTGCTCCGAAATCCGTACGGATTTACGGTTTTAATTTTTTTGTAATAATAAAACACATACACTGATAGAATATTTACATAGTAATACATAACATATACAAACAAGAGTTATCAGAAGATGACATATCCCACCGGTTCCACATCATCGTAAGATGTACACCTTTGAAAGATAATTGTATAATTTTTAAGCATAATAGTATAAGCTAATATATATGAATTTAATTGTATATATTTATGGATGCTTTTTAATCATTTTGATATTGAATGAACCCTCTTCAGTGTAGGAAGTTTGTTGTTTCCACTATATCAAATATCTTTGACAAAAATTGTAATGGATTAACAATAACAAAAGAACAAATTCCGGTCAATTTCGTCATTTATATTGTCCATGAAATCTAGATGGAAATCCACACCATCTTGTGGTCTGACCAATAAGCTTCTGTCTTCCCTGACTCATAAGATCCTTCATGCAGATTAGTATAGACATGGTCAAGGGAAGTTCTGTAGTCTGTTGTTGGTCCTTCAAGGCACTGCTTGTAGCCTTCAGGAAGCTGAAGTGAAGGATGTTTTTTCAGGTCACTGTTCATGTCCCCAATCACAACAGCATGTGCAGTAGTTATTGATGTCAGAGTCTGTGTAAGGACATGTGTCAGAGTAGATGTCAGCACCTGAGGAGGTTTGTACACACCGATGACTGTCATATCTGGTCTCTCCCTTGGAATGACAACTGACAGTTCAATACCAGCTCTGTTTCTGGAGAGTGAACTTAATGGTTCCATCTTGCTGTACACAGCAGAACCATGTGATGGTCGCACACCGGGGGCTTGAGGCACTTCATCGTTTCTGAAGAGATGGAAACCTGGCATGTGATAACGAGCATTTTGTTCAGAAGGAAAGATTCTGGTTTCTGAGAAAATACACATGTCAGATGCTTGAATGCTTGGATCCTTCAGACAGTCCTCAAAATGTTTGTGTAATGATCTGGCATTGTTGTAAGAAATGATACAGGAACTTGATAATGCGTAAGGTGGCTTACTTTGTAGTTCATATTGAGCTTTAGTCCTTAAACGTGTCATTTCTGACTTCACTTGTGCATTGGTACAAATTTTGTCCTTGTTGATATGGATATGAAGACCTTCTAATGTTGTAACTCTGCTTAGGCCAACATAGTGAGCGTGTTCAAAAAATGGCTGACGAATTTTTGAACTTGTTACACCGAAGTCTACAACCACTTCAGTGAAGGTTTCACCCTGAGCTCTGTGCAACGTTTTGGCGGCAGATGGCCTAAGTGGAAACTGTGTCCTCATCATGTCTCCATTGCGTCCAACTTTCAATTGTCTGGCAACTGGAACAATAGGCGTCCACTGCTTGTTTATAAAACTCTTGTACAAATGCCGATTGTCCATTCTTGTTTGACGACCTACTTTTTCTGCTGGAAAGTGCATCCATATCACACCCTTTCTTGCAACACCTGATGGAGGGATAGCCAAGTGTTTGATCACACCTGAAGCACCATTTGTCATACCATCTTTAGTGTTGATATTTAAGCAAATTTCAAAATTCAACTCGAGACCAACCTTTAGGTTTGTATGAAGGTGCATTGTTTTTGAAGGATTGTCTGGAATTTGACTTTTAAGGCGTCTTTCAACTTCAAGAGAAACATCACCAATAACTCTGAGATTTGCAAATAGCCTTCATTTTTGTTGATCTTTCAAAAGTGTCATCATTCCAAAGCGCAACTCTTGAATTTTCCAGAAACAGGTGTGGAGCATAGGTTGGATAGTTGGGCATGAAGAGATTGCATGTGCGAGTTTCAAGAACCTTCAAGTCTTCTGCTGTGTGTATGCCTTCTCTTAGCCTATTGAGGATTTGGGCAAAGTGGACCGAGTCTCTCTGCCGCATGATTTCAGTCAGTTCATACATTCTGAAATGTTTCTGCCATAAGTTTGTAGCAAGTGCATTTATGCCATCAACATCATTGGAAAAGAGGTAACAGTCAAAAACAGGCTTGAACTGGAACAGGTCTCCAAAGCATATGACTGAAACCTTTCCGAAATCATCACCAGATGCCATGATGTCTTGCATACGTCTGTGAATGAGGGTGAACAGTCGGAGTCCCACCATTGAGATTTCATCAATTATGATGAGTTTTGTATCTCCAAGTTCTGATCTTAAGGTATTGAGCTTTTCAGATGTAGGTGTGTCCATATTAAATCGTTGATTTGGGAGAACTTTCAGTGCAGATTGAATTGTATTACCAAACACATTGAAAGCTGCTTTGCCAGTTGGTGCTATGACAAGAACATGTTGCATGTTGAAGTCAGAGCCTGCAAGTCGGTTGTAATACTTCATAGCTGTTTGATAGATAGCTGTGAGTAGCCTGCTCTTTCCAACACCTGCACCCCCACTCAAGAAGGCATAGAAGGGCTCGTCTGAAGTCTTGATTCTGTGGAGCACGTCATTGAAGAATTCTCTCTGTTTCAGGTTCAAAGAGCGAATAAAGGCTCTGTGCTCTTCATCAGGCATTTCATCGAAAGGTAGAAGCTCCGATGTCTTTGCAGTGGTAGGAATATTTGATGGTGGTTCCATGTTCTCTGGAGGATCAAGAACCTGATGATCATCACTTGGTTCTACACCTTCATCAAGGTCTTTCTGATTTTCATGCTCAGTATTTGGGGCTAATAGATCCCACTCATCCTGATGTTCTTGTTCTGCGAGCTGTTCTGCTTGGTCTACTTCTGCAGCATTGGGTTCATACTTCTGCAGCTGTTCAACTATACCGCTGTCAAGCTGCTTGTAGCGATCCTGAAATGTGGCACATGATCCAATGAGAGTTTCTTCATTTCTCCATGGACTGAAGAGTAGAAATCTTTCCCTGTAGAATTCTTCAGGATGTGTGTCCTTATTGTATCTCACATACCGCAGTACACGAGCCACTTTTCTCTTTTTAATGGAATCTTTCACTGGTGACTGGGCGAGGACATCTTCTTCATCTGTACAAGATGCACTTTCCTGTTGATCATCTGCATTTTTATGTTGCCGAACAGAATCATAGAAAGCAGCCCAGTCAGCAAAAGTCAAGGATTCTAACCGTTTAGATCTGTTTGAGTATCTCTTCATCATATTGTCAGTTGCAACATCGTCTGAATCATCATCAAGTTGACCAATCTCTTCTTTTGACTTGAGGAAGTATGTACGCTCACTTGGAGGTGATGTTGGCACAAACACAACTTGATGGGAAGCTTGACGTAGTGGAACTTGCAAACAAATGTCTACAGCTTCCTGGGCTGAGATTTCAACATTGTTGGTGAATTTGTTACCAATGAACCTGACTTGATCACGTATTCCACTGCCTTTCTCTCTAGCTTCTTTACAGGCCTTGTCAAGAAGCAGACTCATGCCTCTTTGAGATTTGGATATGTATCCAACAACATACATTGCACAAGCGTAAGTATCAAGAATGAACTGTGCATCCATGTTTGCTCGCCAGGCTGAAAGGCATGCTGGAATGTAAGCATTCACTCGGATGTCTTTTGGTGACCGCTTCAGAAACAGTGTTGGTGAAGATATGGAGGCCCTGACAGCAAAGATGTACTGTTCCTCTGACATTTGCAGTTTCAGCAAGAATTGATCAAAGTCCAGATCCTCTCCTAATTTCATGTCATCCAGAAGGGCTTTGATAACTTTCAACTTCTTTTTAGCCTCCTCCTTTGCTGCTGGATCTTCAATGGGTGTGAGAACTGCAGTTTTCCTGAGAGGTGGTTGGGGATAGTTGAATCGGCACTTATTTGATCCCTTTCTGCACGTTCTTGAGTGTCTGTGAACTTGCATATCAGCATGACTATGATCAGAAGAGCATGATATGGTCTTGTCAACAAAGTCAACAACTGTCTGTTCAGCCTCTTGGTTTTGCTCATACTTGGGAGCACCATCTACCCACACAAGCATGTGTATGTGCGGGGACCCCCGATGCTGGTATTCTACTCTGTAAAAAAAAGTCTTTCAGAGGACCACCTAGAGGATTCCAGTCACTACGGAGAAATTTTAGCAGGCATTGAACAGAGTGGTGAAAATGTCTAGCGCATGTCACTGAATCACTCTGTATCAAACGGCACTTCTCCTGCCATGTCAACGCTGCAACATGTCATCAGTCAACTCTTTTCCATCAACTGTCTTAGAGAGAATGTTCAGTAGATGTGCCCAACGTGTCTCAGCTGCAGAAAAGCTCATAAAAAATGTGGCTGGGCCAAGGTGCCTTATCATGGCAAACAGATTCTTTTTCGCCTTCTCAAAGTAAGGCGGAAACCTTTTTATACAGCGAAGAACTCTGTTGCCTTCATCTAGGTGTATGAGATTTGAAATAGCTCCTTCTTGCTTAAGGCTTCTAGCTGTGATTTTTTTGTCCTTCAGTTTGTACTTTCTGATGGCAATCTGAATTTTCCCATAGATAAGTTGCATTTGCAGCTTTTTGGTCTTAAAGAAAATGTCGTCCACACATTTTGCTACCCGCCGATCCTTACGACATAACTCTGATTTCACAATGTCACTGTAGTAAACATTTGTCTGCCTGTCAGTACTTCTGGGTTGACCATAGAATATCCCTGGGAATGCAAGTTCTTCACAATGTTGGTCTCTAAAAACTGACACTGGTTGACTATATTGTCCTGGAGCGAAATTCCAAATTTTGTCTCTTTCATCAGCTTCCATAAAATTTGGATCAGTGAACATTGTATCAGTTGTGCCAGCATGGATATCCGTATCATCCACTTCATTCCAGTCATCCTCATTTTGATCACGGGATTGACTTCCTGTCCTTGGCACATCATCATCCTCATTTTGATCACGGGATTGACTTCCTGTCCTTGGCACATCATCATCATCCTCATTTTGATTACTGGATTGACTTCCTGTCCTTGGCAAATCATCATCCTCATTTTGATCTTGGTCTTCAGTATTCTCTGTGGACACATAAGACCAGTTATCCTCAAGTGTAATGTTCTCTTTTTGGTATAAAGGACTGTTCTCAACAAGCCATTTTGCAGCTTCCAAGACTTTGTGAGGCCTAATATTTTCATTCATCACAGCTGACTTATAGTTGAGTCTTCTCTTCAGTTTAACCTTGATTGTGCCATCTTGATCTTGCATTCTTGGTAAAGTAGAAACAGTTTGTACCACATTAGAGGGCACGTTAACAACATTCCCATGTACCTTGAATTGACGTCCTCGAGGTGCCTGAAAGATCTTCATAAAGGGGATTCTGGGAGCAACTAATCGTAGTTCAAGTGAATGCAGTCCTTGCAGTTCTGGAGGAATATCAGGAAATGCCATGTTATTAACAATAGCACATGGTGGAATTCGGTTGGACTTTATATGTTTTTGCACGTATTACAAATCCACTCCTTGTCCTTCTCACTGAGTATTCCTCGTAGACAGGTTTCTGCCCTAGGTGATGAAGATACACATGAAGCTAGGACAACAGATGACCTGTACCACAATTGTTCACAACAGGAACAGACATATGTTGGACCCTCAGAGACATCCTTGTGGAAAGACTCAATGAGATTATCTAATGTAGGGTGAGATCTTTTTTTTTGCTTTGACACGTTTTCTCATATTTGCTCTTCCTGTCGAAATTCAGGATTTTGCCGTGCTTTACTCTTTTAAGATCTGTCTCGAGCCTTCTCATTAGATTTGAAAGTCTTATCTCTCTCTCCCTTTCCATTTCCCGAAATAATAAATCTGTGTTGCGCTTATTACGCTTAGAAGGAGTTTCTCTTTCAGCTTCTTGCTGCCAATACATTGGATCCTTTCTCTTGTTTCTTCTTCCTGTTGTTTCTCTTTCTGTCTCTTGTTGTTGATAAACTGGATCCGTTCTCTTTCTCTTTCTATCATTTTTGTCCCTTTCAGCTTCTGGTTGTCTATAGGTTTGATTCTTTCTCTTGTTTCTCCTTCCTTCTGTTTCTCTTTCTGCCTCTTGTTGTTGATAAACTGGATCCGTTCGCTTGTTTCTCCTTCCTTCTGTTTCTCTATCTGTCTCTTGTTGATAAACTGGATCCGTTCTCTTGTTTCTTCTTCCTGTTGTTTCTCTTTCTGTCTCTTGTTGATAAACTGGATCCTTTCTCTTTCTCTTTCTATCATTTTTGTCCCTTTCAGCTTCTGGTTGTCTATAGGTTTGATTCTTTCTCTTGTTTCTCCTTCCTTCTGTTTCTCTTTCTGTCTCTTGTTGTTGATAAACTGGATCCGTTCGCTTGTTTCTCCTTCCTTCTGTTTCTCTTTCTGTCTCTTGTTGTTGATAAACTGGATCCGTTCTCTTGTTTCTTCTTCCTGTTGTTTCTCTTTCTGTCTCTTGTTGTTGATAAACTGGATCAGTTCTCTTTCTCTTTCTATCATTTGTGTCCCTTTCAGCTTCTGGTTGTCTATAAGTTTGATTCTTTCTCTTGTTTCTCCTTCCTTTTGTTTCTCTGTCAGTTTCTTGTCGTCTTAAAACTGGTTGTTTCCTCTTTTCTTTCCTCCATTGTGTTTCCCTGTCAACCTCTTTTTCTTTATAGGCAGAATCAGACCTCTTCCTTCTCTTATCTTGTGATTCTTTTTCAGTTTGGATCAACTTATAGTTGGTATCCTTCCTCTTCTTCTGAACTGCCCTCAGGATCTGGAGTCGTCTTTTTTCTGCCTTTTGCTGAAAAGATTCTTGAAAAGCAGATTTGTCCTTGAAATAGTTCAATAATGAGACACCTTCCCTCTGTTGAGCAAGTGATTGTTGAATGTCTCTCTGCTGAGGAAAGGTCCTGAAATGTCCATTGATGATACACTGTCTTAGATGGGCTCGCATTTGGTATTTGTCGAATGTCAGACCCATAGGATTATTACCCATTAAGAGGGTGAGCGCATTTGCTGTTGCAAACATAGCACATAGATTGGTGTTGCCTTGTAGTTGAGGAACTCTAAATTGAATGTCCATAAGTTGTTCATACAACACATCCAGCTGTCCCTGTAATGAATGGACATGCTGTCTGTTGTTTATACTGTCAAATATAGTCACTGCACCATGTTGCTGTGAAGACACAAGCTAGTGGCCATTGCAAAAGTGGATCCGAACATATGGCAGATGTCTAGGAACTTTATTCCTCTGCTGCTGGTTGATGCTCAGTGAATAGAGGCAGGATGGAGTGTACTGTCTTGACGTGAGGAACTGTGCATTCAGCAGTTGAGTCACATAGTCCATAGTCTCGATGCTGACCATGCCCTGCATCACATCGTCCGGGTCAAGGTTACTGAAGGACTCTTCGTGTACACCAGGATCCTGGGGGAAGAAGGGAAATAATGAGATACATACATGCACACATCCAGGACGAAGACAAAACATTCATATTTGTAAAATAAAAGTTTGTTCATAAATCTAAAGCTGTTTAACATGAATAACATTTAAATTTTAAAAGTTACTAAAACACAACTCACCCACTGAAGTTGAAGAGGGATGGGTTGTGCTGTAGTTGACGGTGTGGCTGTACAGGAGGAAGAGGAAGTACACTCGGCTGGTGTAGTGGAGGAGACTGCTGTAGACTGGTCAGGGAGGGAGGAGGTGGATGTGGTTGAGGTGGTGGTGGCAACAGTGGAGGGAGCAGTACTCTTCCTCTCTCGGTCCTTCAATCGCTGTTGTCTATGTCTAGATGGCATTCTGTCTGCAGACACAATGATCAAGTTGTCAGTAAAGCAAATAAGCAGAAAAGTGAGAAGGGAATCCATTAAAGAAGAAAATTTGAGTGATTGAATATGCTATGAATTACCAGTTGTTGACTGTTTATGTGTTATACCTCAGTATGATGTCGGCTTGGTTAGAAAATTCTTCTCTTCCATTTGCATCTCAATCTAAAACAGACAGAAACTTGTTTTTGTACAATTTGATAGATGTTAGATAGATGTTAATTATTGTGGTACTTTATCTCTGTGAAGTGAAAAACATCTCTGATAGTGAAAGATGAAATCATGATAACGATATGATATTTCTAGAGTTAAAAGAAGGTACAAGTAGGTTTTTAAATTTGGATGGTGAAGAATTTCTGAAAGGCAAAAATTAAATAAAAATGGTGTTCTTATTATTTATATTCAAATGAGATGTTTTTACTGATCAAGGATGTTAGTGAATGAATCAGTTAATGCCAACGTAATAAAGAAAGGTTAGTTGTAGCCCTTTAGCCATAAAGAGCAAGAGTTTGTGGAGGTGATGAGGCGATGAAGGATGAAGTCATGAAGAATGTGCATGTGGACAAAGAAAGGTTATGAGTGGATGGGTGTCTAAATCTAGGGAGTAGAAGGAGGATGTGACTACAAACGTGTTGACAGAACACCAACCACCAAACTAAAGGGGAGGATGACAACAATGAGAAGAATAATCACCTTTTGCATCTTGCTGTTCATGTTACCAGCACTCACTGCGCGGAAGTAGACTAAATGGAGTGCCTCCCACGCTCTTGCATTGTTGTTAAAATATTTGCATAAAACATTACCACAATCAATTACCAGTCCTCAAATTGAATTGGATTTAAATATATAAATAAGAATGTAAATATAAATCTGCATATCTTAAATCTGAAATGATACCAATGCATAATACACAAAGAATGGATAATACACATACAAAGTTTGAGAAAGATATGACCCATGTGCTCTGGAAAGTAAGCTATCATCCAAATCCAACACATTTCCATTAAACAAACAAAAATTTAAATTCAGAAATGTATAAATATCAACAGGTACCTCTTCAGAAGGTTGGGGGATACACATGTGAGTTTCAGAAAGATACCTTGAGCAGTTTTTGAGTTCTGCTGCGGCAACAAACCTAACCTTGCATTTTCGACACGTTTTGATGGAAAAGAACAAAAATAAAATTTTCAAAAACCTGAAAATATCAAAAGGCACCACTCCAGTAAATAGGTAAAGCATGTGCAAAGTTTCAGAAAGTTATGATGAGTGGTTTTTGAGTTCTGGTCCGGAAACGAACATATCCCTGAACAGAGTTCAAGTTCAACACGTTTCCATGGAAATGAAAACAAAAAAAAAACAAAAAAAATCAGAAAATATCAAAAGGCACCACTCCAGTAAGTGTGTAATACATATGTGAAGTTTCAGAAAGATATGATAAATGGTTTTCGAGTTCTGCTCCGGAAACAAAATGATTACGGATGGACGGACAGACGGACGGACGGATGGACAGACGGACGGGGTGATGACTATATCCCACGGTATTACATACCGGTGGGATAAAACAACTTACAAACTCTATGCTATTAGACCGTAGCGAAGTTTTCCCCACTCGCAACGCCGATGAATGGCTTCAATTCTCATTGTTTTTAATTATCAACAAATTTGAGCTTATCTTTATCAATTTGTGAAATGTAAAGTCATCAAAGTATTAACTTCATCAATATATTTCAATTTTACTGTGCTTTAATCATGTATTAATAGCATATATGTGTAAACGGGAATATCCTCTTGAATTTCGTTTCCACAAAAAATACCCCGATAGAACCCTCCTTTTAAGGTTGATTTGTGCAGCCCTCCAGGAAACAACTAACTCTTGTCGTTACCCTTGTGATTAAGTATTGACACACTTATACTGTTCTACCACGGACTTAAGTCTGTGGTTCTACTAATATAATCTACTTTTGGGTTATTTTAACACCAATCTCAATAAAAACAAATGGTGATAAATTTAATATTTCTCCACGACAAAGGGTTTTTTGTTTATTCAAACAATTTTAAAATCTAAAAGAATACCCATAATGTTCACACTTAGAAATGATTTGTTGATTCAAATAAAAGAAGAAGATAGTATCAGTGTTGGGGTTAAAATAACATCATATGGAGCTGTGACAGTGGAGGTAGTCTTTTGTCGTGCCTTGATTTAATTTTCATCCTGCTACTTTTATTAGCATTTTACTGAAGGAATTCAGACAGATAACACAATCAAAGCGGTTTTAAGATCAAATGTATCTTCTCATCTTCTCTACATTCATCCGTAGACAATTTACCACAATTTGAATTTCGAACAATGATGCAGCAACGGCTAAGTATCATTAGCATACCACCCATATGTGTTTATCGACTTACCAGGTCCCAGATGCAGCGCCTCTTTCACGCCGGGTATATGGTCAGGCCTGCATACTATCTCATCACGACGAGAGACGAATACCTCATGGCACAGTTTATACCCAGAAATGAGCACAAACGGGTATTTACCGAAATAAAATCTACCCACAGGGCCAAACGTCTCGTAAATATACTTAAAAAACGATGCATAATCATTTTTGCGGAATTTGGCAACCTGGGGATAGTTTCCAAGTATTGGCCAGCGTCTCGGCCCCGGGACATCCATGATTAGGGACAACCTCGCCTAGTACTCCAGGTAAACACTCAGGTAAACGCTCAGGTAGGCGCACAGGTGTGGAAATATGCCAATGTTACCTAACAGGTATGTTGCTATATTATCACAAGAGCGTGTTAACACGGCGTTTTATATGCAGTACCGTCTATCCTTGAATAATTACCTGCCTTGAATAATCACTGGGCACACGCTCTGTTTACAATAGCGCGTCAACACGGTGTCGCATATGCTGACCGTGAAACCTTGAATAATGGCCTCCATTGAATAATTATAATCGCCGGGCCTAAGCCCTCGTTGAATTGAAAGAAAAGCCTAAAGGCATGACTTGAAACATCTTGATTCGGCTCAATTATTATGAAAAGGATGTATATGTCGTTTTGATAAGTGCATAGCAATAGGAACATTGCATTGTGATCATTCACGGGACAAATCTTCGATTTGTAAACAAGTATTTGTTCAATTTAAATGATTCAAATAATATAAATATAAATATCATAAATAAAATAAGTATCCACATGGTCACATGCATGTTCTGAATTTGCTACAGCTGTGTTCATTGGCTATATGTTATTTTCTAAGAGCAATATAGAGAGCTGCCTTGAATAATGGTAGAGCAATGCGACTTCCTTGAAACAGTAACTATCCGCTTGGAATAATCGCATTGAAATTAGCAAATGTGAACAAAAAAGTGGTTAGCCTCTCGCTTTTTAAATACACATAAAATAGTAAATAGTAATAAGACAATTAACATTATGGTAAGAACTTTGTTTACACTATTTTTTCAAACCTCCAGTGACGTCACATTATACGACATAAATCCTACGGGACTGTATTATCCCGGGCATTATAACACAATGATCAAGATCTCTTAGATAAATTAGTGGATAGTTCATTTTCGTGCATCGATAGAAGCATCGATTTTATTGTAGAGGCACTAAGTCTAGCTGCATCTGACATGAAGAAACACATCAGGAAATGTAAACCATATGTAAATAAATGGTTTGATTCAGAATGCAGAACATTGAAAACTCAACGCTGTAGAGCTTTGAACAAATTTAGAAAATATAAAGACTAAAGCACATTAGCGAACTATAATAACATAAGAAATAAATACCAATCTGTTTGCAAACAAAAACATGTAGAATACTATAGAAATAAACAAGCAAAAATTGAGAATAGCATATATGATTCTAAAACATTTTGGAATGAGTTAAAACGTCTCAATCCAAAACCTATGGAAACAAATAGAATTGATACAAAACACTGGTTTGACCACTTTAAAAACTTATTTTCCGGTGAAAAACTACCTGATGGAGAACCAGAAGAATGTGAAAATGATGTAAATCCCCTCAAATCAAATGTAGATTGTGAACTCACAGAGCAGATACTCGATTCTCCTATAACTAGAGAGGAAATACTAGACAGTATACACAAACTTAAACTGAATAAATCTCCAGGCATAGACAACATGATACCTGAATTGTTTAGCTATTCAGCTGATATTTTAACTCCATACTTAGACTTATTATTCAATTTGATACTTGAAAAGGGCCACTTTCCTAAAGATTGGTCAATGGGGATAATTATTCCCTTACACAAAAATGGAGATTTAAACAATGTAAATAACTATAGAGGGATAACTCTTCTTAGCGTCTTTAGTAAAATTTTCACTTCAATTATCAACAAGAGACTAATCTTCTGGGGAGAAACAATGGAAAAACTTACTGAATGCGAAGCAGGTTTTAGACAAGGGTACACAGCCATTGACAACATGTTTGTTTTAAAGAGTATTGTCCAGAGATACCTTAACGTCAAAGGGGCGAAATTCTATGCTTTATTTGTCGACTTTGCTAAAGCCTTTGACTCTGTGGAAAGAAATAAGTTATGGAATATCTTCAACATACGTGGTCTTAGCCCAAAAATGGGGAATCTACTGAAACATATATATGAAAATGTTAAAGCATGTGTAAGAAATAAGAATATAATATCAGAAACATTTCAGATACAAATAGGTGTCAGGCAGGGTTGTGTACTGAGCCCGTTCTTATTCTCCTTTTTCATAAACGAATTGGCTACCCAGATCGAGGAAAATTGTACCCACGGCATACAATTACACCCCGATATCTTCCAGCTATTTCTTCTGCTTTTTGCTGATGACATGGTTATGATATCAAGTTCTATTATTGGTTTACAAAAACAAATACATGAACTGGAAAGTTTTTGTAAACAGTCAAAATTAACAGTTAATTTGGATAAAACAAAGGTAATTGTATTTAAGAATGGTGGGAAACTAGCAAACAATGAAAAATGGTATGATAATGAGTGTAAACTTGAAGCTACAAATTCGTACAAATATCTTGGTGTATACTTCACAAATCAATTATCATGGCAAACACATGCAAATTATGCAGCAGTACAGGCAAAGAAAGTATTATTAGGAATCTTAAGGCACATATATATTTTTGGCGATTTAAGTATGAATTTTAAAATATTTGATGCAAAAATATACCCTATCCTTTTATATGGGGCTGGGATCTGGGGATTAAATACATTTGCAAAGTTAGAAATGGTACATTTGTATGCTTGCAAAAAGTTCTTAGGTGTTAAACAAAACACCCCGAATGTCATGATCTATGGAGAATGTGGCAGGTTTCCCATATATATTTATTCATACTGTAAAGCGATTCGGTATTGGATAAAGCTATTACACATGCCATCCTATCGCTTACCAAAGAAGTGTTATAATATGATGATTTTATACGATAGAAATGGACATACAAACTGGGTGACAGATGTAAAAAAAACTATTATTCTCAACTGGATTTGGAAATGTTTGGCAGAGCCAGGAAACTGGAATATATTCGGAATTCATAAACTCTTTTACCCAGAGACTTAAAGATGTATACCTTCAAAATTGGCTGGCAAAATTATCTATCTCAAGTAAATGTGACACCTATCTATGGTTTAAAAGCAATATCCATACCGAACGCTATCTATCTTGTTTCAATGTTAAAAAATATAGATTAGTCTTGCACGATTCCGATGCTCATCTCACGAACTCCTAATCGAGAAAGGTAGATATGTAAATATGGCACGAGAGCAAAGGATTTGTCAATTATGTCACTCAAATGTAGTTGAAGATGAATATCATTTCCTCTTGATTTGCCCTTGTTACAATAACATTCGAAGTAAATATATAAAAGAAAAATATTATACTTATCCAAACAAAAGTACGTTTGGGCAACTTTTAAACAGCTCAAACACTAAAGAAATTGAAAACCTGTCCATGTATATTTTCTACGCATTTTTACAGAGAAAACAGATTGTTTCATAAATAATTATGTTGAAGCAATAGTATGTATAATGTATTATAGGCCTGAGGCCTCTTGAGTACCAAATAAAGATTGATTGATATAACACAATCCCTTGGATAGTAGCATAATGTTCATCTGTCCCGGACAATTATCTTCATATTGCCCCTCTTCAAATGTCTTTATTTCAACGCTGAGGATGGTGATGTGTCCAGTGTGTGGGGACGTTTTTTTCCAGAACTGACAATATGTTGAGACACAGGAGATCTAAACACAAACCTGCTTTTGAAAATTCACAGCCACAGACAAATGCACAGCCAACGACAGAAATCCACAGACAGCAACCATTACCGCCGCCGTCCCCTCATGGCCCTCCTCATGGCCCTCCTCCTCATGGCCCTCCTCCTCTCATGATGCTAGTCATGGCCCTCCTCATGATGCTACTCATCATTCGACTGAAGAATTTAGACTATTACATCCCTTTACAATAGTAGTTTCTGGGCCCACTTCGAGTGGTAAAAGTTTATTAGTGAAGCAGTTTCTAGAGAGGATGAAGATTAAACCATATCCAGAACGAATTATCTGGTTATACAAGAGATGGCAGGTTTTGTACAACACAATTCTTACAGACGTTTATCCAAATGTTGAGTTATTCCAAGGTATTCCTTCTGGCCTTGAAAAAGATGAATTTCTTGATCCTACTATGGTGAATGTCATTGTTCTTGATGATTTAATGAGTTCAGCGAGTAAGGACCCACGCATAACAGATCTATTTACAGAGGGAAGTCATCATCGCAACCTTTCTTTCATCGCAATCAATCAAAACCTTTTCTATAATAAGGACCGGACGCAACGGCGAAATTGTCTCTATTTGATCCTTTTTAACAATCCAGTGGATCAACAACCTATCATGACTTTAGCAAGGCAAATGTATCCCGGAAATTACAAATATTTCATGGATCAATTTCAGTTGGCTACTCAAAATCCGTATGGGTATTTGCTTGTCGACCTTGAACTATTTACTCCCAACTCTGATCGGCTCTGTCCTAATGTATTTAGTATTAAAAGAGAACACACACCACAGAAGATTCATTTGGAGCGAAATCTCCATAGACTGCTGACTTGTGCAAACTACCTCTCAAACATACCTTCCTGTGATGATTGTGGAATAGTATTTCAGGACCATTCTGATCTGCAAAAACACAGAAAAAATTGGTGTCCAGAGAGTGGAGGCTCTAGACAGAGTCCTCCTGGATTACCTGATGGGAGAATGAAAAGAAAATTGGAAGAGGATTTCATTACTGTGAAAAAGGAGGATTGTGTTTATTGTGGGCAAATGTTCAGTAATAGTCATAACTTGCAGAGACATCTCCATGATAAACAATGTCCTGAAATGGAAAATGCTACTGATGACGACGATGATGATGCTAGTGTTACAAACCAAGCTGATAAACCACAGAAAGCAGATGATCTTGAGGAGCAAGGAATAAGACAAATGTATAAAAGTGTACGTGAGGTAAATACATATTTTTTGGAAGAGAAAGGACAACTTTATTTGAAAAGAGGTCTCAATGAAGAAATGATAGATGGTAAACTGAAGAAGTTAACATGGAGAGCTTTTAAAGAAATGTATGCACAATTTATTATGTATCTGCACCATTTGCAATGGGGACCAAAGACACAAGGACGTTTGAATCAAGTAGAAGACACCAATGATATATATCACACTGTGTTTTCTACATTGTACAAATATAAATCTTGGATAGAAGATTTAATTACGGATGACGACGAAATGCTATCTGATGACGAGAGTGGGGTATCAGAGGATGAAGATGAAAGCCAATAGACATTGTAAAGCAGATTTATAGGATTGCTCCTTATCCTAAAATCTGCTCATTGAAATGGGGCTAATAAAAAAAATTTGATGTTGTATTCTAGTTTATTATTTGTTATTTTCTCATGGTACTCATGACATAAACTTTTGAAATGGTCTTGGTTTAAACAACTGTTCTACACACTGCAATGTTTGCATGAAATACTACACTGAATTTCAGTCCAGTGCTAGATCTTAGTTTTGCAATGTATAAACACTTTGGTGATGAGATCTTTTTTCCTGTAGTAAAAGTAGCCAACCCTGATATAAGTGATACATTCACACACTCACTGAACAGATGATTACTTAGTTATTGCTCCATTGAGACAAATAAATGAATGTGTTTACCCTTACATACACTCTGTTTGTATGCGATTTATCAATATTTCATAAAATAATACTACAAAAACATACACACATTGTCTTGAAAAAATACTTTCAATTTATTCGAATTTACCCTGTTAAACATACATAATTCAAAATTCCACGATTTACAAATGAAAATTGTGGGAAAGAATGGGCTTTTATAGGTGTTTTTGATAGGGTCTAAAGGTCAACTGAAAAAAATTTTCTGTGATACAGGATGTGCCCACAACATGAGATGTCAAGTTTAAAGTGACAGTGAGTGAATGCATGTAATGACTAACTCTATTGAATAAATAACTATTAATACTTTTACCAATCTACAACGTTTTGCCAAAAAGTCGTCTAGAACCCGAAACTTTCATACTTCTTTGTTTGAGGATACATTCACAGGAAAAGGCGCCACGGTTTCACGGTGATTTAATGAGTGCTTAATGAGTGCTTAAGGAGTTTTTAATCCCCTCACATAGTATTCAGTTTACTTGGTTACTAGGTAACTCTTATTACATGACCTAATTTTTGTACATAAAAAAGGTCTTTTCTGATACTCCATCAGTCGTCATCATGAACTCAACTAAAGCAGCCAGATTCCTGATGGATGAAGAAGAGACATCTGTTCCTATAGTTGTCCTTTGGATATAACAGAGGGATTCCTATGGTGACTCCTTTTGGTGAAAAGATCATCAATACGGGGATCATTACACGCTATACTCATTAAATCGTCCAACACAATTACGTTTATCATAGTTGGTTCAAGAAATTCATTTTTTTTCAGACCAGAAGGCATTCCTTGGTAGACTTTTGTTGCACATAGGCTGCCATCTCTTGTATACATTCATTAAAACACCTGTCAATTAGTTTATTCAATTAAAATCACCGAAAAGCATTAAGATTTAAGCTTGAGGATATTTTGTGAGCTTGATAAAACATTAGTCATCGGGTTTTAATGATATTTAAAACGTTTTATCTCTCGGATTGCGGGATTTTAAATCTCATATAAAACCCTTTGGCATGTCTTATCACATCTTCACAACGTCACGGGCGTAACGAAAAGATTTCCATATCTTTTCACTCCGCCCTTGACCTCATCCTTCCTATTTTCAGTGCTAAGATTTTAACGTACTGCAGGCTAATCTGATAGGCCAATCAGAAGACAGCTTGCAATATGAACTTCTGACGTAATAGACTTGATCTATATTTAGACTGGAAAACACTTTTTCTAATTCGTCCAATTTCTCCGCTAATTTTGGGTCCCAAACTGTAGCACACTTTTGACAGTATTTTGATCAGTCCAGGACTTGTACAAACTTTCAATTGAGGCAATAAAATAATTACAATTCGCTTTCATAAACCTGTAATCGATAATCAAAACGTCGAAGCGGACAGCTTCAAAAGCCATAAAGTTGGCACATGGAGTGGACGCACTGTTACGATGTTACTGTATGATGACTGCCAAACTGGATACATTCATAATTTTTGCGTATGATTGTGCGCTTGTTATCAGGTATCGTTTGTTAATTTAACAATTTTGCAGCTGGAAGTACGTTGAATGATACAATTTAGTTGTTTGTCTTAGTTTTTAAAAAGTCATTTATAAGTTTATAAAATAACTAGCATGTGTTATTCACTCCGAAATCGAAGAAATCAAGTGTTGAGTTTAAATGAAACTATCATTAATATAATGATTTCACACCTTTTTTTTTTACAAAATACCAAATAACTCGTGGGGCATCATAGTATTTCGATTAAACAATCTCAATTATTTAATACTGAACTACATACCGAAAATACAGGCTGTATAACGCTTTTAAACAAACTGTGATTTGATTTATTGTTTGATAAACTGTGCCTAACTCTAACTAACTCTTATTTAAAAACGTTAATTTTTTTAAATAAGCACGTTATACTAATTGAAATAGTATTATTCAATGCTAGGATTTGTATTCAAATCTTTTAACTTTGTTTGAACGTGGGTATTTCTCATTTGCATATGAACTACATATGTTTCTGTTATAAACTTAACAATCAACTTATAACACTTCCTGACTCGCATTTGGTCTTCTTTCTTAATTAGCATGTTTATGATAATATATTTTCATGTATTAAAGTACTATATGACGAGTATTGCAATGTACAAGAAGAAACGTTTACCAAACGTATATTTCTTAAAATAACAATTTTAGAATTATCACTTCTGCAGTACCGAATGTAAACGGTGATTTCATTGGCTGTCTGTAAGCAGCTGGTAAGGGGCGTAACTCGTGATCACAATAGATGTCGCTGCTTCGTTACACAGTTTTCTGTGATGTTGAGGGCAAGGTAAAAAATGCATAGAATTTATTTCGATGCATTTTCACCTTGCCGTGGGAAGATGAATCACATGCCATGCCCTGAATTATCGCTTTATCAAATCGGCATTTGAATTAATTTTAAGAATATTGATTTAAAGTCACAAATTGGTCAAAGAATATATTTATCGAGTTATCATGATTTTTGTCATAAGGTCTGGTAGTGTTCTTAACTTTCATGAAAATGTGCGCATTTGTCTTTCAAGGCTTACGATTGTAAGCGGTACACATGTCTGGTTATCAAATCAATGAGTCAACAGACAGACATGACAGACATCTGTTGTTTAATGAAGCGCAATGTCATTAAATAATTAGCGGAATGTTGATTTACTGATGTTTGTTAATTAAAGGAACATGCACTGTGTTGTTGGGAGTCACATGTGGCAAACGTGATGTTATTTTATCGAAAAATGTTTACCTTTGCTGAAAATTATTCCGTGTAGTGACAATATAAAGGTTATATACATATATAAATATGAAGGCGATAATCGAAAACTGGACAACTGCGTGCACTTTTTGGTCAAACGTAATTATACTTTTTTGAAACTTACCTGTAACCGACAAAAAACCAGACGCGGGTTGGTAATGTTTAATATATCATATAACTACTGTGCAGTTGACGTGTAATTTCAGTTTCTGCACATGTAGGAGCGAGATAGCTTAGTGGTTAGCGTGTATGGTTTCGGGTCGAGAGGTCCGTGGTTCGAATCCTGCAAGGGATACGGCAACTTTGTTTGCAGTAGAGAATTGTTCTACTTTCAGTAAGGTTTGGGTTCAAAGGTATGCTTTTGTTCAGCGCAGTACCAGTCTGATTAAAATCGACCTTGTTCCGAGGAATTAAATTTGCCTATCTATCGGATATGAACAGGTTCTGTAGATTCCTCGCCACAAGGTCTGAGAACATAGGCTTGTGTTCCGAACCAGTTTAGCGCAGATAACGCCCTGTCATAGAGCTGACCAATCACATCATAGTTTTAAACAATCGCTGTTTTGAAAGCATTCGGAACAAACAAAAGGATAGCTGTTTGGAGTTATCTGCCCCTAGCTTCTCGCACGGAAAGGTTTTGTTGGACGTCTTGTGATTGGTTTACTTTTCGTCAGAACATGGGAGTCTACGGGCTGTTACCAGACGGTTTGGCGTGGACCCCTCCGAAAGATACAAGTTCGTATCCCGGTAGATGCACTATTTTGCAAATTTTTGTCCGCGGAATACCGTCGTTTTTAATCAGACTGGCGCAGTACCACCCATGGTTTGCTAGTTCCAGCCGTTGCTCGGAGGTTTTACCGCAATGCACAGTCATCATTGCATTGCGGGCTTTCTTCCAGCAACAATACTAACAGCTGCGATATACGTGAAATACTCTTGAAAATCACTTCACCACCTTCTGCACTTGTAAAAGTATGTTGCTTGATTTTCATTGGGAAAAAAGTAATTATCATATATTTGGCAGTAGGACAAAAATATTCAACTCAAGTGAATATTATTTGATATTACATCAACACACGTGGTCTGAAAGCCACAATTTTATGAAAAATACTCAATGACACTTAAGTACATTCATGTTTATTACATCATAGCATCCACAGAAGGCGATAAACACTGGTTTGGCAGATCAAATAGGTATTTTGCTCTAATAAACAAGGGGAATATATATACACACATATGTGCAATCTGTTGCTGTTATAATCACAATGATTATCAGGTAAATGTATTCTTTACATATTTACAAAACATTTGAAAACACATAAATATAACAATCGTCACCATCAGTCTTAAGTGACAAGAGCAAGCTGCGACCTGGAGATATAGTCGAGAAGTTTAAGGTGCATGTGCGTTGTTATGGTGACTATGAAACTGACATGCCTGCTCGCAACCTCGAAAATACTTTATTATTGTGTTCTACAATCAGTGGCACGCGTTAATCAGAAGGATAATTGTCCTTGAAACAAAATTACAACAGATCGTCGTGAAATAACTTCTCATATGTCATGTTGTAATTGACAGATTTCTCTAGTGATTGGTTTAAGACATCCAATGTTTTGAAACAAATAAGTTTGTATTAGAAACATAACATACTCAATGAGTCTTAAAGCTTTGCTGCATTTCATAATGCAGCAATGTCTGTGCTATCTTGTCAAAGTTTTTATGTTGTTTTTTTAAAAAGGTGCATGTTTATTCATTTCCCCTCAGCAGGTACATTATTTAACAGAGTTTGCAAAAAAAGGTGAAGCGCTCATAAAATAAGGACAGAGCTGCAAACACAACTGCGGCCAATTGCACTCACATAGGAGTCTCGGGCTGATACGAGGGACGATATGAAAAAAGACATGTTATAACCTCTAAATATGTACCACGCAACGTTTTTTTTATCTTTTCTTTAGCATATCTAACAAGATAAACGATTTAAAATCCAATGATAACCACTCACAGGAACAGGTGATTATTTTAAAAGTACATCCATTGTGTTGTTTGGGGTCACATATTCTAAACAATAAAACTTGTGTTATGTTATCAAAAAGTACTGACTGTTGCCGAAAATTGTCATTTTGATCTTAGTCGACTCCGTATATGAACGATATAATGGTAAAAGTATCGATTTCTGATCAAAATCCGATCAATTCACCGCGTGTGGCGCGCGTCAATTAGTCAAACGTAATTTTGGAAACTAATTAACAACAGACTACAAGTAAACTTTAACATGATAATGTTTAATAGGCCTTATAACTACTGTGCATGTAAATGGAACGTGTAGTTTCGGTTTCTGCACAAGTATGAAGACGTTTCTCGATTTAAATTGGAAACAAGTATTTTTTTTAATTTATTTGGCGATTGAGGATAAATATGCAAGTGAAGTGAAATTATTTGAACTGATATCAGCACATATCGTATGTTGGCATCTATTTAAGCAAAATAAAATGTTATGAGACAAGTTAACATTATTAAAAAATATACCACATTCAACATGTTATATATATATATATATATATATATATATATATATATATATATATATATATATATATATATTGCTCTTGAAAAGAAGATCTAAAAACTCTATGAAATACTGAAAATCTAAATCGAATAGAAACACTGATACTAATATGTGCCGTTTTTACATTTTAATTTGTGTTCCTTGCTAAATCATTTGCCTCTTTCACATGGACACAATTTACTTACATAATCAATTGACATACATGAGTAAATATACCCACATAAGTAAAAGGAAATTTACATCATGTTCACGTGTTGTTATCGCCCAGTGTAAGTAAACATAATATCGTGATTAGAATAACAGAATGATACAATGTCATTGAGAAAGCTGCTCATGCTGGGGTATGTCGTAGGAGATAGGTGTATGGAGACGAGAACGATCTCACCACTGGTGGTCTTAAAACACGAAAATGTATTTTTATGATACCATTTGGATGAGAACTTTGCATGACTAGAGAGACATGTTATGTTCTTTGTGTCACTTAATTTAGTATTTATGTAACTACCCTCAGCGATATCGTATGATGTCTTAAAGAACTATTTATTATGTTAATAGAAATGCAGGAAAAATCCCCAAAATCTATCTCATTGAAAGATAATTAGTAAATTGATTAATTAGTAAAGGTGTTTTCCAGTCTAAATATATATCGTGTCTTTTATTTTCAAGCGCAAAGCATTGTGGTCGCCTCTCACACAGTAAACAAACAAACAAAAGAGAAACACAGTTTATGAGTAGTCCTATTCACGGACATTGAAATTTGGCGTTATGTAGTTCCTTTTACCATTCCCTTTTTCCTGTTTTACCATTTAGCAGATAAAATGCCTATAATTTGTGTATCTACAAGACGTTTAAATACACATTAATATGACTATCGTCACACTCAGCAATGAAAAGACAAACCTGCAAAGCGAAGATAGTCGAGAGACAGCATCTGCACGTGCATGTTGTCATAGGAACTTTGCAGTTGACAGATTGTCGGTCTCTGAACCCTTGTTATTGTGTTCCACATCATGCATGCAATAAAGGAAAATCTTTCTAATGACATCACATTCAGTGGTGCACAGTAATCCAGGGTACGTGTCTTCGAAACTGAATTTCATCGGATTGTTCTTGTATGAAAAATAGTTTTCATGTGCCATTAGGTAGATGAAAGATTTTTTTGCGATTGGTATTATGTGTATTTTTTTTTTTAAATTGGTATTTTATAAACATAACATACTCAATGGCTCTTTAAGTTTTGGGTGGAATACTCACCTAAGCAATCATAAATTGTGTTCACGTGACCACAAATACTCCAGGAGTATTTATACTTATGAGTAAATATACTTTAACTAGACCTCTAGGGGTCTAGTAAATATACTTTTACTCCAGGAGTATATTTACTCATGTAAGCAAATGCGTTCACATGCCACCCGAAGTAAAATTGCTTACATGAGTATGTTTACTCACATAAGCAAATGTGTCGATGTGAAAGGGCTTTAAGTTGTTTCTCTTTCACCATAATATATGTATTTTACTTTGACAGGTTTGACTCAATATTTCGATTAAAATAAATCCTTAAAAAGTCCTTAAATAATACTAAAGTAGTATATAGACATGCCATATTCCTATTTACATTGGGACGTAAATTAATTAGTTTAACATATCGCTGTAACATGAATTCTTCATTGCTACTTAACGTAACATGAATCTATTATTGTTAATTGACGTTAAATCGATCGTGAGTTCTTCATTTAAACGTTGTAAGAGGAGGTTTTCATTGTAACTTGACGTTGTTACACATAGAATCTTCACTGTACCGTTGTAACATGAAGTATTCATTGTAATGTTGTAACATATATAAAGTCTCCATTGTAACGTTGCAAGTTAAAAGTCTTCGTTGTAACGTTGTAACATAAAGTATTCATTCGTTGTAACGTGAAGTCTTTATTGTAACGTTGTAATGTGAAGTCTTCATTGTAACATGAAATTGTAACAGTTTTCATTGTAGTACTGTAGCAACGTCTTCATTGTAACGTTGTTACATAAAGTATTCATTGTAACGTTGTAACATATAGTGTTCATTGTAACGTTGTAACGTGAAGTCTTTATTGTAACGTTGTAATGTGAAGTTTTCATTGTAATCTTGAAACAAAGTTTTCATTGTAACGCTGTAACAGAAAGTCTCCATTACGTCATAAAATATCGTCTTTATTGCAACAGAAAGTATTTATTGTAACGTTGTAACATATAATCTTCATTGTAACAGTGTAACATAAATTCTTCCTTGTAAATAGAAATTCATTTATCATTTTATCTGACAGTAATGACCCCAACAAAATTTCTACGTATGTAAACATGAATTATGTTGGGTTTTTTTTTACCGAAATATCATATTTCTTTTAATATAACCTCATTTCTGATTATATTATGGTTGTTTATAAATTGTCGTAAACAAGCAAATTGTACGTGTGTAGAGTTTTTTTCAAAGCTGATCTTTAAAATACAAACAAGAATTTTACATTAAAATTAATGCAATTTCTGACTACCGGTATTTAACTAACCTGAAAGGTATATATAATGTATATTGTACCTATGTAACATGCATGTAAGTTGTCAACACTGAAATGCATTTTACCTTTAAAATAATGACATTTCTACCTGTAATTAATTTACCTGAAACAAACATGCACTTATGTAAACCTGCATGTATGTTTGGCATGTTGAAACACCATTCTTGTCTATTTCATCACGTGACGAAGATGTCGCACAATTTATGACGCATGACGCTTGGGGTCACGTGGCTACATGATTCACTCGGAAAGAGAAACAAATCGCAAGGTAAGACGCCTATTGTTTTCTAAAATTCATTTAAATTTAAACTTTTACTTTTCAACTAATAAATTAATACACTCAATTAAAACATTTTGATTGCGGTATTCTAAGCTGACATGGCCTGAGGGTTTTGATTTAGTTTGACTTTCGTCGTTTAAGGTCATTTGAAGATGATTTTATTCATATTTTTTTGGAGGTATCAGTGAGTCCGTTTTACAGTTTCATTGTTGTAAAATGTGAAAATAATAGAATTGTACTCTTGGTAATTTATTTCTCAGAAATCTTTGTTTAGTTTGAACGAAATTTCAGACATCTACATTTTTTTCTTCTTTTAAATTATATACATATATTCATTTGTTTAGTATATAAAGGTCATTTTGCACGTTATTTATTTTAGGCCGTTTATGATTTTATATCATAATAGAAAATCATAACAGAAAGATGACACTGTATTCAGGATTTTGTAAGTCAGTGTTTTATTAAGACCAAGATGACAGGCGCTGTACGTGACATGAAAGTTATTCAAGATGAGAAAGGCAGTGATATATCACATGAATATATTACTCTTTAGGGCACAGTAGATTTGTAACAGGAACATTTTAATGTTGTGAAAGAAATTTAAAACAGAGTAAATCCAATTAAATTACTTTGGACCTTCACATTAGTATACATTTATTTAACAAACAGCACATATTGAGGTATTTTTAGTTGAGGTAAGTTACTTCAATATTTTATCTGAATATATGTATATGTGTATATATAACCGTATATTTTGAAATAACCTTTTACTGTTTCCATGAAGTGAAGAAGAATATGTCTCATCGACTGCATAACATGAGACAGAAAGTAATAAGTCTCTTCTTGTTCACTGACACGTTTTCGTCAGAAATTTTAAAGACTATATAAACTATATGTTTTAGTCTTCATGTAAAGCTGTAGTATACTGGGCCAAGATTGTCGAAACTATCTTAGCGATAACATAATCGTAAGTACAATACTTTAATATTGACTTAAAAGGGCAGTAGCACGTTGTTTCGCTGAAATAAGTTGATCAAATGCATCATTGTGTAAAGAGATTTTAAAATCTAGGCCATGTTTCCTAAAACGTAATGTCTAATCTAGAACTGTTTTTTGCACAGTACGCTGACATCGTCATGTATACTTTTCCTTTGAACACTATAATTTTGGATTATAAATAAATTCTCACCCGTTGATAAAAATTAATATCATGACTCACCATGGCATATCATTACTATCACGACATAATATTGATGACGTCACAAACTATGAATTTGCTTCACTGTATGTTAATCTAAGGACAGTATTGTTCAAAGACGTATACATAAATATTCCTTTAAGTACAAATGAATAATAATTATGGATTATAAAGAGATTTCCAATCGTTGTTATCGTTTATCGTTCAATCGTTGATATAAAATATAATTGGCAATCCTTTTATTGCCTCTTATAGTGATATTAGACACACGGATAAGATACTCTATGGGCACGGACGATGATATGCATATCATTTGATAATAACAGTCTTCGTATTTTAATTATTATATTTTAGAAGCTATCTTTAAACACAAGTGAGGATTAATATATTGGATTTATTTCTTCTTTCTATTTCAATTTTGGCAAGTATGCTTAAAGATCAGAACTCATCTTCAAAATTTTAAACTTTCACATTCTGATATCGCTATGCAGAACATTACATACAGTATGTGTTGTTGTTGTTGTTGCCGAAACACAATTAACATTGTATGTAGCCATTATGCGAAATCTAATGAATTTGGATTCCCGATGAAAAGACAACGCTGGTTTTGTTTGTTTCAACTCGTGGGCGTAGATGACAAGTGGTTATATATTTGTTATTTCAAACTGGACTATAAATTTAGAAAACATGTTTATTTTCTTGTTCCAGAAGACATCCTGAATTAAAAAACAAAATGACATATGTTTGGAATTTTCTTGTGTTAAATAATGTGAACAAAGTCCTTGGAAGTCTTACATCCGTATTACTTACCTTCCTTTTAAGTTAAACAGCCATTTGAGGAGTAAATAACAACCTGATATAAAGTTTATTTTACATTCCCCAGTGGGAAAGTTTACGTAACAATACACTGATGTGCAAAAGAAACGATAAACTAATTTGTCTTCATTTCTTTCGATTGTAATAAATACCGATGTTTGATGATTTGGATGATAATCCGCATCTGAGGACGGATTGGAATTAAAGGGACACTCCGTCGAGGATAAAAATGAGTCTCATCTTTATCTCACTAAGCTGATTAGAGTGTTTGCTATCGAGTTACGCTTCACTTCACTGTCTACAAGAGGTAGATTTTATTACCAATTACAACAATTGTCTTAAATTCGGTGTCTGACTTGTTAGCAGACATGTTAATTAGCATAGGTAGATACACATGATTTGATTTCTATTCTTTTTCAATTATATAAACACTAATTCTATAATAGTTCATTTATATATTTGTGAATAGCGATTTAGTTGAGTATGTTATTGATAATCGTCATACCAAGAGGGGTTGAAAGGGGTAGTTATTTTGTTCATTTGAGAAGATTATCAAATCAAGTATTTAGAAAGGATTTAACACCATGTGTATCCGACGCATGGTTGCATGGATGACGTCAGAGGTCGAATGACATCAGCAATAGTTGAAGTGACGTTGACCTCACACTTCTGACGTCGTTCTGACATAAAGACCATTATCTTTCTTATTCAATAACATCCTTATCTTTTTGGTCCACCATGTAACCTAAAACAAAACAACGTGTAACATCTTAACAGCAGGCTATACTTTTTCAAAGGGTTGATAAATGAGGTATATCTTTATCCATGAAACAAGCATCCCTTCCGGGCAGGGATTCCCCAATGCATGTCATATGGTATCTGCCGAGATCAGCTTTGATCAAACGAGCAGTATCCTATTTGTTTCCCGAAACGTTTTAAAAAACAACAACGCCTATCAGCTCGTTGGATTTAAAAATCCAACAGAATACCACGAATTGCCAGATTGATCTCAGCGGCGAATCTCATTAAAATCAGATCAAACGTAACGTAGCTCGGCCCGTTCTTGATCTGAGTACTGCTACACAGGGGCCCTGTCTCGTGATTTTTCACTTCAGCCAATCAGCAAAAAGGCCCTTTCGATATCTAAGCGAGGTTCTGATTGACTGAATTTAAGAAAAGTGAAAAGTTCACAGTCAAGGTCACGCGACATGACCCCAGTCGAGTAGAACACTGTAGATCAGAACGCAGCGAGGTACGAGTGCTATTTTCGATCTGATTTTAATGAGATTAGAATACTTTGTCAAGAACAACCAGATTTAAAATATTATACGAACACTTATAATTTTACTTTCAAAATTTGGAATTTTGTTTCAGATTTCAAAATGACGAGTTTACAACTGGTCAAGGCCCGGGACTTCTTGACCTGTATAGTGTGCGCTGGTCACTATGTTGACCCCTGTACTCTCTCCTGCCAGCACAGTTTCTGTAGGTCATGTATAAGCATCTACTTGAAAACCAAACCAGAGTGCCTTATGAGTCAGTCCATTCAGTGCCCGAGTTGCCGACAACTTACGAAGGTTCCCGATCCTTCCCGACCGTTGGACGAATGGGCGGGGCAGTTATTGCCGAGCATCGTACTCTTGGGTCTTCTTGATTCGTCGTCGCATGAACAGGCGGCCACAGGTGAAAATAGTTCATATCACTTGATCAGATCAAATCTAGTTTTATTTAGATTACGTCTCGATCGTAACCTTGCTAACATCGATTAAAATAAACCTTTGTCGTAAAGCTCGCCTCACTGACTTCATAAAAAAATATAAGCTGCTACTGCATACCCTGATTGTCTTCACAACTTCTGCTTCGTATCACACTATAAATAGCCAGCCAATAATATCACTTAAATTCGAGCAAAATTGGACAATAACATTTTACAACAGAAAATAATCTGCTTAATCATTCAGGGGATTAATGAGCAGTACTTGCGGTTACAAATACTCTGATTAAGCGGGACTTCCCATGGTGATCTGCCCTGCGTTCAGTAACACAGTTATAATTACAGCCATTTATTCATTACCGAAAAAACGGCATTTCTGATCTTCTGTATAACTAAGTAAGAAAATTGAATAAAAATGAATCAAACATAAGGCCCATAAGACCTTTAGTTCTGTTCCAGTTTGAAAGTTTATTATTATTTTTTTTACGAGGTTCCTTTTTCTTTTCAGATTCTGTCCAATGTTGCAATGTGTGCACTCGATTAGGGGAAACGACGTACGCTTCTTTTTACTGCGCAGACTGCGACGACGCTCTCTGTGACCGCTGCGCAGTGATCCATCGCGCAATTCAGTCATCACGTGACCACGACGTTTGTACAATATCCGGTATGACCTGGGGTAGAAAACGGAAGCGAATAATGTGCAAAGAGCACGAAAAGAACTGTATAGAGTTTCACTGCAGGGACTGTGAGACGTCGGCGTGTCAGACATGTTGCATCATCCACCACAGAGCATGTCTGTCAGTCGTCACCATCGAATCAATGAAACTGGAGATGATTGAGACTTTGACGCAGAGGAAGGAAGATATGGCCGAAAGAGTTGACAAGCTTTCTTCAAAGGTAAAATACGAGAGGCAGTCCGCAGCGAAGGCTTCAGAAAACAAGATGGAGGTAAAGTGTCGGATCCGCGCTGTCGGTCAGACGGCAATAGACGCCATTAAAGAGAAGGAAAGGCTTCTGATGGAGAAACTTGAAAAATTAACGGAGAATCAATCACGTCAACTTCATGCCGACGTCAACGTCGGAGAGATTAACATCCAGACGTACAGACAGTACTGCGAGTTTATCGACCAGGCCGTGACGTCAAACAGCGTCATCGATATGTACGTTATATCCCGGTCAGGGCTAGTCATGCAGGAGATTGAGAAGTCTGAGGTCGGCGTGACCCCGATTGAAGAGATTCTGTTCAGTATTGATGCTGGGAAGTTGGAGCGTGGGCTCGAGGAGCTTAGTCTTGGGGAGATTGACGTCTCGCAGTATGATCCCTTAGCTTCAACGTCATCAACTGACGTCAGAACCGCTGATGACGACAACCACCCTGACATTGTGGACATCACTGTTCTTGAGGGAGATCATGAACAGATCGTTATTGTCACCGATGATGCAAACAGGTGCTTGAAGGCTTTCACGCATGGATCGACATCTTCCTTCAATCATGAATACAAACGGTTGGTGACGTCAAACAGTCCGTGGGGGATTACAAAGATCAGGAACAAGAAAGTGTTGGTCTCCATTCCAGATTCGCAGGAACTTATCACGGTCCAGGTGCTCCCCGAGTTTGCTCAGGTGTCCAAGATCGCCACCAAGAAGAAATATTACAGTTTAGCCGACATAGACAATTCTTTCATAGCCGCCGGAAGCTGGGACCCGGACAACTGCGTCGATCTCCTGGACATGTTTGGTCACGTGATGAAGTCGGTATCCAATCACAACAACGATACAATGTTCCTGACTCCGACCGTGATGTGTGTCAATAGGGGTGGGCTCTTCGTGACCTTGAACTCTGACAGTGTCTACTGTTTGACCTCCACCGGTGACATTAAATGGCATTATACTCCTTCCGGTGAATATGAACTCAGAAACCCCTGGGGGATCACCACGGCACCTAGCGGTGACCTACTTGTCGCTGATAAAGATACAAACAAGATCATTCAGTTGACCCAGAAGGGAAAGTACGTCAAGGACGCCCTGACAAAATGGGATGGCGTTTCAGACCCGAGGGGAATCTTCTGTGACAAACAAGGAAGGTTGTTTATTTGTGATGCTTTGAACATAAAGGTTTTCAAAATTGCCTGAAACATCTGACCTACATATCAACTTGTTCTTGGGGGTCACATAAACTACATGGTTAACGTAAGACATCTAGTACACTGGCTAATTTGAACCTTGTCGCAGTTACTCAACTTTCTTGTAAAAGTGTAGTCAGCTACATCTGAACTTCGAAGTGCTAGCACAGGAAAGTATAGGAAAGGATTAAATTAGCCAGTGATGGAAACTGGCGCAAGCTATGCCTTGCGGGGGAATTTGGTGGATACGGGCATTTGATCGTGAATGATCCTTCGACTGTAGTGTTTCAGGGTGGGGCATCGTAACAGGCTGTCAAATTCTCGGATAAGTCGCCGTTGTTTATAAACCACACCCATTGTTGCTGTTCCCCGGTAGAGATCAACAGTGACACAAACGTCATGCATCACTATGGTGAAACATTCGTAAAATGCATGCTTATGTATGAACAACTTCCCAATGCAAGGTATCAGCAAGTAATGGAGACTGGCAAGAGTTATGCCTTGATCATATACTATTGCAAATATACAATTTCAAAAGAAAAGAATTGATACCAAATAAAAGATGGAACACTTTTGTATATCTGTTCTGGATAAACATTGAGGGGAAACGGGAATTGAGTTTTGACAACGCATATGTATTGAGTTGAGAATTTAAACCAATGAAAATATTGTTTGAATGATGTAGATTCAACTATATGCTTTCTTCGAATACCACAGGGGTTAAGTCACCCGGCGGTTGACCTTCTCCAACTAGCTTTTCTCTCATATAGACAGTCAGCTACACAGGACAAAAAGCGATGGAATCTGTTGTCGGATCCTTCCGGATATATACTTCCGGATTCGCCCCAAATGTGGCGGTTATTGTCCTGGACCTAGATTTTCGAAGCTCTCTTAGCGTTAATTAAGATAGTCGTAAGTCAATGTTAATGTATGACACTTACGACTATTTTAGCACTAAGAGAGCTTCGAAAATATGGGCCCTGTGCTATAGTTGCAAGCAGGTTCATCCCCAACTTAGCATTTGAATATATGATTTGTGTCAGTTGTTCTGAGAATATAATAATAAATGAGTATACATACACATATACAAATTATTTCATTAATGTAGCAGTCAACAGTCATTGCATCCTCGGTTACCCATGGATATATGCTCCGTTACTCTCCACTATGATATATAGTGGAGAGTAACGGAGCATATATAAAACCATGGGTAACTGAGGATGCAGTCATTGTAACTTTCACAACAAACTCGATTTGTTTGTTTTTGGTTTTTTTTTAAACACGCCTGAAACCCCTGTTACAAATATAGCTCCCAACAAATTAAAGCTGTAGAATATAAAACAGATTTCTGAGATTTTAAACTAAATCAAAGACATCACAACCATGCACTGCACACACTTACCCTGCCTCATGGTATAATGTACGCTACCGCAAGACAGGATGGCACACACTATATGAACATTAACATTGTTTCAGAAACGGAAGGAAGCTAAACATATATCACGGTATAAGAGATTTAAAACTATATACTCTGCCAGAGGCGAGAAGAAAAACATTCATGAAAGATTACAACTATGCAATGTCATGGTATAACTTTTAATAAAATAAACTCGATGTTTTCAACGGAAGTAACAAAAATGTCTTTGAGGGGCATTTAGAAGTAGAATACATAAGAAAACAATATGTACTCTGGTTAACAACTTCCACATTGTGCAGATACACAACGTTTCGGAGTTCATATACCTACTCACACCACAGGTTGGATGTATAGGCCTACAGAATATTAGCAATTGTTACAATACCAAAGTTTCTGAAACATCGCGTATCTACACTGTCAATGTAGAAGTTGTCCAAATAAAGATATTACAAGAGTTGCTGAAACATCGCGTATCTACACTGTCAATGTAGAACTTGTCCAAATAAGATATAACAAGAGTTGCTGAAACATCGCGTATCTACACTGTCAATGTGGAAGTTGTCTAAATAAAGATATTACAAGAGTTTCTGAAACATCGCGTATCTACACTGTCAATGTAGAAATTGTCCAAATAAAGATATTACAAGATTTTCTGAAACATCGCGTATCTACACTGTCAATGTAGAAATTGTCCAAATAAAGATATTACAGAGTTGCTGAAACATCGCGTATCTACACTGTCAATGTAGAAGTTGTCCAAATAAAGATATTACAAGAGTTGCTGAAACATCGCGTATCTACACTGTCAATGTAGAAGTTGTCCAAATAAAGATATTACAAGATTTTCTGAAACATCGCGTATCTACACTGTCAATGTAGAAATTGTCCAAATAAAGATATTACAGAGTTGCTGAAACATCGCGTATCTACACTGTCAATGTAGAAGTTGTCCAAATAAAGATATTACAGAGTTTCTGAAACATCGCGTATCTACACTGTCAATGTAGAAGTTGTCCAAATAAAGATATTACAGAGTTGCTGAAACATCGCGCATCTACACTGTCAATGTAGAAGTTGTCCAAATAAAGATATTACAGAGTTTCTGAAACATCGCGTATCTACACTGTCAATGTAGAAGTTGTCCAAATAAAGATATTACAAGAGTTTCTGAAACATCGCGTATCTACACTGTCAATGTAGAAGTTGTCCAAATAAAGATATTACAAGAGTTTCTGAAACATCGCGTATCTACACTGTCAATGTAGAAATTGTCCAAATAAAGATATTACAAGATTTTCTGAAACATCGCGTATCTACACTGTCAATGTAGAAATTGTCCAAATAAAGATATTACAGAGTTGCTGAAACATCGCGTATCTACACTGTCAATGTAGAAGTTGTCCAAATAAAGATATTACAGAGTTGCTGAAACATCGCGTATCTACACTGTCAATGTAGAAGTTGTCCAAATAAAGATATTACAGAGTTTCTGAAACATCGCGTATCTACACTGTCAATGTAGAAGTTGTCCAAATAAGATATAACAAGAGTTGCTGAAACATCGCGTATCTACACTGTCAATGTGGAAGTTGTCCAAATAAAATATTACAGAGTTTCTGAAACATCGCGTATCTACACTGTCAATGTAGAAGTTGTCCAAATAAAGATATTACAAGAGTTTCTGAAACATCGCGTATCTACACTGTCAATGTAGAAATTGTCCAAATAAAGATATTACAAGATTTTCTGAAACATCGCGTATCTACACTGTCAATGTAGAAATTGTCCAAATAAAGATATTACAGAGTTGCTGAAACATCGCGTATCTACACTGTCAATGTAGAAGTTGTCCAAATAAAGATATTACAGAGTTGCTGAAACATCGCGTATCTACACTGTCAATGTAGAAGTTGTCCAAATAAAGATATTACAGAGTTTCTGAAACATCGCGTATCTACACTGTCAATGTAGAAGTTGTCCAAATAAAGATATTACAAGAGTTTCTGAAACATCGCGTATCTACACTGTCAATGTAGAAGTTGTCCAAATAAAGATATTACAAGAGTTTCTGAAACATCGCGTATCTACACTGTCAATGTAGAAGTTGTCCAAATAAAGATATTACAAGAGTTTCTGAAACATCGCGTATCTACACTGTCAATGTAGAAGTTGTCCAAATAAAGATATTACAAGAGTTTCTGAAACATCGCGTATCTACACTGTCAATGTAGAAGTTGTCCAAATAAAGATATTACAAGAGTTTCTGAAACATCGCGTATCTACACTGTCAATGTAGAAGTTGTCCAAATAAAGATATTACAAGAGTTTCTGAAACATCGCGTATCTACACTGTCAATGTAGAAGTTGTCCAAATAAAGATATTACAAGAGTTTCTGAAACATCGCGTATCTACACTGTCAATGTAGAAGTTGTCCAAATAAAGATATTACAAGAGTTTCTGAAACATCGCGTATCTACACTGTCAATGTAGAAGTTGTCCAAATAAAGATATTACAAGAGTTTCTGAAACATCGCGTATCTACACTGTCAATGTAGAAGTTGTCCAAATAAAGATATTACAAGAGTTTCTGAAACATCGCGTATCTACACTGTCAATGTAGAAGTTGTCCAAATAAAGATATTACAAGAGTTTCTGAAACATCGCGTATCTACACTGTCAATGTAGAAGTTGTCCAAATAAAGATATTACAAGAGTTTCTGAAACATCGCGTATCTACACTGTCAATGTAGAAGTTGTCCAAATAAAGATATTACAAGAGTTGCTGAAACATCGCGTATCTACACTGTCAATGTAGAAGTTGTCCAAATAAAGATATTACAAGAGTTGCTGAAACATCGCGTATCTACACTGTCAATGTATAGAAGTTGTCCAAATAAAGATATCTGCATATAAGATGTTACTTTGAAATATACTGGACAAAAATAGTCAGGGATATTTTGAAATTATGAATAATGATGTATTTATAACTTGACATCCTAATGAATTAATAATAATAAAAAAAAAAAACCTTTCAAATATCCCCAACTTATGTTGTCCGGTACAATGTTATTTACATCAGAAAAGCGGGATCTCTGAATAACAGCGCCTTTATCGGGTAAGTCATTGAAGCGCTAATAAAATGTCGGAGAACTGTAGAGAAGATCTTATTAAGAAACTAGTCTAGTCTATTCCTAGTCTAACACTTAGACTCTGAAAAAAATATTGAAAAAATATATTGAAAGGAGTCTTCTAAATTCCCTTTCTTACAATCTCCTTTTCAATATTTAATAAAATGGTGATATTTTCAGAATAAATACTTTTTCAGAGTCTGAGTGTAAGACTAGTCAAGGTCTAGTCTCGCTACATGACGGTATAAAATAAGAGTCTTGAACCTCATCAACAATTCTCTATCTATATAAAATTACAAATCCGATAAAATAAAATCTTGTTCAAAACCAACTTTAAGTCGAGCAAAGACCGTAAGTAAAAGCAGAGGGGGAGAAAGGAGTATAGTTATGCTTATGTATTTTTACTGCAACGTATTTTCAAAGATACCGTTCGTTTGTATCATTTTAGAATAAACATAAAATGGACAGTCAATGTACAGCCATTTGTAAAACTTTTGATATGGGACAAGTCGCTGGAAGGGTAGTTTCTGTGTATGAAATTACAAGTCCAAGTAATTGTAAACAATTAGAACAAAATTAAAAATAATATGTTTTATACATGTACATATGAGAGTGGTCTGCAATATATGTATTTTCATAACAATTCCGAAATGATCGTTAGCAAATTAATGATCAAATTGCAATTACTACTCCTTGACACGTGAACAGTCACTATTCCGCCTCGAGGCTAGATAAACATTCAACATACACAACACCTTAGGCCACTTGTTAATTGCCGTTATATAGTGGGGTTACTTTCCGCTTATTACGTCACAGTAAATACACCAGGACCAGTCTAATAAAGAAAAGACGTATTTATTTAGATTGCGAGTTAAAGGGTCAATTGCTTTTTGATCGGTTTTCTTAGATCCTTTTCTTCGAAAGAAAACCGTTTGTTTGGTTTTTGGTTATCAGTTTTAGATAAGATTTGCTTTAAAGAAGGCCACAGTGGGGTGAAATTGGTTTTATTATAGTGATATACAGACATTCTTTCAATAATCATTCTTTCAATAATCGTTCTCAATATTAGTTTCAAGATTTCCTGTAAAAACATTGAATTGTTCTCACTGAATGAAGGCAGAGGAGAATACATGTATTGAAATTATGTTTTACTTGGTAAGCTTTTAGAAACGAGATGTAAGAATGAGTTGCATGAGTTTAAAATCATTTGCGGATAGAACGAAAGCTGAAATATGTTTTATTATTTCATGAACTGTAGTGTGTATATGTATAACATTAATTATATATGCATGCACGCCACTTTGAACAGGAATATATAATCTCATTAAAATCATATCTTTGATTCGCTCCCAAGGCCAAACCTATTTGAGTGACAACCCAATTTCACCATTGGGGGCGAATCAAAGATATGATTTTAATGAGATTGCTCGACTATACCTCATTTCTAAATAACACCATACACACTTAAACACGAGAATTTACATTTCTTATTTATCTACATTTTAACTAAGTTTATTTAGAAATTGAGTAATATTTTAACAAAAATTAATATTTATACACAAAACTAAGGATGATCAAGAAGGCAAGTATATTTCATGGATGATCAACTTCTTTATTAACAATGGCGACGTTTCGATACAGATCCTCATACCGTTATCAAGCATATGGGAGAGATGATAAAACAAAGGATATATACATGATTCATGTTGGTATGATAATGAGATAAATGACATACCATACCAATACCGAAAGGTCGCTATTGTTAATAAAGAGGTTGATCATTAATAAAATCCGTGCCTGCTTCATCACACCAACTTCTAGAATGCCTAAACAAACAGTTTAGAATGATAAATACTGCAAAGAATAGCTATTCAAAAAACTTTAAAATAATAGACAAGTTTTGTTTAAACAAATATTATTTTGTTATTTTTTTAATTTAAGAAAAATCATTGTATTGTATTAAAAGGCTTAAAAGGCTGTTGTATACTTTTAGGTTTTATTCAAAAATACATTATAGGTATTTAAAAAATGACAAGCAAGTGTGTCGTTGTAAAGTTAATAAGATCTTACAGTGAATTTGGGTAAATTGTGAAGATTTTATTAACGCTTCAACATACCCTAGTGACCTCCCCTGAATAATACGAAAGTGCGGCTACAGGTAGCTCAGCGTTGGAGTAGCGGTATCAACAAAAGGCTTTGATGTTCTAGCGAGAGGAGTCGCTCATATGTGTTCGGCAAATATGACGTGAAAATACTGGATTTTATAACTTGGAATATGCATAATTCTTACGGATTACTATTTTGGGCACTTTTATCCTGCTGCGTACAGTATGGATACTCCGGCAGATACGGTAAGTCTGACGAAAATTGTAAAACAATCGAAGCGTCTGTTTTGAATTTCATTCACAAATGTACTACTACGCTATTATGACTCATGCCTGTTCAGTAGTACAATTAGTAAGCTCCGTTGTTGCAGTAGTATCTACGATCTCGGTGCAGGTAATTGTAAATTTTGTAAAGTAGATGTGCAAAAACAACTTAAATCTATAACAGGGGGATCGGGGGAAATGCACGATGCACGTGCAATTAAATAACATGTCGACAAGACGACAATCTGTCGATGAGAAATGTCGCCTGTCGTGTTTGTAACGCTTGTATCGTGTAAATCTGTCAAGATGCACAGGGGTTGACAAATCAGTGATATCTCGCGCGTGTTGCCTGTACGTTATATATCGATGTATTTCTTGTTCTAAAATGACTGCTGTGTTTGTTATTATTTAATGATTATCAATTATGTTTATTTTTTCAATTTCAAATTCTTAAAAAAATATCAGATGAATTGTGTTTGTATTTGTTGATAAATGGGCTATGTTTCATATCGCTCTTCGATTGAGAAATATAGAAACTGCATCAGCCCACCCTTTAATGAAACATTGTTTCACATTGTAATAAATTCCCTGATATATTCCATATGCACTAAAATGCCCAAGTGTATAAAATCAATATTCCCTATCATGGCATGTGCATACCGATATTGTATCACATATTGTTTTGAAAATGTTACACTGTTATAGTGTTATTGTGTAATGTAAAAAGGGAGGTTGTTTTATAACATTTTGGTACAATGCATAATATGAATTAATTTATGATATCAATATAGATGTAAAGTATGCAACACAGTTTTAAGGGTAAAGGTAATATAAATAGTTAAAGCATTCATACAGTATATATTTATCATTTAAAACATTAGAATCTGTTCTTAGATATAATTAAGGCATGTAAAATATGTCTACTTATTTATGAATTTTCTGCAATGCATGTATTAGGCCTTTAAGATTCTTTTATAATGAGTCAAGGGCAGTTATTTGTTTCGTTTATTTACCATGTCTGAACATAACATTAAACTTATGTTCATTTATGCAATAAAAAGGAATTGTTCATTATGCAGCAGAGCATTTGTGGAAATAAGGTCAAACTCATGTGTTTGATGTTAGACATGAAATGGTGAATGTTTTCTTTGTCAAAGAAAACATTCACCTTTTTATGTCTAACATCAAACACATGTTCAGTGAATTTCATTGCAGTGTTTTGTTACATATATTGAAAGTTACACAATATTCTTTTCCAACACAATGATATACCCAGGAAGATACAATGCAAATACGGTTTTATAGCCTGCATCATTGTATCATGGCATTTGCATACCGAGATTGTATCACATATTGTTAGTATTCTGTAGATGATGAGTTGTGATGGTTCAGTTCTGTCAGCAAGAAAAACACGAAAACCTATCACATGCAAATTTATTTCTTGAAAGATGCGAGGCAAATTTTAATTGAATAGTCTACCTGCATGACAATCAACCTATTTTTAGACCTTTATAGACTACAAATGATTTCTATTGCTTAACTTTGTTTATGACTAAGCTTTTACATGAACATTCCTTTGGAAGATTCAAGGAAAATGAATTCAACGTTTTATATGATGATAACATCAAACATGCATATGTTACGATGTTCACACAACTTTATGCAATACAATATACAGATTAGCAATTTACATGATAATTTCTACATGGTAATTTCTTTCTCTCGCACCAAAATATCCATGAAGACTTCAGCTTCATGAAGATGGCCTTCTCACATACAGCTGTTACCAATTTTCTGCATGAACAGTGTTAATATTTACGCTAGATCAAAGGCTCGGAAACCCTCAAAATCCCTAGCATCATCTTCTACCACTAGTGTAAGGAGACTAGGCATGGTCGATTAAACCTGGAACCGTTAGAAAGCTTCAAGATGGTTACTTATGATCCTAATAAGAAAACTGTCTATGTCTCATGTTAATTAGCTGAAGCGTGGCCTTACAGACTTGTTTGTTCATGGGGCGAATGTTTGTTTTTACATTTTAATTTTTGTCACTCTAAAAGTATTAAAAATACGTTTTAAATTTTTAGTAAGTTTGATTGGAACTTTTGTTTTAAAAAAAAAATTTTTTGTTATTCTTTTAATTTAAGAAAAATGCATTGTATTGTATTGTTTAAAAGGCTTAAAATGCTGTTGTAGACTTTTAGGTTTTATTCAAAAATACATTATAGATATTAGGTAAGCTTGCTTTTTTAAAATATCCTTTATGAATTTATGTACATTGAAAGATTAAGATTGACTTATGCTTGCTTATGAATGTGGCTGCTTATAGAATTTGATGAATTTGAGTTGGTTAAGTAGCCGTACTCTTTTGAGAAATTTCTCCATTCATTGCTGAAATTGATTTGATTTAAACTCTTCCATGTTAAGTACCAACCTCCCAATAGTCTGTCATCCAGACCCTAGAGCAAAATTGACGCCATGCCCAGTCTAGAAAATTACAGCAAGTCTATATCAGAAACCCAGTCATCTTTAAGGCTCCATTTTGTATAATTATTTGAATTGTTTGTAAAAAAGTGTTGTTGATATGAAAAACAAATTCTAAATGTTAGTCTAACCTACAAAGGGTACATTGTTTCATGTCCTGAAATTCTCTTTCTTTTATATCTGAATTTCAAATTTATATATTATTGAGATAAGTAGTTTGAGAGGATTCTATTCAGATTGTTGCCATGTTAGGTCCTGACCCCTTGCCTGAGTTCCATTAGCTCATGTCTTGTAATTCTCTTACTTTTATCTTATTTCTAAATTTGTCTTCTTAATCTGATATTTACCTTTGAGAGGGTCCCTCTCTAGGTTTGAAAAAGACGCAAGGCCATGTCAATACATCGCTGCTTAGGCGTCAAGTTTGTTGTTGACTCTAGATTTAGTCGCAAGGTATTGATGCGTTGCATTGTAGCCAGACACTGGCTTAACATGCCCAGTTGTATTATAATATAGAGGATTCAGAGATGAATATACTGGACTAAATAGATGAAATTGTGAAAATTGAATTTCTAGTTTGGTGTTGGCTCTAGTTCATATCATGAAGTACTGATGCATTATTATAGGGGAAGGAGAGAAAAATATTTGCTGGACAAAATAGATGAAGTGGTGAAAATTAATTTCTAGTTTCTTGTTGACTTTAGATAAAGTCATACTGCATTGATGCATTATAATTAAATATAGGGGAAGGAGAGATGAATATACCGGTAATACTGGACTAAATAGATGAAATGGTGAAAATTTAATTTCTGTTTTCTGGTTTGTTTACTCAATATATAGTCTTAATGCATTGCTTTGTAGCAAGACCATGGTGCATCATATATAATCTAGTCTAACATTTAGCCTCTGAAATAAATTTTTTCTCTAAAATTTCAAAATTTGAAAAAAATAAAATAAAAAGGAGCCTCTGAGATATGTCCATTTACATTTTAAACTGAGCTATGTAGTCTTGTTGTAGACTTGCCTTGGCTCTTAGAACATTAAGGGTCTCGATGACAGACTACATATATAATCTAGTCCTGCCCCATTACTGTGTATAAAAAATGTCACCTGTTCTGTTGAGATGGAGTGTAGGGGTGAGATTATTGACTATTTGGAATAGTAACACATATTTCAGAGGGTTTGAACTTTATTTATATAAATAATTTTATTAATTTTGTTTGTTTATCTCTTCATTCCCAAAAAAATTTCGTAAATAAATAAAAATTGTGTCATCGCATCATGTTTGTCAGCCTGTAAACCCCAGAAACATTTTTTTTTATAATTTTGTTTGTTTATCTCTTCATTCCCCAAAAAATGTCGTAAATAAAATAAATTGTGTCATCGCATCATTTTTGTCAGCCTGTAAAGACCAGAAACATTTTTTTTGTTTAAGCCTTACTAAAGCAACCTTTGTTTCAGTCCCTAGGAGGTGAAGAGAGACTGGAAGTCTGTATGGATTAGCAATCAGCATTGATTTATCATGTTCCTTGAAAATACCATATGGTCCCAGTTCACTAAATGTGACAGTGGAAATTTATAGCTTGTATAACTCATTCTCATGCAGGATTTGATGTATTGATCAGGCCATTTATCAAATGTCTCATTAATTTTAAAGAAGTGTTGTGTATATACATAAAACAAAAATATTTTCAGTATAGGAAATATGTTTTGTCAACGTTTTGAAATGAGAAAAGTGCAAATGATTTTCTAGTTTGAAGTAAGTGTCAAAGAAGGCTATTTGTACTGGTTTATGAAAAACTGTAGTATTATTATTATTAGTAGAAATATCAATCAACAAAAGTTTACTATACTATATACCGGTACTATATACTAGGGTTGGATATTGCACTAAATTTTATATTGCGATATATTGCAATACTTAGCCTCTGTATTGCGATAATATTGCAATACTTAGCCTCTGTATTGCGATAATATTGCAATATATTGAAAGAACTTTGTTTTAAAGTTTTACACTTATAAATGCTGTTTAACATTATATTTTAGATGAAATACCTTACAGAACTTTCAAATGACAGGATATTTCTCAAAAAGATCAAAAGCAAATTTGATACAGTAGATTCCAAAATGGAAACTTTCACTTGTAACACAGCCAAACACATGTTCTTGCACATCAAGAGCATTTATTTGCATTTAAAACCTGTAAGTTTACATTAGAACAAGATATTATTTTGATATATGCATATATTTCACTTAAAATTGTAATGTGCGATATATTGCCAAATGGAAAACATATTGCAATAATTGTATTGACAATCTAAAATCGGTATATACCGATATACCGGTTATATTGCACACCCCTACTATATACTATATACTATATACTTTGCACTATGACCCCAAAAAAGTAATGCGTAGTCAAACATGTAAGCACATTAAAAGGATTTATACTTTTTGTCTTAATAGAAAAACATTGGTTCTTATCAAACTTGATAAATATATTTGTAGCGTTTGACTGTTATTTTTGCAAATTTGAAAATCGACTAAATTATTGGGCAAAAATGGGTTGCACTAATCTAATCATCAAGACCAGTTTCCTTCAAAATCTGAAATATGTCAAATTCAATATTTCTGCTTTTGTCAAAGGAGGCTTTCAGTTGATGTCAAACATTTGACAAGCAAGTCAAACTGACAGTGGATGCTTTCAGCTGCTCTAATGATCCAAGATTCCATTATAGTAACACAATTACAATATTTGCATAGACAATTTTCCCAGAGGGTGCAATTCAGCCATTAATCAGTTCACGAAGGCAGTGATAATATGTTATTTGGACAGGAACTGTCGTCTTTATCATGGCGTGCTGGAATTTAATCTTTTGGAATGTTTTAAGAAGATGTACTCTTTAGCATTGATATATGTAGGGTTTGAAATTAGGACTAGTCCGGTAGCCCATGTCAAGTAAAAAAATTGAATGGCGAATAAAAGGTTACTGGTAGTCTAAAGGCTTGTTTGAATTTAAAGATGACATGATCCCGTAGATGCATTTAGCTAAAATGACTTTTGAAAAACACTTTGCTTTGAAACTTTTACTTTCAACCCCTGTTTATGTGTTATGGATGTGGTGTGTTTCTTACTAATATATGACTGTCAAATGCTTTTTTAAATTCTTATATTTGTTTATTTCTGTATCTGGTATTTCATATTTTTGCTTAAATTGAAATGAAACCAAAAATTGTTACAGTAATTTTGCATTATATTAAGCTTCAACAATTTTCATGTGAACACTTGAATAAAAATGTGAAATATGTGAAAATAAATGTCATGACTTTAAATATGATATCCAATTTCAACATAATAAATTGCAATAACGTCATCACTGAAGGAGTATATAAGACTAAGCTCCTGACGGCTATTAGGAATGATTAGGTGGCAAGTTCAACCGAAAATCTGTTTTCTGAGTTCAAAAGCACACCTATAAATCCCTACTTCAAAGAAATGAATCCCCCCTGCAAACATGATTACCCTTCAAAAGATTTCCACCTTCAGGAGCCGACACTTAATGTCAAAATAATGGATCTTGTTCCTTTGTACAAGTTTATCACAGTTCCGCTTCAATAGATATCAAAAGATTACCTACAATGCCCTGAAAAAATTCAATCAACTTTCAAACAAGATGAAAATATAAGTGGTGGTTTAAATTTGAAGATTGGAGAGGATATGTTGCTCACATCTTGGGAATGTGTATAAATTTATTTTTAATTATATATTTGTTATTTTTATACTGTCTGGGCTGTAATTAGATTTAACCTTTTACTCTATAGTATGTTTCATTCTGTTGGTATGGGAGGTAAACTGTAAGACCTGACTTATCAGGTCTCTGAAATGAAAATAAAATTTCAGAAGAAAACTCGAGCCCCAGTGATCTGTTCATTTTAAGATATCAAGATGGCTAGACTTGCTTTTATATGATAGACTGGATTGGGCTTGTATTTGTTTTTTTGAAAATGACTATTAAAAGACCTTATATAATTTATATATTATTTATTATCCCCCGCCGCGCGTTTAGCGCGAAGCGGGAGATATAGTATTCGGCTGCGTCCGTCCGTCCGTACGTCCGTACTAAATGGAATAACTCAAATACTATTCACTGGATTCTTTTCATATGTTGCATATGGGTTCATCTTAGGAAGAGTAATGTTCCAACATAGGTTTGTGACCTTGACCTTTATTTCAAGGTCACAACAAGACTTTGTCATTTTACCCTTGTCAGCGGGATACCTCAATAACCATTCGCTGGATTCTCTTCATATTTTACACATAGCTTCTCCAACGGAAGACGACGGGCTGATTAGATTTTGATGACCTTGACCTTATTTTCAAGGTCACAGCGGAACTTTGAATTTTTTGACATGTTAAAGTACATGTAAAGCTTGTCAGCGGGATATCTCAAGAACCATTCACCATAATTCCAAGAATTCTTACACAAAGCACCTTCTAGAGAAGACGACGGGCTGGTTAGATTTTGGTGACCGTGACATTATTTTCAAGGTCACAGCGGAACTTTGAATTTTTCGACATGTTAATGTACATGTAAAGCTTGTCAGCGGGATATCTCAAGAACCATTCACCTGAATTCCATCATTTCTTACATAATGCACCTCCTTAGGAAAGACAAAGGGCTGATTAGATTTTGGTGACCTTGACATTTTTCTCAAGGTCACAGTGGAGCTTTGACTTTTTCGACATGTTTCACAGTCGATTTTGCTGATCTTGACATTACTTTTAAATTTTGAAATATTAATTTGCGGCGGGGGATCATGTCACCTTAGTGACAACTACTTGTTTATTTATTGATTTATCTTATGTGAGCATGGAGGGGATACTGTGACAGAGTATTTTATGGCAACACAATTCGAAGATATTTCTGTCTTCTTATCATATGCTCTGGAAGAGAGTAACAGGAAAAAGAAGGAAACAATGAAACACTTGTTTATTTCATATTACCCGGTAATAAATAAGTATATCAAACAATGACACTCTGTCAATGGATGCAATTACAGTCCACTCTATTATTTATAAAATGTATGTATGTCTCTGTGCAAGCCGCAAATGTTATATACTTAAAAATGTAAGTTTCCACAAAAAGGCCAAACTCTTACTTTAAGATGTACCAAGAATTACTGTAAAATTATTTATTTTCACTAGGTATAATTTATGCACCATCATCAAAAGTGACAAATTCGTCAGTTGGACTTGCTTGGCAGATACGAACCCGAAAGTACTGTATATTTCCAGTGTTGATTACTTGCTCACATTTGCATGAATATATTTGCAAAATATAATGATTTTACATTATGTGTTATCCAAATTTTCTGAATTTCATTTAAATGTTGGAATAATAAGAATTCACTCCCTCTATCCCTTAAAAGATCTTTATTTTTTAGGAGACCTAAACTTTATTTACTTGAAAGACAGGGACTATTTGTTGGTCTTGCACTGGATTCCCTGCTGCTTGTGGCACTTCCAACTCCTTTGGTTGAAGTGTCAGGTCTACTCCCCATCCAATTATCTGACCAATTAAGAATCAAGCTGTGACCGCTTCCTTTGTGGTCAGTTCCCAGTAGGATGTGATAAGCAATTGTGTCAGCTACCGGTCAGTTAACCCGATGTAATGGTATTTGTGGTTTCTAAACACTGGCAGCTTCAAGACAGTTGTGAGCCCTGGGTGTTGTATGCAAACCCTTGACAGGCAGTAATAGAGTGGTCAACTTGCCTTGCCGAGCAAACCCTTTGTATCACCGCTGGTAGTCTACCTGACCTGATGTAATGGGTATTTGCAGACTGATGGTGTTGTGTCCACCTTGGATAACCTGCCTTGCTTGAATCAGTGTAGCTGCATTCTCCTCAACTGTTGCCTGTCTAGGTACTTAACATGGTCAAGTGTCAAACAATAGTGTGTAGTTTTGGTAGGGGACATTTCACTTAGACTGTTGGTACATTGTTAGGTGGTTGTGGTTCTTGGTGTCGTTAACAATTCCCAATGTTGTTACATTTACCTTTAAATGTTGCCTGTGTAAGCCCCTTAAAAGATGATATACAACTCCTACATTTTGTATATTCATCATTCCAACTTGTAGAGTTTTACTTAAGATGTACTGTTGGTTACATTATTAGGTCGTTTCTTGGTTTTTGCACAATGCCCTGTCACCGTCAACTATATGACATTACAATGCTTTAATATCATGGAGTAATGACACCACAGTGGTATGACGGCATAATCATGATGACGTCACAATGCTATGACATCACCGCACTGGAAGACAAATGGCAGTGATGTCCTCAGAGATGTACAATCTTCATTGAATGATAAAGATCCGGCTGACCATTGCGTCAATGACATTGCGTTTGCTCGCCTTCTCAACTGCATCATGTCGCTATTTGGATAGATCTTGATACTGACGCAGTTTGTCTTGCTAATCTATCTGATGTAGCTCTAAAACACGCTACAGGAAAAAGTTAATTTGATTGTATCAGTTATTTTGATTTCCACAAGTAGAGCACACGGCCGTTTGTTCGGATAGATTGTGACGTCACAATGTAGATTTGTCAATACGCGGTGAAGCGGCGTTAAAATCATAGGAGGTTCAATCCAGAATTGATCACGTTTGATTTTGCTGGAGAACCAATCAGAATCGAGTATCCAGCAATGTCATGGTAGAATTTTCATTGAAAGATAATGAAGAATGATTTTGGATGATAAATAGAATCTCACCCTTGTGTCTTCTGATATCAAATATATCAACGCTTGTTGAGAAAAGTAAAAATAACCCCGACAAGCCTCAGATATTTGTATCTTTTATCAACTCCTGTTGATATATTTGATATCATGACACTAGGGTGAGATTGCTAGGTCGTTTCTTGGTATACAAACACAATTTTAGCAGTATTTTGCCAGTGTAGGTCCATAACAAGATCAAGTATTAAGAAACAAACACTAGGTTGTTGTTTACGGGACCATATCTCCTAGATGTACTTATAAGTATAAGTATAATAGGTCGGGATGTTGTATAGAAACCCTTGACAGGTTGTGATGAACTTGTCTTGCTGACCAAGCCCATTGCATTGGCCACTGTGTGGTCTATTGGTCTGATGTCATAGGTATTCCTCGGCACAGGGTGTTGTTTACGGGACCATATCACCTAGATGTACTTGTTATAAGTATATAGGCTGTGGATGTTGTATAGAAACTCTTGACAGGCTGTTATCAGAGTGATGAACTTGTCTTGCTGACCCAGCCCATTGTATTGGCCACCGTGTGGTCTGTTTAGCCTGATGTAATAGGTATTCTTAGACACAGGGTGTTGTATTCAGGCTCTGAGTTAGTCCAGTGGCATGTTTGCTACAAACAGGTTCTTGTTAGAAGTTGACAAATTGGTCTTCCAGTTTGTTCACAGTGTACTAACTCTAAGAGACTATCATTGAGGAAATCCTATTACCAATGTCAGGGCTTAACTTGGAAGATGCGTCAGTGTCACACTCTTGGTTAGGTTACAAGCCATACCTTCCAGAAACTATTTGTTGAAGGTCCTTCGGTTGTTTCCTCTATGATGTAATAAGCAATGATCGGACACCAACGGCATGAACTGTTATGGACGGACACTGAAGATTTGCAAACAGACGACCAGCTCAGCCAGTTCAAGACCCGTCAAACCCACTTGCAGCTTGCTTCTCTTATGACGTACTAAGCATTAGTCAGACACTGGTTGAATGAAATGCTCCGTACACAGGCACTATCAACATTTATTTCAAATAGTGGACCAGTTTATTAACATACTCGTCTTCAAAGCCATTAGTACATTGTTTCTCTTATGATGTCAGACACAATTGGTACAATATGTTATTCACAGACACTGTGGATCATTTTAGCTAACAAGTGGTAAACAAATTTAACAACAGGCCCTTCTGCGAATACTTTGTTTCTATTATGAGACACAAATGGCACGAAATGTTATTGACAGATCATTTAAGCTAACAAATATTTCAAATTAACCAATGTTTGAGCAGTTTACTCACAGGCACTTCTGCAAAGCCATTAATTTCTCTTATGATGTAATATAAGCATTGTCAGACACCAGCGGCATGAGAAGTTACGCAAGATGACAAATAGTTTAACTAGTATGTGTTTGGCTTATAAGACCACCCGTGATGCTAGATGCCATCCACAGACAAAGGACTCCTCTCTTTCTTCAGTCCCCCTACTGTAAAACTATAACCACTAAACATATCTTTGAAGTATTAACAAACAATCCAGATGACTTTGGTATTCTAAACATTAGAGTTTCGTACAGATTATAGGTGCAGTCTATGAAATTGGATAAAACATTAAAAATTGATCAAATCCTAACAGATTTTGAAATTCATTGCATTTGTGTGGTGTGCAGTTCAATGGTGCTGTTCATTTAAATCTGATAAAATTGCCTTCAAACATTGATCAAAACCTAATAGATTTAGAAATTCAATGCACTGGAGTTGTACACAGATTGAAGGTGCTTTGAATGACACTTTAGTAGCTATCAAGCTTTGACCTAATCCAAGCAGATGTAGAAATTCAAAGCATTGATGATATTGACAGTTAGTAGGTGCTATGTACTAACACCATGATGTTGCCTTCATTTATGGGCTCCAACCTTTAAAGCTCGGTATGAAGTATCTGGAGACCAACAGTGACCCTTTGAGCTGCATTCAGACACGCTTGCAGGTTGACCAATAGATTGACCAACAAACATTGGCAAGATTCCTTGCAGTCAAGTCCTGAATAAACTTGGTAATCTTTGTCATTCGACCAATGACACTAGGTGGTAGTGACATTCTTGATAGATCAAGAGATTGATAGTGTCTGCATGTACCTGTCAATTGTCTGGTTAATAGCATGAAAGGGCATCAAGAAGTTCTTTTGTAGTGTTCCAACTTTATGTAATCCTTTGTTAGAAGTCAGTGGTCCAGAATTACTTGAGTCACAGTTTAAACTTGGTCTGATTTGGAATGGCAACCCCATTGGATAGCTAATGGACCAGTAAATTCTTTCTAATCTCCCTTTTTGTCAAATTTCTGCAACAACTTATTGTTGGCTAAGTTGTGCTAAATGCTGCATATTGTCTCAGTTTAAGATGGGTAAGACCTCGTCAGGTGGAACCTGCTTCAATCAACTGATTGCAGGTAGTTGCCCACATATTCAACAAAGCCCTTGTGGTTGATTTCTAAGTTAATGTAACCATCTTTTACCTTTTATCCTTCAAACTCTTCTTAATTTGAATTCTTCTCCAAACATGATTGATCAAATTTACTTTATGAACCAATATGTTAAATTGACCAGAAAATCAGAAAGAACTCGCTCTCCAGCTTGTACATTCGTAGCTTGATTAACAGTTTAGTCAAGATCAAGACGCAGTTAATGCCATAATCTGGAATTGTAACATAAGATCAGGATTGACCAACCGATTGAATGATATTGAGCAGAAAAAAGTCCTTCATCAATAACAATGTGAAATAAGTATAGTTTGTGAGAGGATATGGACTAATGGATCAATGAATCTTGTTAATAATGTTAGGAGATGAGGACAGAAGATCAGAACTGACCAACCAATTGTATGATCAACTGACCAGAAGACTTTCAAGAAATTCATTGTTGTATACTTACAATGTGTAATAAGTAGTTTGTGGATCCTTTGTGACTAGGTGTTGACTAACATGATTAGCTGGTGCCTTTGAGCTGCAACACTTCTTAGGAAATTCATCAGGTCGACCAACCAGATGTAAAAAGATTGACCAGAAACCCTTTGTCACTTTGCACTTTCAACGTGTAATAAGTAGTTTCTGGATTCTTTGTCATTGGATATGGACTTATGTGGTAAGCTGTGCAATGGAGCAGAAAAACACTTGAAGATTTTACCTGCTGTGAACAGAAGGTCTAGTGGTTGTTTAATCCTTCCTCGAATTATGCAATTTCTACTAATGGGGCGTGAAAAAGGATTACTTTGTCATGCTTGTTGAAAGGTGGTAGGCAAAAGTGTCCTCTAGCACATCTCCTTTCTTGAAGTCTGTTATCATTGGTCAATTGTCATCCATTTCAGTGACAGATAAGTTTGATGTATCCCCTGGGTGACCCCCCACTCCACCCCCCCTTTTTCAATGCCTATGTATTTGTAATGTTTTATTAACAGTCTAATCCTAAAATGTGAAGGCCCTTAACATTTTAACATTTGATATTACCTGTTATCACATTGGGCACCTGTCATGATGTTTGACCAGTGGTCAAGTGACATTTGATAACTTGTATAATGCATTGGTCAGGTTCATGTTATCTGTTGGAGCACCTGTCATTATCTCACCATTGGTCAAGTTACATTTGATAACTGGTATAATGCACTGGTCAAGTACATCTTATCTGTTAAGAGCACTTGCCAAAGTCACAACGTTGGTCAAATAACATGTGATCATACCAAGTGTAATCTTAGGCCAACTCTCTTGATGTTTGACCAGTGGTCAAGCAATGAGATGACCAGTATGTAAAGTGTTAATGAGATTTGAACATCCCTCTGTAAGGAACATTAACATTCTGGCTATTGGAGTTCCCTTTAAAGACATTTAACTACAAATAAGAAACATAAAACCCATGGTTGTTGCACAGCTCTTAAATGTTACAACACAAAATGTTACACCTTTGGTTTGAAGTTTTGTTGCTTATGCAACAGCAGATGCAGGGCAGGGTATTTAAGGATCAAAGAAACTAGGCAACATGTGTCTGTTAGCTCCCTTATTAATTTTATAAGATGATGTCAATGGATGCAGAATGTAGAAGACATCTGTTACATAGTAAAAGTTGTCTCGAGAATAAAGATATCTTTAAAATTGTCTTCTTTTTTTTATCACTACCTATCTTTTGATAAATTCCTTATAGAGATTTTAAAACAAATATATTTTTTATTCTAACTTGATTGATCCAATTCAATTTCTTTGTAATTATTTTGGTGGACAGTTTTTACAGTAGAAATGAATTAATAAAAAAACATTTACACCTGTTAACCTCTTGCTATCTTCCTTTCTGACATGTTAATTGTTTGTTAACCCTTTCACCACTGGTGAACCAGAATGGTAATGTGTTACCTAGCTTCTGTAGAGGCCTGTAGGGGTGAAAGGGTGCAGATATTCATGGACACTATGTGACACACTGCATATGTTATGTTCTTTTCAGCGTTGTGACAATGGCAAGAAAAGTTTTTATGTGAGATGTATATTCCATGTCATCAGTCATTTAAATACAAAAAGATATAATACAATGTGAGTTTTTGGGGAAAAGTAGAACAAAATAAGGTAATGAAATAATGAAAGAGGATAAATCTTGTTCTCAGAATATTTAAGTAAACTTGTTTATTTTATATAAATTTTTGTGTCATGCGTTTTTGAAATTGCAAATATTTAAAAATTGATGAAATATTTGTAATTTGAAATTATAATTGGAAATTATATTTATGAAAAAGTGAATTGTTTTGTATTGTCAAACTAAAAGGGAAAAGTTGTGCCATACCAGTAAGCCTTATAAAAATTCATCAAACATCTGATGGATTAATGGCATTATTATAAATATTCATTTTCATTTTCAGTCGACCTATGGAATATCAGTTATTAAAGTTATCTTTATTTATTTCAAGGAACAGTCTCTTGATAACTTGAAATTGAAAAAATTTATTCCTAAAATTTACATTTTTGAATATGATAACATCATTTTCTGTGTAAAGTGAATGGTAGTTTGTCAAACAAATTTTTTATCTTTGTTTTGTCATTGAGATCCATGAATAGCTCCTTTTCATGGTGAATAGAGCACATTGTTAAGAAGTTTTATGAGTTATACCATTTTATTATATGACGAACAATAAAATACTGGGATTTATCAGTAAAATAAACTCTTTCATGCTACAGTGAAAATAACTTATATTTTCACTGTGACCAGTGACTGATATAATTTGACGTCATAAAACAATGGTCTAATGTGGTGAATTGGCGTATGACATCACATTGTTACTGTGGTGACAGGATGTTCTAGCAGCCGCTCAACATGAAAACAAACTTTTACTGGCATAATTACAAGGATAACATCATATAATAAATAGAATATCAATTCTTGACAATTCCATCTTGTGAGGTAGAAAAGTTGCGCCACTCATGAAAATATAGATTTTCTACCTCACTCGATGAGATAAACATGGTATTACCTGTTAGTAAAGAAAAGACAGATATCCTCTATGTATTTTCAAAAGACATTTTAATCTCTGTTATCTGAATTACAACATTTAGCACATCATAGTAAATAAGTCCAAGGTCATGTCATGGTTTTCAAAAATATCATCGACAAGACAGGACAAAAAACATTTCCTTGTCTTACATCTGATTTTCAACATGTACAATCACCTTTAACATTGTTTAAAATGTAAATAAATACAACTTTGTAGTGAATAAGACTTAAACATTTCAAGATCTTGAGTTTGAAACGATTCATAAGTAAGTCCTAAGGTCATGAGTTTTCAAATAATATCAACAAGACAGGACAAAAAACATTTCCTTGTCTTACATCTGATTTTCAACATGTACAATCACCTTTAAAAGGTAAATAAAAAACAATTTGTAGTGAATAACACGTAACATTTCAAGGTCTTGAGTTTAAAAACGATTCAACTACAAGGCAGGACTAAAGAAAAACTACTTGTCTTACAACAAGTTTACAACACAGCGTCTCTGACACATAAATTACAGCACAACTTGAACAAGTTTTTCAAGTCACGGTGTCATGTACTCTTTCACTTGCTTCACATATGCGTGACCTGATCCTGAATATAAACCAATGGTACAATTAAAGCTACATTAACTTTACAATGTCAACGGATAATAGCCAAGAAGTTGAATTTAAAAACGATATGTGAGTCATTATCTCTTTATGAAATTTGAAATGTGCTAGGCAGAGATATTCCATATTTCTATAGCTTGATTTGAATTCATTTCATCATACAATTCAACTTTATGGCCAAAGTCAAAACCTGTCTTTCTTTGACTCTTTTTGATTTACTAAGGCTGATTCACGAAATTAACTACTTATTTTGGGCAAAATGTCTAAAGATAGGAGGCCAAAAAAAATAACTTTGGTCTTGTGTAGATGAAAATGTTCAGTTTAAAAAACCAGGCACAGCTTTGATTAGGAAAAATATATTTTAACTTACAGCTTCAGTTTGTCGGTAAAATCTAGCAACATTTGTAATTGGGAGGGAAACTTGTTTTTGAACATTTTTAATTGCGAGGGATTCAGAGTCACATTTTTTTTTCAAATGTGTCAGAATCCGAAGAATCCGTAAACCAACTAAATAAATCTGTTTCGCCTACAGATATGAATATCGCAGCTTATTGCTTCTCTACTTCAGTCACAGTATTATAAGAGCACCTTGCCAAAAGTCTTTCCTGTTCAGCATGTGTTTAACAAGAAAATCATGTTGCTTTTGAGTCTGAACAAGTAATCTTGTACATGTGTTGTAGCGTGAAGTTGTAAGCATTTAATTGAATTTTTTGGCCTTTTAAAAACACTCATCTGATCAAAAAGCTGGTCAAAGAGTGTATATATTAATTCATTAAATTGCGACACAAATTGAATTAATAAAAAAAAAAGAAACTGTTGGTTTTTAGTTTGATGTTCTGACAGCATATGTTGAATAAGAGAGACATGTTGCTTCACCAGTAATCGTGTACATCTGTTTTACAACGCTGACTTTTTTGGCCATTAATTTGATTTTTTTTAGCGTTTTGCATCAGTCTTCCAAAAAACACTGCACCTTTGCATAAATGATTTTTTAAAAAAATGCCTTTATCAATAGTATCCAGATTGTTGTAGACTTAAGTTAAATCTCTGAAATTAAAATTCAGATGAAAATTACCAATTTTAAGAATGAAATTGACATACAAATCGGCCTCCTAGATTCTCATTTTGAAAACTGGGCTGCAGTTACTTATAGACAGACAGACAGACAGACATATTTATTTCAGTATGGAGGCCTTCGGCCCATTATACAGGCATATAGCATGGATTGAGCAGTGTGCGCAGCAGTAACTTATAACACAATATAAACTAAACTTTTAGAATTATAATTTGAGAGTAATATTTGATATCTTATAGGATAGGTATGTCTGGGACTAACAAACAATTATCAAAACCTCCACAAATTTCTAGAACGCGGATATAACGAACTTCAAGGGACAAAAGAATTCAGTTCGCTATATCCACTGTTCGCTATTCATGTCTTGCATATCATATAGGGCTTTTGTTCGCTATATCCATGTTCGCTTTATCCGTGTTCGCTATATCCGTGTTCTACTCTATAAAAATAAACATTTGTTGTAGTATTGATTATTCAAGAGTCCCAAAAGCATAGTTCATGTAACATGATCAAAATGTCAGAAAGATAGGTTATGTTGTCAGTGATAGCATTCCAGAGTTTCTAATTGAATACTATATCACTCTACCTGGCAGGTAACAATCTCTTTGATGTGCGCACCTGAGCCGTTAGATCGTTAGTGGCCACTCATCTGTGAGACTGTAATCGTTACCTAATCAGAATAGATGGATTTTCTCGTTAACAAATAACAGTTAGCACTCACAGATAAACATATTTTTAAAAAGATTAATGCTTGTGAATAGTTATGTTTTCATCTCTCTACTGAAGTAATGACATTAAAAGATTATTCCACAGTATAGTGAATGTATGGTGTGTTACTTTACTGTGAGAGGATATTCAGCAGACCTTATACATCAAAGCTTCCCATGCTACAATTGTACCTGAGATGGTATTGGCTCACTGTTTTAGTCGGAGAACTTTATGAGTGTATCGTTACTTTAAAAAGAGAGATTTCCTACTTATCATCAGGATCAGAGTTTGAATCAAAGAATTATTATTATTTATTTATTTGAGATTTTGGTATCCTGTATTGAAGAAAACAATGAGTTTAAGAAGAAGTGATTCATGGAAAAACTGATCCCATGTACATTTGCCTTCACTTACTCTTCACCGCAAAATTCAGTTCAGTTCAAATTTTTCTGCGGGGGGCGGGATAGCGCAGTGGTTAGTGCATTCGGCTTCGGATCAAGAGGTCCGGGGTTCGAATTCCGCAAGGGGCAAGGCAACTTTGCAGTAGAGAACTGTTCTACACGCAGTAGGTTTCAGGTGCAATGCTACACTGATTTTCAGCGTAGTACCACCCATGGTTCGCTAGATCCAGCCGATGCTCGCAGGTTTCACCGCAATGCATGGCCACATGGCATTGCAGGCTTTCTCCCTGCCATAATACTAGCAGCCGCGATGTAAGTGAAATCTCTTGAAAGCAGCGTTAAACCCCAAATCACCTCACCTCTCCTCACCTTTTTCTGCGGCCCCAAATATTCTGGAATAATTTAACTTTAGCCAGTAAGCCAGTCGATTATTCCTATCGTTCAAAGTTGTCATTCCTGCATGAAAATTGGCAAATGAGAATGGTTTAATGCAGTTCTGCAGTGTTAATTCATTGATAAAAGGTTGAATTTTTATAAGTGTTAATTTGAAAAAATATTTGTATTTCAATAAATTTTTATCATTTGTAGTATGATAAGCACTTTTTAAGTAATGTCACTTGATATTTCTGATATTTCTTTTAACGATTCTCAACTATGCAGGTGTTCGGGGAAAAACCAAAAACAACCAATTACTAGTTGCAGGTGTTTTAATGTTAAGTGACATTTTGGACTTCTTTTACTGTTATGGTTTAGCTGTAAATACAAATTACTGTCATTTAGAAAATGTTATTTTCTCTGGTAGAATTTACCCTTTTAAGTTAAGATAATCTTCTGTTACTTTGCAAAATAAGTAGACAGTTTCAATTAAAGGTAGTAGTTGCGTATTGAAATTATCTTAGAATATAAATACAGCTATTAGTGCTATGGAACAACTTCGATCATTCAAGTAAATTGTAGTTAAACCAAGTGGCTGAATCATTAAAATCTGATGAAGAACAAGAGTTTTATTCTTTAAATCTTTCTAGAAAATATTCATGGTATGAGTCTGCAGGTGTTAGAATTCCACAAGTTACAAGATTTGTAGTTAACATAAACAGCTTCATTATAGTCCCAGGTAGTAATTAATTGTCAGCTCCCTGCACAGAAATTCTCTTCAACACTGTGGAGGAGTTATCTAGTCAACTCCTTGCATAGAAGTTTTCATCACCCCTGTCCAAGAGTTATCTAAAGGTTCCTTCCAAACATGTCTAGCAGCTCCTTGCACTGGGATTCTCTTCAGCCCTGCAGAGGAGTTATCTAAAAGTTCGTCCAAACGTGTCTCAAATCAGATACAGTCGATCAACGCCTTAGTTCCCACTCTGACAGAAGTTCATGTCAGCGTATTGATAATTCATTAGACGTCCCGCGAATTAGAAAACTGATGAGGCCTGCTTCCCTGCCACAATGAGGCTCTGGTATCGGGTTATGTGGTGTTGATAACGGAGATAGGAGATGCACGTGGAACGATGATGTATAACTTTGGGTGTTATAGGCGCTGTAGCACGTTTATTCGCTCAAATAAGTCGATGAAATGTATTTGAAAAATAATTTCACCAATAGTAAAACACCCTTCTCTCTTCGGAAAATCAAGTTACAAATGAGTGTATATGGTTCCGTAAAGCCATGGGAAATGTTTTTTGTCATTCGAAATAATAAAATGTGTTCACAATAAAATGGCCGCCATGCAATTTTGGCTTTATACGCAACACCGTTATTACCACTACGGATAATTGGTTTGTGTAATAAGATGTTTTACCCTCTGAAGTAAATATAAATGACATAAACTATCATTATAAATGGGAAATTTAAAAAAATAAAATTTGCAAAAAACGTGCTACAGCGCCTTTAATACTAGTGATGTGATGAGTCCTTGTTTGGTTGTTTTTTTGTTCGGGTTTAGTATTAAGGTGTTTTTTTTCTGTGAATGTTATCTGTTTTAGTTTGTTAAATCTATGGAGTGAATGATTGGTCATTAAATATTAAAAAAATTCCACAATAAAGTTTGTACTGTCATTTAATAAATATTTAGACATGAGATAAGTATTTGGACTTTAAATACGCAATCTGACATTAAATGAATAAAAAACGTTCTGGTTAATCATAAAGATATATACCGTTTTCTTCTGACACAGTATATTAAAAAGATACATGCTTCATTAAACACTCACTCACTCGCACTTCAATATGAATGACATGTTTATTTGAAAGTATTATCTCTTAGAGATAAAGCTCGATAAAAATATAACTATCTTGACAAAAAAAAAATTTCTTAGTGTAAATTTTATAATAGTTATTTCTTGTATAAAATATGAGTTATGAAAGTAATAAATTGTAATTCTAGCTTTGTCAATAATTTAGTTCATAATATGTTTTATAACCTAGAAGCTGCCATCATTTTGTGAAATTACAGTAAAATCTGTCCGTAACCTAAAATTAATAAAGAGCATTTTATATAAGAGATGGCAAGTAAAATGCAGGAATAGAAAAATATGAAGAAAATAATCACAACATTGCATGAACCATCCCCTTCTTATGCAATAACCAATAATTCTTCCCGAATATCAAATCACATTGCCAGTTTGACATCTGTGAGGAGTAATTTTCATGCAATTATTGCAATAAACATGCCAAAGTCATATTTTCTCTCTAAAGTGCCCATCATTAATCCAAATATTACAAGAAATTATTTCCCGAGGGCAGTAATTTAAAATGCTATTGTACAATACGTTATCATGAGTTCAGACCGTAAACATGATGTATGCTTTTGGAAACTTTATGGCCTTTCTTGAGGCTTGCCTGTAGCTTGAGACTTCCATTCATAGCTAGCCACAGGGTGGCAACAGCATGGAGAGTGAATTTACCTCAAGTTTGCATGAAACATTTTACAGTAGATGTATTTATACCAATAGAATTATGATTATTGTGATCTCAATATCACAGAATAATTAGAATAGAATATAAGCTAAATACAAATTTCAAGAGAGATTAAGTGCCGAAATCATTAAAAAATTGTAAAGGAATTACAACTAAATAAAACCATGTTGAATGGCAATTTTATTTACAAGATCCACTAATCATCTCTCCCGCCTGGACAAAATGTGCCCAAGCTATGGCTTTTAGACAGGTGTTATTTTATACACAACTGAAGCAGACATCAATGTAGTCTGTCATCCAGACCCCTTAATCTTTTAAACGCCTAGGCAAGTCTACAAGACTCTGAGCTCAGTTTAAGGCTGAAAATGAACACATCTCAGAGGCTCCTTTTTATTTTTTATTTATTTTTTTATTTTTTAAAATTTTATGAAATAATTCATTTCAGAGGCTAAATGTTAGACTAACATCAAAGTTGTTGGTGCCAGGAGCATGCATTAAAGTTCTCCATGCTGAGTACAGACACAGTTCATCACAAATAGTAGACTTGCTTTACAAGGGTTGGAGATAGGTGAATGTAAGGTTGAAATATAAGGTACTACCGTCTTGGAGTAAGACATAACAGAAGCATCAATATTCTTGATGCTTGGAGCCACATCATTGTTGTTGATGCTTGGAGCCACATCAATGTTGTTGATGCTTGGAGCCACATCATTGTTGTTGATGCTTGGAGCCACATCAATGTTGTTGATGCTTGGAGCCACATCATTGTTGTTGATGCTTGGAGCCACATCAATGTTGTTGATGCTTGGAGCCACATCAATGTTGTCCATACTGAATGGGTGATGTGATTTGGGATTTATGTATTTGCTTTAAAGAGTATTTCACGTTTCTAGTATTAATGCAGGGGAAAAGCCTGCAACACCAGTGTGGCTTTGCATTGTGGTTAAACCTGCTAACCATGGGTGGTACTGCGATGAAATTCAGTGTAGCATTGCACCCAAACCTTGCAACACAAAGCTGAGTCCCTGGCGAGATGCGATCCCCAGACCTCCCGATCCACTTGCCAACCACTGCACTATCCAGCCCCAGCTTTGGTCGCCTCCCTGTTCATCAATGGTGCTCACACCAATGTTGTTGGTGCTGGGAGCATACCGCCTGTGTCTGTGTCCAGATGTAATTGATCCATGCAGTCACATCACACTTCCACCACAGGGAGCAACAGGGCAAATTCGATAAGAACTGTTGCTCTTCAAAACAAACCCAGCGGAGGATTTCAATGAGTTCCTGTTGATTTACAAAACAATTTGAATCGCTGGATTTGGATCACTGAGTTGTTTCAGATTATTATCTATGTCCATATCAGAAGTGTGTGTGTTTGAAATTTTGTTGCTTGTCAAAACAGCCCTGCATTAGGAGTTTGACGAGTTTCTGTTATGTCTCAAAACAATCTGAATCTGTGGAGTTTCATGCCTGGCGTCAGTAGGATACAGTTGATGAAATTTGGCTAGTCAAATCAGGCATGAAGATGGTTTTGTTGATTTTCAAAACAATGTGTGCAATTTGCATTGCAAGCTTTCGAATGCTTTACATTTCTATACATGGTGGAGGTAACTTTCATTTTATCACTTTATGAGGGGTACATCTTTCTGCAAAGAGCCTTATGATCATCTAACATTAATTAATTAATTAATTAATCAATTATCATTAATTATTTGAGCAAGGCCACTGTTACCTAAAGTTGATAAAGACATTACACTTAAGAGTATTAGACTGTTAAGGACAGCATAGATGATTTCTATTACACGGGCCCTCTCATCAGAAAACTTCTGTCTACCATTTTGGAACTCTTCATTACTTGAGGTTAAAATATCACTTCCTGTTTCCAGAATTAGATTTTGTCCGACTTGTTAGGTTGATTGTAAAGACATTTACGCATCAGGACAGCATCCCTGATTCTGTTAGCCTAATTGCTTCCCCCAACTCTAAAGAGGAGTGCTTGACCGTGTGCACAAGTAGATCTAGCTTGTAAATGAACGAACAAATCTTTCACCCGATCGAACGAGGTATCAAAGTGGTTTAGAGTCGATTTTGTTGCATTAGTATGCGGATCAGTGATACTAAATCAGGAAGATCTCAAGACGTATGTTTGTTCTTTTTAAGAAATGAATTGACTCTATGTCAAGCTTTGGACTTGTAAAAATTTGAAAAATAAGGTACCCAAGGAAATTGGACAGGTCATTGAGAAACCTTCATTGCAAAAACTTTTTGAAAACTTGGAAGTCAAGTAAGAACAATTAACAGTTATTTCTCTTGCAATAAAGAAGTTGTTTATCCATAGCCCATTGAATAAAGAAGTTGTTTATCCATAAATAAATATTCCAAGTTCATTTGATAAATATGAAAACCTTCTTTGCATTAGTATGCATTAGTATAAAGAAAGCCTCAGTTAAATTTCGGCCAGAGTTTTATTGTGAATATTGAAACAAACCTCAAATCAATGTACAGACATAAGAAATATACAGACATCGGGATTCCGAAGATGATTGTGATGTGGTTATGTCGATATGATTCGATTTCATTACTGCCAACCAAGAAGGTTTCATTTCAGTATGCAATATAAGGTTTCTGCAGCCTTGCCTCCTGTCATTAATATACAATCTCATTATTGTAGTGAAGATGCTGTAATCACACCTGAAATGTCAAGTGGATTGTGATACTGTAAATGTAGACATGATTTATTTTCATTACTGCTAACAAGATAAGGCTCTGTCAAGATTTCCAGCTTCGAGGCAATCACGGTATTGATTATTCAGTCGAGTCACCTGAGATTTCAAAGCTCTCTGTTGTATAGCAGTGTCTAATTATATAGACTTGCACAACAGGTAATAGATGCATTAAATAAAATCCTTCCTTGTAAAATAATATGGATTATCAACAACTTTCTATCCTGCAAGGGACGTAACAACAGGTAATAGAAGTAATAAATAAAATCCTTCATTGTAAAATAATATGGATTATCAACAACTTTCTATCCCGCAGGGGACGTAACCAAAACTAAATGCAAGGATTTATACAAGCATATATGGTGATTGAAATGTCACATGTTTCATGTATTCGCTATCTAAACTACATGTATTTAAAATTATTTTTATATCATTTTTATGGTATTCCAAATTATAACAATGATTTTCAATGGTTTTGAGATAATATTTGTTCACTATGCGGTTTCAGTGATATAACTGTACTGTCCTACTCTAGCTGGTGAATTTCAATGAAGCCTTCATTAATTCCTTTCCTCTAATGTGATTTTAAACCTTTAGAATGATATACAGTAAATGCAATGAAAGGTCTTACCTTGATAAAAATTTCAATCATCTGTTTAGGTAAATTACTAGTCTAAGAATCAGTGAGCCATTTAACAAGCTCTTAGAATGTAAAGTCGACCTTAATTAATTATCTTCATGAATGTAATGGAGACCACATCTCGTATGACAAGTTTTGGCTTTTAGGAAAACATTATGGAAATGATAAATGATAGGAAAATGCCAAGGGAAAGAAGATAATTAGAGGATTCTAACCTGTTTCTTGCTGTGAAAATGATACATCATATGACGGTTAGATTATTTTTCATTTTGCTATAGTTGTTTGGCGCCAAGGATATATTTCGGTAAAAAATCACACATTTTAATTTGATATTTCATAAAGAGTATTTTCTTTCATCAGCCAGGAAATTAAACAGTGTTCTCATTGTACTGGATGTTTGAAATATTATTTATCTTTATAGTGAACAATGATAATTTTCCAATATTTTGAGCAGTGTTTCTCAAATAGCTTGCTTCACAAAGATAGAACTGCAGTAGAATTGTCTTCGGTGTCATTATACTAGAATCCTTAAGATATTAGCAATTCACGAATAGCAAGCTTGTCCAAGACGTGTTTACTCTTTTCCACCACTACGAGTTTAACCATATCACTATAGAGCCCAGTCAAAATCTTGTATATGATTATGTAATATGAATTTTCAATATTATTCAATACTTTTATGAATTTATAAATTCTTTTAATTTTCAACTTGCTGCACAAGATGTGCGGACTCTACTCAGCGAGAATGAGTTTAAACGTATCATTATACAGCTCAGTCAAAATTTTGTATATTATTATGATACAAATATTCAATATTATTCAATTCTTTTATATTTACTAATAAATTCTTTTGATTTTAAATTTTCAGCACGAGATGTGCGCACTCTACTCACCGAGTACGAGTTCAACCGTATCATGATGGAGAACATTCCCAGGCCGTATTGGATTACCTACCCTAAACAGCTGCGAGAAAAAAGAGTTGTCGGAATTTCAACAAAAGAGCACAAAGTTCGTCATCATGTAAGTATGAGCAGTATATTATAATAATAACTCTTTAATGTCAACTATAAAATATTACATAGTAAATTCCATTTAGTGTATTTTTCACCCAGCAGAACAGTGCAGCACCAGTTCAAGCAGTGTCCTATCCTTATAATGCTGAGTGTCAAGCAAGGAAGCAACAACTCCCATCTTTTAGAATCTTTATTATTATGCTAGCAGGAATCAAAACCCTGATTTTCCGGGCTGGTGAGTGGACACTCTACCAACTGAGCTACAAAGCTGAGTATCAAAAGGTTGAACAATATACAGCTGTAAGCACTGATCAGTGCATGTATATCACACTAGTACTTTGTGCTATTAAACATTTTGTTTTCAGATATTCATATTTATTTGTTTATTTTTCAGGGAACATACGAACACTATAAACATGTGACAATATTGATAACGTTGGATGGTAAAAGATACAAGATCAAGCTGGAAAGAAATGAGTAAGTTATTATCTTATTATATTATTAAGTCTTATTTTTAGAGCATTATTAAACAAATATCACCAACAAAACCAGAGGCGGCAAGATAGTGTATGTTTGGCTTCGGATCAAGAGGTTCGTGGTTTGCATCCCGCCAGGTGCTCTGCAACTTTATCTGTGGTAGAGAACTGTTCTACACGCAGTAAGGTTTGGGTGCAATGCTACACTGAATTTCAGTGCAGTACCACCCATGATTCGCTAGTCTAGCATGCAGGTTTCACCACTATACATAGCCACATGGTGTTGTTGGCTTTCTCCTTGCCATAATACTAGTAGCCGTGATATGAGTGAAATACTCTTGAAAGCGGCGTTAAAACCCAAATCACCTCACCTCACACCTCACACCTCACCTCACCACACCACACCTCACCACACCTCACCTCGCCTAACCTAACCACACTTAACCACACCTAACCTAACCTAACCTCACCTCACCTAACCTAACCTAACCTAACCTAACCTAACCTAACCTAACCTAACCTAACCTAACCTAACCTAACCTAACCTAACCTAACCTAACCTAACCTAACCTAACCCCAACCCACCCCACCAGAAGTTTGATAATACTATTATATACCCCACCCCACCCCACCCCACCCCACCCCACCCCACCCCACCCCACCCCACCCCACCCCACCCCACCTCACCAGAAGTTTGATTATACTATTATTTCAATGCTAAACGTGGAAAACATAACACTCCTCCATATTGATCCGTGTAGGTATACAATCAATAAAGTTGTCCTCAGTTCAACCTAGGAATTACATCAAAGGAATACATTGTTTTTAAAGCATTGTCAATGACAACAATGTCAAGTGTTGACTGTGTAGGCCTTGTAAGGATGCTGTAAACAAGCGAGCAGGGTCGAAATTTGTCATCGTTCACAATCAATTATCAATACCATTAGTTTTATCGAAATGATTGTAAAAACACATTTATGATGTGAGAAAGTAAAATATACTTTAAAGGAAAATTCAATTAATTTTTTCACCCAGCAGATAGAGTTAAAAATCAAATTAGCATGTTTGTAGTGAAAGTGAAACTTTTTTTGAGGAAACAGAAATTTTGCTATCAATCCACGACTGTCTATTTGAAACACTACATTATTTTTATGAGCACTTATAGCATAAAAGCACAAAGTTTCTTTTCATAGTCCCTTTAAGACTTTGCAGCAAATGTCTTGCATAACGTTGTCATTCTAATTTGAATTTATTAATTTTTCCTTTGCGTATATATTTCAAAGGTAACATATGTTCAATAAATAATTGTCCTTCCCTTCTAATAATGAAATAATTTGTTTTAATTACTCACTCATTTAATTTCAGTGCCCTCCTGTCAGGGGGGATACAGGTGAAACACTACATCAAAACTCATCAACAGGTCATCACACAGGTAAGTCTTTCTTTACCTGCATGTATCGATACTTCATACCTGTAAAATACCCATAAATTTGTGTGTACATATCACTGGTGTATAATGATTTTGAGTGTACAGGTTACAAATAGTATGAAACATCTTTGAGACAAAACTCTGATTCGAATTTCTTAGTTTAAATTAAAACTTAATGAAATTAGATGAAGAAAATCCTTGACTAATGTTTGCCCAAACTCCCTGGGGAGTATGTGAGACTCCACGTTGGCACGGTTGTCAAGAGTAATGGATCATTAGTAGCTTTAAGTCTATTTTTTCCTCAAACTCTCTCTTTTAGTTTCTCGCCCTCATTACTCATCCTGCCAATTTAGACAAGTATAAATTATCCCAGCTTTTATTTCATGAGTCAGACACAAGCAATTGATTCTTGTCCAACCGTTTAACCTCAATGCTCAATGAAATATTTTGTAGGGTGCAAATGATTCACTCCAATTTTCTCAATTTTTAACTCGGGGATGTAATCTTTGAGAAATGCTGTCTATTCGATGCAAATATTTAGTGATTACCTTCTATTCGTAATTTATGATTTTGAAAGGTTGTTAGTGTTTCACTGCCAGTTCATAATTTTTCTTGATCTTGTGTACTTCACACTTGTTTTGTCTAATATTATTCCCTCTTGGTCACAAAGAGCCATATCATTCATCCATGACGATGAGCCTTGTCCATTTTCCTTTTTTGTCCAAATTCAAATTCAAATATTTCACTGAATCATGCCTGAGGAAAGCTTGTCCAGATTTAAAAAAGATAATCTGAATGAAATTCATTCCCACTGAAAGCATTAACGACATCATGATGTATTTTTTATCTGATTTCAATTGTCCAAATTATGAATAATTGATTTTTCTTAAATATTAATATTTCCCATGACTCATAGGTTTCTCATCTTCCCATCAGATTACTGTATTGAGATTCGGTGATCTTTCCTCTTTAGGCTGACCTCCCTAGTTTGCACAGTAGTCAATTCTCTCACCCCGTCGATTGATACAACCAGATCCTCGAAAATTATGGAATATGAATAGCTGTCAGAATCTTGTTTGATCAAGAATTTCACATCATCTTCACAATCCGTTATGATGAATGAACGACGTATTTCAGCTCAGATATTGTCTTTCGTTGGCAGAAATGTTATAGAATTCTGTTTTTGATCATAATTTTCACATCACTTTCACAATCAGGTTGATTGAGTAGATTAAGATGTATTTCAATATTTCTTGATGCCATCTTGTAGTCTCTATGAATAAGTTTTGATGATTAAGAAAAGTATATTGTCAAAGTCATTTATCAAGAAAGTGCAAACAAACAGACTACGATTACCGGTAATTTGATAACTTTTGTTGCATCAAGAATTTGGACATTTACGTCTTAGACATTTATCAACAACAATTAAATGGACCGAGAAATATTTCACTCAATTAAATGATTATTTTACTGACCTTATTTAAAAGCTACATAAATTGGGAAACTCCAATAAGTTTCATACTCTGCTGTTAAGAAAGTTAAACTTTGTCGAAGTATTGCTCTTGGTACTTGACAGATTTATTGAAGAGAAGACAAATATTTTATGGATGATCAACTCCTTTATTAAAATAGCAACGTTTTGGTAAACCGGGAGATCCTTATACCGTTATCAAGCATATGGGAGAGATGATAAAAACAGAGGTTATATACATGATACATGTTGATATGATAGTAGACAGTAGATTTATTGAAGCTACACTTTCTCCAAAAAGAGGTTACTCAAATCCTAGCCATATCTTCTGGGGAGTGAAGGTAACTATTATGCCAAAATGTAACTAGACTCTATACAAAGACCCAAAATGTTAGAAATAGCAGTGATTATCTTTTATTAGTTAGTTCAATTTCTCACTCACCTGCTAATGTTATTTCACTTAAAATTAGCCAACAAGCACAAATTAACAACCAGATTTTTAGACTGAAAAAATAAAAACTGTTCAATGTAGGTCAGGAACAGCAGTTTGTAAAATAATTTAAAAGATAGTCAGCTTTAAAGATTAATTTTGTTAAGTTTGTTGGAGAGTAGTGTTTACTGTAAATTGATCACTCAGAATGGGTTAGCACTGAATAGTTTAAAAAGTGTTAATTGGCAAAATCATGAACAATTACCAACCAGGCCAGAAAGTTGCAGTTTACAGGGTGCAGACTGACTTGTCTTATACACAGGAGGTTGAGTAGTGCAGTGGTTTGTAGGTTAATTCTAATCAAAGAGTCTTGAGTTCAAATCCCACCAACTTGATCTGCTGAAGAGAACTGTAGTTAATGCAGTCACTTTTCAATGTTTCTTCAGGTAGCTCCAGTTTTTGGCCCACCTGTTAGTGTTATGACACTTCTTAGGCAGGAAGTTAAATGTTGACATGACACAGTGCTGTTTTACATTAGCTGGTCTTGTCTGTTTCTACTTATTTGTTTACTTACCTTCTAATACTTGTATACTTCATCCTGATCTGGCTTTCGGCCAAATGGGGTTCAAGAAGTTGCCTATTCAACAAAAAGTCTACTAAATCAAACCAATGATTAAGTTTTTAAGTCTGTTTGTTTACTTAATGTAATAATTTCAATAAATTGGTTTTCTGTATTTGATTTTATGATCTTGAAATAATTATTTTCTTAACCATATTTTGGCAATCTTTGTCTTTCTGGAAAGTTTTGGATACAAAATTGACTGAATATGATGTGTCCTGCTAATTTTACCCCACTCAGATTTCAATATTTGAGAGAGTCTAACTTTCAAATGCATCAATAAAACCAGAACAGATGGACAATTGTTTAACCTGTTGGTTTAAGGCTACTTTCAACAATCAAAGCCTGTTGGTTACCTATCCATGTTGACATCTGTTCTTTGAAATGTATGACCGTCGCTGCTGTGGATGTGAAGAAAGCTGATATATAAAACCTACCCTAAGTACCAATATGCACTGCTATAGGCAGATAACCTGCGGGTTAAATAGAAAATCTCACCCAAGTGTCTTCTGATATCAAATATATCAACACGAGTTGATAAAAGTTACAAATATCCGAGGCTTTTATCAACGAGTGTTGATATGTTCGATATCAGAAGATACGAGGATGAGATTTTCTTTATCATCCAAAATCATTCTTCATTTGTTTTAATGAAAAATGAACATGTCTGAACACAAAAGTGCCATTTGGCTTCCAGCGATGTGATGTCATAGCATTGTGACGTCATCATGATTATGACATCATAGCATTGTGATGTCATTACTTGATGATGCAAAATCATTGTCATGTCATGTAGCTGACGCCAACAGGGCATTGTTCAAAATCTACTGTCAAAACGATATCTCCTAGGAGATATTGCTTGATCTCACACAAGCGATATCTCCTGTGGAACACAGTTTTGGGTGATAAAGGCTGCTATCAACAGTCAAGGTATTTGGAAACCTATCAAAGTTGACGTCTGTTCTTTGAAATGTATGACCTTCCCTGCTGTGGATGTGAAGAAAAGTTGATGTATAAAACCTACCCTAGGTACCAACATGCACTGCTATAGACAAGTAACCTGCGGGTTAAAGGCTGCTATCAACAGTCAAGGTATTTGGAAACCTATCAAAGTTGACGTTTGCTCTTTGACATGCATGACCTTCAGGGCAGAATGTGGAAGACGTCTGATGAATTCCATTCCTTACCTCCCTCACAGTACGCGGCTGTCCTGGTTTATCTGTGCAGTAGTGACCTGATATAGTAAAGACTATATTACTTAATACAAAAAGGATTATGTCATTTTATTTTCCTTGATATAAATTATAAATCAAATTGTGAGATGACAGTTTACTCTTGTCAGTCTAAAATTTTAAATTATAAAAATATATTTATTTTTCATGATTTCATATGAATATGTCAGGAATTTTTCTTTTCAGTTATATTCATAATCCCGGTAGATGAATGAAATAAATCTTTTATAACTCGCAACGAAATCCCTAAGTGTCTCTTTCATTAAAGAGACTTTCTCCATTGGAGGTAATTTTCAAACCAAATTTGAAGTTGTTAAGAATACAGCAGATAACTGATGATATGATATGAATGATATTCTAAAGCCTTAATCACTCCTCATTATCATTTACTCTTTTCGTAAGCTAAAAATATGCCTGCCAGGAATTGAGCCATTTTCTCTGCCTGTTGTAATTATGTTGTCTCCACTTCTTTACGAGAATAACTGTTTTCTTTACACCATATTGGCATGACAGGCAAAGGGGGAAAAGCGCTTCTTGCATAGCTGGGTCCATAATTACCGGCCTTTGTGGAATTCTTTCTAGACTTGCCCAAATTCTTTGACTTTATTTTAGCTTTCTTTGAAGAAACAAGTGCAATTTATGAAGAAATCCTTTGAATACCACCAGGAAATGGCCGTAATGCGTATTTTGCATATAATCACAATTCTACTGACTAGTTATTGCTATTGACAGTCACCGGTCTTTTGACAGTCTATTTTTGACCGATTCATGTTTTTTAAGATTTTATTTCAAGTGAAAATAATGGTTTCTACGATCTTGGACAGTCAAAGATTCTTCATTTCTGAAGAATTCTGTTGTTCAAGGTTTGATGAAGTGCAAATTATTGTCTTCATGACCTTTTTAGAGTTGGAGTTCCATCATTCTTCAAGAGTTCTATTCATCATTTTAGATGAAGGGATAATAATGATCTCTGCGACCTTTCAACAGTCTAAGATCCTTCATTCTCCAAGAGTTCTGTTTCAAGATATCAGTTCATTTAAAACGACGAGCAGTGGAGGGAATTGATCACACAACCTCATGCCTACATCCATGGAACTGTTTTATATTCCTGGATCGCTATGATATTTATGTCCCTAATGTGCTCAATGATAGAAAGGTGGTTTGCTGTGGTTCTTCATGGGCGCATCATTGACAGCCGGAACTATGAACCTGAAAGACTGTATTTTCTGACATTGTACATTGGCGCTTTATCGAAACTATGGATATGAAAGTCTGTTGTTTCTGACATTGTGCATTGGCGCCTTATCGAAACTATGGATATGAAAGTCTGTTGTTTCTGACATTGTGCATTGGCGCCTTATCGAAACTATGGATATGAAAGTCTGTTGTTTCTGACATTGTACATTGGCGCCTTATCGAAACTATGGATATGAAAGTCTGTTGTTTCTGACATTGTACATTGGCACCTTATCGAAACTATGAACCTGAAAGACTGTATTTTCTGATATTGTACATTGGCGCCTTATCGAAACTATGGATATGAAAGTCTGTTGTTTCTGACATTGTACATTGGCGCCTTATCGAAACTATGGATATGAAAGTCTGTTGTTTCTGACATTGAACATTGGCGCCTTATCGAAACTATGAACCTGAAAGACTGTATTTTCTGATATTGTACATTGGCGCCTTATCGAAACTATGGAGATGAAAGTCTGTTGTTTCTGACATTGTGCTTTGTATTGATCACACCACTGCATGCATGAACTGTTTTATGTCCCCGGATCTCTCTGATATATAATGTACTTGATGTGCTCTGTGTCTGAAAAGTTGTATGTTCTACTTTGATGTGGTTCTTCATCGGGGATTTGTCAATGACCACCGAAACTAGGATTCTTAAAGCATGTATGTAATGGCTGTAGATCTGACATTGTACAATGGTGCCTTATCAAAGTTAGTCGGAACTTTGAATATGAATGGCTGTATTTTCTGACAGTGTACAATGGTGCTTTATCAAAGTTAGTCAGAACTATTTGTATGAAAGCCTGTATTTTCTGCCGTTTGTATAGGTACCTCATCAAAGTTAGTTGGAACTACGAACCTGAAAGACCGTGTTTTCTGAGACTGTACAATGGTTAATCCTGCCCAAGTGTCTTATCAAAACTAGTCGGAACTATGAATGTGAAAGTCTCTAGTTTTTTACATTGTTCAACCACGCCTTGTCAATGTCATTGAAAACTATGAACTTGTATTTTTTCGAGAATTTCAATGAAATGTTTCCAAGTCTTTGGTATGGAAGCTAATTATTAGAAATTCTTTAGAACTCTAAGAGCTTTTTCAAGGGAAGAAATGGAAACCAAATGCAGCTCAAAACATGCACAATTCATATTGTCAAGACTTTATTTCAGCAGAGGCTTATAGATTTTCTTACTATGGAAGAATTTTGCATAGACATGCTCTATGCATTAATACAAATATTTGGCATTACTGTATGCTGTTTAATAAAAAAAAATATTTCAGCATGAACTAATGCATTTTATTGCCGGCAAAGGAACCTCTTTTAGGGGAGAACAGAAATTTGCAAGTCAATATAAGTGCCCATATGCATATCAGTATAGCTAATAGTTTACATGGAGAGTGAACTTCAGAATTTGCTATAATTTGTCTTGCGCATAAAAGATCTTTCTTTGCATTTGTCCTCAAAAGCAGGAATTTAGCATGAGATCAAAGAATTTGCAATTCTGTGGCAATGAGCACGAGGACATGCCCATGTTGTCAGAATCTTTTTCACAGTAGATAAGCATTGGAATTTTCTACTATAGGTCCTGAAAATTACAACTACACATTTCTGTTGAAGGAACCTTGATATTTTATTGCCGTCCATGGCATTTCTTTTTTGCAATAATTACAGAAACTGCAATTTTCTCTAATTGATCTTGAGAATTAGGAATGTTCTTTTCTAATTGTTCTTAAAGGCAGGTAATTGTTTTGGAATTTTCTGTATTTCTACAAGCACATTGTACTCTACTGATGTGGTCATAAGCAATTGTTTTGCATGGAAGCCCTACTGTAGAATTTGCTTTTCATCCTTGCATGTAAGTGGCCTGAAAGGCAGTTATTTTGCAAGGGAGCTAAGAATTAGTATTTTCTAGAAGTCGGCATTCAAGTTGAGCTGAAAGTAGGCAAAGGTAGTTGTATGATAAGAATTTGGTTATTTTAGCAGTTGTTTTGCATGAAAGCTAAACTGTAGAATTTGCTATTTGCTATTGCTTGCATTAAGTCTCCTCAAAGGCAGGCATTTTGCAAGGGAGACAAGTATTTGTATTTTCTGCATGCACAAAGATCTGTTAGTATTGTAGTCCAAGGCAGTTGTATGATAAGAATTTGGTTACTATATGATGAAGTTGATAGTTCTGGTTGGCTAAGAGTGCAATGTTCATCTAGGATTGTAATCTCCCAATAGACATGGCCTCAGTTTTATTATTCATGTAAGTTAGAACGAGAATGTTTGCTTTGAGACATGAAGAAATAATATATGATGCCCTTGTCAGTGTGTGAAATAAAGATTGTATCAAATGGGTTTTATGTCACCTTGAGTTATTGAATGTATGAAGCTGTCAACAGATTGTTATGCAAATAGTGAACCGGAGAAAAATTGCCTATTCAAATTAACGAATCATTAACGGATTAAGGATCATTCATGCTCATCATTATTAGGCAAAGGGGTTATGGATATTTGGGAACCATGACATCAAAATTAGCTGAATTTCATGCACACATTGTAAACTTCAAGCTAATACTTTATTTTGTTAGTTATTTATATATTTGTATATTGATAAGTGATAAAGGTGTCCACTGTCATCCTTCTAATTGGTGGCTTTCCGAAGAATGCATTCAGTTATTATCAGAGTAATTGCACATTTGGAAGATATATAAACATAAGAAAACATAATTCCCAAGTGGCTGATAAAACGGATATACAAGTTTTTATTTTATAAAGTAGTAACATAACATAAAAAGTTATTCCCATTTTACTTTTCTTTGCCACTTGCAGCTGTGCAGGCCATTGCAGGAAGTAATTTTTTCCAGTGGATAAATTTCGGATAACAGTTGATTTTTCCTAACACATACCTTCAAACCATGTTATTATTAAAAATTTAGCTTTTTCTCCAAATTTCAATTCTTCCTTATGTATACACATAATTCCATTCTGGATGATAAATGAAGATTTTGCTCTGAAACTCACATGTGCCAATGTCTATTCCCATGATTGTTGTGAATGATACAAATGTTCCTGATTACGGCAATTTATTTCAACAATAGTGCTGTAAATGTTATCATCTCAATAAATACCAATTCCTATCTTCAAAGCCTCTGATATAAGATAGACTTACGTATGATAAGAGTAAGCAGATGGAGGTTTATGGCAGTTTGTCATTGCTAAGGGCACTACAATATGGATCCACCAACATCTCTATTAGAGATTAGCTACCAGGATAAACAAATTAGATTTAGGGGAGGTCGATAATTAAATGAATTCATGTAATTTTCTGGAATAGGTAATTTCCTAAAAACAAATCCTGTAAATTTGCAACAGCTAGTGTTGTCTCAAATATGATATTGTTACATTTGGTCAGTATATAAACGGCATGTATTTATTAATTCATCAAAAATGGTGGTTTGATCAGAGTACAATGTTCTTGTTTGGTTTCATTACTCTAAACCTTACTCTTTGATATCTAAGGTCCATCCTCTAACATCATACACCTTAGCAAGATGTCTTTTGGCTTTGAGCAACAATTGAGTCCTGATGTTAACATTTTAGCTGTTGAACTATCTAGTACAAAATAATTCATAATGGTTTTGATAAATACTTTCAGATAAAAATTTAAGTCACTTTGGTCAAATTGTTATATGTATGTCAGGGGCTAAGATTGTGGATTAGTGGGGCCCAAATACTGACAATGTTTCTGCATCTTTGTCTGCTGTAGAGAACTGTTCTATATGCAGTAATATTCCAGAAAGTAATTTAAAGTGAACAGGTTCAGTCAAAGGATGTAAATTTCAGATATAGGCCCAGATATAATTTGTTCATATCATTCCATTAAACATGTGTCACAAAATTCTGATCTTTTAAAGTAATTTTGTTACATTTCAATATGTTAACAGGATCAGGGAAAGGATGTCAATTTCAGATAAATGTCTAAATAAAAAAAACCTATTTTTCAATCACTTTGGTCAAAACATTAAAGCCTGTAGCATTATAACCTGCTGTTTTTAAACCATCCTCTAAGTGGTAAATGCATATGCTTCTCCATTAGCTCCGTCCCTTGATGGCTGTTGGAACTATGTAATGGTAGTTCTATATTGATTAGGCCATGGTGTCATTCCACAGTGTTATTCCACAGTGTTAGGCCATGGTGTTATTCCACAGTGTTAGGCCATGGTGTTATTCCACAGTGTTATTCCACAGTGTTAGGCCACAGTGTTATTCCACAGTGTTATTCCACAGTGTCCGGGTGTTAGCTTCCAATAGCGTCCCGCATCATGTGTAACAGTAGCATATTGGAGGGGAGTTAGTAGACCTCCCCCCATGACTGTGAAAATAAGAGCCTTTGATACAGTCTAGGTAAACTGAATACACAAATGTTGTCCTGCCCCACAACTGTGTAAAAAGTAAGAGCCTTCAATACAGTCTAGATCATGAACTTTCCCAACAGTTTATGACATTATTCTAAGCTTTCAACATGAATTCTTCCTTTTTTGACACATTACTCCAATGCTAATCCAAAGCCCAGAGCTTCTGCTGAACCGTATGCTCATTTTGTTAAAGTAGTTGAAATAATTATTCTAAATTTTCAACATGAATTCTTCCTACTTTGACGCACCACTTCAATGCTGTTCTAAAGCTCAAAGCAAATTCTGAGCCATTATCTCATATTGTTGAAGCCGCTGACAATAAATGAACTCGCAGCTGACAATAAATGAACTCTTCATATTTCAATGCAATACTTCAATGCTGTTCCAATATCCAAAGCACATGTTTGACAATTATCTCATATAATGAAAATATTATTCTCAATATTCCACATGAATACTTCACATTTTGATGTCCTAGTTCAATGCTGAACCAATGTCTCATATTTTTGAAGTAGTTTAAGATATTATTCTTAATATCCCACATAAATAATTCACATTCTGATACCCTAGTTCAATGCTGTTTCAAAGTCTAAAGCATATGCTGAAACAATATCTCATATTGTTGAAGAAGATAAAAATATTATTCTCAATATTCCACATGAATACTTCACATTTTGATGCCCTAGGTCAATGCTGGACCAACATCTCATAATGTTGAAGAAGTTGAATATATTCCACGTTAATACTTCACACTCTGACACCCTACTTCAATGGTGTTCCAAAGCCTGAAGCATATGCTGGACCATTAGCACAGATCCCTGTATGGATGTGAGACTATGATAATGGGATGCTGTATTGATTAGCAATGTCTCTTGTCCGACCTCTGCCTACTGAAGTTGGAAGGTGTCCATTTGTCACTGGTGCTGCTACCAGAAGAGGGTACAACCTGTAGACTTTCCTTTGGTCTTCCTCTTTCATGGAATTAATTACTATCCATAGAACTTGTTCTCCTTCTTTCGTTTAATTAAGAGGAGGATAAAACCGTCATCAATACAGAAGAAGCAGACTTTTGTAGTAACACGTTTCGGGGGTTAGATCCCAATCACCAGGCCCCGTCTCTGCATCGTTCATCCTTCTGTGGATCTGCATGCTGTGGTCATAGTCTAACATTGAGCCTCTGAAATGAATTTTTGTTTAAATTTCAAAATTTGAAAAAAATAAAATTAAATAAAAAGGATCGACCCTCTTACAAAACCATCATCAATACATTAAGCCATCTGTAGGAGGAGCAGAATCTTGTAGTTATATGTTTCATGGGCTAGACCCCCTTAATCAGGTCCCTTCTCTGCATGCTGATATCCCTACCACTATTTTTAGACAGGGCGTCTAGCGCCTCCTTGAACATTGTTCTTTCCTCTAATATACAACTTTGTTCTAAAGAATAAAAATTATGTGGTCGAACGCAAATGTTTTCATTAAACATTCCAAATTTTGTAAAGTCACTGGTTATTTTTATTTTTGGAGATCTTTATCATAAACTTCCCTTTGGTCTTTCAATTAAAATACAATGTTGATCATAAATTCAAAATTAGAATATGTGAAAGATATTTATGATTTTATGTGTCTTTATGCTTGATATCTGCTAGATTATCAGTCTCAATTTCATTATTTTAACCTCATCTTCATCTCTGTAATAGTATTTTTCAAAGAAAGGTCAGAATCCTTTATCCTTTATATATTCCAATGACGATATGCACCATATAGATCAAAGCCAATATCTACCAAGGATGAGGTGCATGTGCCTTATGTTTTCATTTATCGGCCACTATCTGCGTTCAGTTGTGTTGTACTACACAATGGGCCTACGTGTCTGCACTAAGTGCAGTGAAGTGCCTGAACCAACAGCACAGAAAAAATGGCTTAGACTTTCTTGCGGTCTCCTTTACCATTTGACTTTGAATTAGAGCTCGACAACTTTATCTGCAGAAGAATTGTTTTAGAAATTAACATACAGTGTATGAGATCAGCTAACAAAGTAGAGGGCTTGAAAGTTTAAAGCTGTCAGACTTGATGTATGAAATTAAAACAAAAGCAACATTGTCTGTTTTGATTAACAGTTAATGCCACAATGCTGTTCAATATTGTCTCTTTTTGTACATAACAGTAAAATGCCAGAATATGAGTATGGAATAAGGCTAGTCCAATCTGCCAACCTTTTGTCCATCATGAAAACTTACTAACATTTTGCAATTTAGATTGACAAAGTAACGGCTTTGGGCTGGTTTCAAGCATACATTGAGAATATCCATAATATAATTCTTATGGTGTAATGCCACACTGCAGTTTATCATAGTCTCATATTTTACACTGAGACATATCCGTATCAGCGAAATGCCTGTAGAATATCCATAACAAACTGATACACATATAGCCTGGGGTAATGTACAACCCTAAGTGTGTATGCTAATGCAGTGCTGTTATGCCTCTGTGAGTGTGGAGTGCCTGTAAGAGTTACATGCACATTCTACAGATACTGGCTACAGGAACAGGTGCTTGAAGTGCTAGGAGAGTAAATTCACCTCTTACTCTGTCATCTATGCCTTGGACAAATTAAACATTGCCATCAAATTGTTTATTACTCTGAAACTGTGAATATGAAATTCTCCATACTAAAGTGATCAAGAACTTTCCTTGTGTTACCTGCTTTAACTGGTTACCAACAGTTAGATCGACATTTCAAGTGGTTACCACGTACCTTATCATTGAATATTAGGTAGAAACATTACTGCCAAGTAGTTTAATACTGTGAATATGAAATTCTCCACACTAAAGTGATCAAGAACTTTCCTTGTGTTACCTGCTTTAACTGGTTACCAACAGTTAGATGGACATTTCAAGTGGTTACCACATACCTTATCATTGAATATTAGGTAGAAACATTACTGTCAAGTAGTTTAATACTGTGAATATGAAATTCTCCCCACTTAAGTTATCAAGAACTTACCTCATGTTACCTTCTTTGACTGGTTACCAGTAGCTTGATTGACATTTCAAGTGGAATCCACCTTATCATTTCAACGGGTAACAACCTTTTCATTGAATATTAGGTATAAACATTACCGTTAAGTAGTTTAACACTTTGAAACTGTCAATAAAAAATTCTCCACACTAAACTGTCAAGTATTTCCCCTGTGTAAACCTTCTGTAACTGGTTACCAGTAGCTAGATTGACATTTCAAGGGGTAAAAACCTTATCACTAAGCATTAGGTAGAAACATTACCATCAAATCATTAAACACATTTTACTGCCAAAGCAGTGTAAGCAATAACTCACTCACTCACTCATTAAACACTTTGAAACTGAATATGAATTCTCCACACGAGAATGTTCAAGTTTTCCCTTCATGTAACCTGATTTGACTGGATCTCGATAGCTAGATCAACATTTCAAGTGGAATCCACCGTATCACTGATTATTTGGTATAAACATTACCATTTAGTAGTGTAACGCTTTGAAACTGTGAATATGAAATTCTCAACACAGAAATGCTGAAGTAACTCTTTCCTGTAACCATCTTTAGCTGGCTACCGATAGTTAGATTGACATTTCAAGTGGAAACCACCTTATCGGTGGCTTTTAAGTCTATACAGTGTTTTAAGGTGTTTATTGTTGTAAATAAGACCCTCGTAGACAAGTGGTTTACATTTAGAGATAGCTTTGGTCAACATATCCGTGGCTCAGCAGCACTTTTATTATGTTTTATAGTTACGTTTATTATGTTTTGCCATTTAGCAGTGTGGTAAGACATTGGCGACAACTGATTTATTTCATTGCACATTTGCACTTGTTGCACTGAATTCATATTTTTCAGCTTCTAGAGAATTTCTTAGTTTCAATGCCGATTTTGAGAAAATTGTATAAGTTAACCCTTAACTTGCGGGTCCCGTAATTATCCGGGAGGCTCATAGAAAAAAATGTTAGAACCCTTGGCGAGACCCGTACGTTGGACTTAGTGCATTTACCGGGTCAGTAATAATTATATTTGCCCCCCAGGCGAAATGCGAGACGAAGTGTGTCCGTATATCGCCACATGAAAACTTGTTTACATACATCTCGCAGATAGCCACGATAACGAGTCTGTGTGAATGTCCGGTCGAAATATCAAGTAAAATTCACACCAAATTGCGTGTGCATTGTTTACCCGTAACGCATTGATAATTAGCTTTACAAAAGGCCAATTTTGTCGGGCTTAGCCCCCGAAGCATTAATTTGCTTGAGGCTATTTTCACCCACGTGTTTGTATTGCCTCGGGTTAGCCTTGCCCGAGACTGCTATCTGCCTCGCATCTCGCGAGACGGGGAAAAAAATCGCTAACTCGCCTTACTCCCGCACTTCATATCATGTGATCGAATTGTTTGTTTTCAAAAAAAAATACGGCAAAATAAAGGGGAAACAATGGACTACATTCCCATATAAAATTAGAAAATCTAAAAAAAATAATAAAGACACAGCAAGCGCCGTGAAAAAGGTCATGTTTACACTTCATAAATTTTGAAACAATCGGCGATTTTCACAACTTCTAAAACATTTATCACGGCTAAAATACTGAATGCATTTTCATAATTTTTATATCACAATAAACCGAAAAGAATAATCTTTTATTCTATATAAAATGCGCAGATTTATTCACAGAAATAAAGATACAATTTTACCTTTCTGAGAGGCATGTGAAACCAAACGGCACACAAACTAATCAACATATTTTCATCAGTTATGGTTCGAGGTTAGCATTTATTTGAAAAGTCAAACAACATAACCATATTTGGGTTGACATGTGCTTATTTGTCAACTGGTTCGAGATTATGATTTCTTGGAAAAGTGCGATGAACGACCGTTTGCAATGCCGCATACATGTTGTAAGTATTGACGATTTTATAGGTGGAAATAAAGACAAACTTTACATAGCTATAGAATTATAACCAAAGGTCGCATTCTAATAATTTTTATATCATTGTGAAGCTAGACATCTTGTCTTCAATTCCGTATATAACTGGATTTTTTTTCGTTTGGTATTTATGATGTTACGAGGCCCGAATTAAAGACAATCTTTCGAAAGTAATGGAATAAAAACGAAAAATCATAGAAAATTCATTCAAAGTTTCGGGTGTGAATTAGCCATTTGTGTACGGGTGTCGCTACTTGAATTTGTATTGAACGCCCGTATATAGTCCTTATTCGCCATGTAGATGCGGTATATTTCGTAAAAACGGTACCGGAATCGCTGCCTGGAAATTCCGCCAGCAGAGCTCGTTAGTGCCTAAGCTCAAACTACTGCTGCGAGCTGCGAGCCTGTAAATTCCGCCACAGGGGCTAAAAATGGTAAAATATATATACGCAACGTAAGGGTTAAATTGGCAAAGCTAAAAATAATTTATTGTATTAATTGCATTTGCAAAATAAATTCATACTTGTTTATTTATGGACAATGTTTTTATGAATGTTAAAATTCAAATTTTTAGGTAAATGAGAGGAAAATTTGGATTGAAAACTTTTGTTTTAGGTCAATCCATACTTGAATGTTGAAGCTTTATATTGAGAGTAAAGGCAGAAAAAATAATAACAATAAAAGTTATTTACAGAAATTTCAATGTTTATGTTAACATCAAAATGATAAAAATGAATGCAGTACAAAAGAATTTCTGTTTCCTTATGGTTTTGACCTTTATGTTATAGCATATATACAATAACACTTGAAGGGCATCTTATTTTAACGATTGCAGATTATTTGATGTGAAGAAAAGAAATTGATATTTTATAGAAAATTTATTATGTTCAATTTCATAATGTTTGTTTGACTTTTTGGCATCCATGTAGGTTCTAACAAATTTTAAAATATTATCTGATTCATAGCTAATAAAAAAATATGTTTTTTTTTAAATTATTAAAAATAAATAAATTATAGGGTATCACCCTGGCAATAAAAGGAACCAAAATGCACCTGAAACATCAGAAAATAAATTTTCAAACTTCATTTTCATTTCATGACTTAATTTTCGTTGAATGTACCCCTATTCCCCCAATAAAAATAGAGTTTTTTTCTGAAACATCTATGAAATCTTGTGAGAAACATATTTATAGACCTAGAGCCAGAAACATACTGAGCTAATTGTAAAACACAGGTAAATATTGTAACGGTACAGATACCCTTGTCACAACATACCACCCTCATCGCTCGATGTTTGATCTTTCTGAGGAAGAAGATGTTTGGACCGATAGAATATTTCTATGTCTGTGTTTTTTTCTTCCTATTTTCATAGGCTTCTTCCCACTGTGAAGATAAACTCGAGAAGATTGTTATATAGTTAAAGGCTATTCTGACTGGCATTGAAAGAATTGTTTTCAAGCTCTGAATTGTTCATCCTATTTTCTTTGAGAAGAGAAAGATTTTCTGGATAACAATTTCTACAGTGTGATGGTTTCAGAGTACATGTATACGCTTGTTACTTCATTGGATGAATTTTGCCATTTTCCCTGAGAAGAGTTTGTCAATAATTCATTTAATATGTACACTGTACCGACTAAAGCAGTGTATAACTATCATTAAGGAAACAATATTTTTTTTATAACAACTTCTTTATTGTGAATATATACCACATTTCGAAGCATATGCTTATTGCTTCATCAGATGAATTTTGCTTTTTCTCAGAGAAGCATTTGTCAATTATATATCTAATATGCACACTTTATCGACTAAAGCAGTGAATTGCTATCATTAAAGATAACAACAATATATACCACATTCTAATGCTTATTGCTTCATCTGATGAATTTTGATTTTTCTTTGAGAAGAGTTTGTAAGCAATTATTATAATACATGAAGATAACACTTATCCGATCAAGGCAGTGATTAAATATATAAAAGAAGATTTTCTGGTTAACAACTTCTTTATTGTGATCATACACTGTGTTTTGAAGTAAATGCTTACTCCTTCATCAGGTGAATTTTGATTTGCTTCTTTGAAAAGAATGAAAATATTTAATACCCCAGTTTTGTTCATTCTTAGTCTTAAAGACATCTCTCGTTTATTTAGAATAGAAATATGGAGGTGAAATGACTCAAGGTAAATATCAGGACAGGAACCATGCAGACATATAATTCAAACAAATCCACATTTAATTTCAAAATCTGATCATTCACTAACCTTCAAAGAGTTGACATTGGTTATGAATTAACTTCTGAAATTCAGACCAGACATCTTTAAACCAACTAATTGACTCATGTCAAATCATTCAGTTTATTTGCAAACAAATCCGCATTTAATTTCAAAATCCAATTATCTCCCACATTCAAAGGATGTCGTGCATGTGTTTCGTATCATCTGATTAGTACTCATGCCCATGTTGTGACCCCCGATGTTTCCCTAATTTGAACCCTGGTTGCAGGCAGTTAACACCATTATACCCTGCAGAGCAGCAGGTATGTAATAGACCTGAGTACCTGCCCGTTATACAATATCATCAGCTGCTCTGGAGTCTTCCGACTCCTCCAGCTGCTGTGTATTTCAAACATGGATGAACTTTCAGAAACAAGATTGCCTACATTGACTTGTACTTGTTATAGCAGTGTTTGAAGTAAGGCCACTTTAACTACACCGAGGCATCCTTTCACAAAACACCAAGTCCCTCACAAGATTGCTAGCCTAAAATTTAGCTGTTGTGTAGTTCAAACATGGATGAACTTTCAGAAACAAGATTTCCTACATTGACTTCTACTTCTTATAGCAATGATTGAAGTAAGGCCAATTTAACATGAGCCACCTTTCACGAAACACTTACAAGATTGTAAGTCACTCACTGGTCGCTCAGAAGATTGATTGTCTAAAATTTAGCTGCTGCGTATTTCAAACATGGACGAACCTTCAGAAACTAGATTGCCTACATTGACTTTTACTTGTTCTAGCAGTGTTTGAATTAAAGCCAATCTTACCTGAGCATCCTTTTACAAACCACTACATTGATTTTAAGTCACTCACAGGATTACTAGACTAAATTTAGTCTTAAAATATAGACTAAATAATAATCCTGCCGCTAACCATTACGTCATGTTAAATATTTTGAGTTAAGATTAACATAAGTAAAGGTTGCTTTGTGAAAGGAGCCCCCTTTAATTAACGTTTGATCCAGGGATGCAATGTTTTAGATAAATGCTCTTTTAGAATAGTTTTAGAAGCTCATGTGAAACAATTCCATTGCAATCCCTGTGTTAGTATATGAACAAATACCCAACAATTACCTTGTAACAATAGGTAACATCCAGCTTTCTGTGCTTTTCTTAGATTTGACTTTATTCATCATCTTACCTTTCTTGACATCGCCCTATGATAAAAAATCAAGTCTAGTTTTCATCCAGATTCAAGAGTTCTTAATGGGATATATTTCTAGGTCTTAATTGATCCAGCAGATAAACGGTTAAACCTCCGTCAGCTGTCATGTGCTTCAACTGTGAGTGATTGTTGTTTTGAACCCTCTCAAGCACGAGGGCACTTGTCTCTCTGTGTTTTCTTGTCTTCAAATGGGTTAATGGCTCTAGATTAAAACAAACATCTTTTTGCTTTCGTTTTCTTTCAACTGGAATGATTCTGGATCGCTAAAAGCACCTTTTTGCTGATAGATGTTCCTTTCTGGTAACATTTTTTCTCTCAACATTATCTGTTGCGTTTTGTTGCAAATTAAGTTGGGTTTTCAACTCTAGGTTTATGTGAAAACAAACGTTTTGATGTCTTTAGCTTGTTCTGATCATGGATATAGATTCTATGCTAAAAGGTGATCCTTCATATCAAAGCTGGTTGTTTTCATTTGGAACTTTATGCTTTGGCTTTAAAAGTAATGGCTTTTCAGAAATACATGAATCGCTGATTGTTCTAGTGTGCTAGTTTATACATTGTACTAAAGAAACAGATTTCAACACATATTTCCAACAAAGTAAGTTGTTTTTTCACAATTATTTAAATCATTAACTTTGCTACACATTATGTAAACATGTAAAGCACACACTCCAAACTGTCTCTTCACAATAAAGAAGTTATAATCTAGAAATCTTGCTTTTCATCTAAAAAATGACCTTTAGGGACTTGAAGAAATGGTTGCCCTTGAAACTTGCAGCAAAAATTGGGTGACAGTTGATTGGTTCTTTGAGATGATGCATGTTACACCCTGGTCGTGTCGTGTCAAGATAGAATCAGCCATCTAATGAACCAGGAAAATTGAGCTCGAAAACAGACATTTAAACTCTTCTTCCTGCGTTAAAAAGTAAATGAAGCGTTAAAGTGATGCAAGAAATTCTCACCCAATGAAAGACATCAGTCATTCTGCTTGGCGGCCATGTTGAAAAATGGTAGTTCTTTGCCATGCTGAGATTTTTGATGATTGTTTTGAAGAGATTAGGAAATCATGTTGTATCTTAGAGGTAGAATGATACATGTAGTTTACTTGTATTAATCTTGGGATAAAGTTTTATTTCTCTTTTTATCAAGCTTTATAAGTTGAGAAAAAAAATCAAATGATAAATTTAAGCAAGAGCATTTTGAGATCTTTCATGAGACAAGAGTTTCATTAAAAAAATATTTTTACATAATTCTAATGCTTAGGCCATTGTCTGCAAGTCCCAGAATTGTCCATGGTAGGTTATCTTTAGCAAATAAGTCCTGGATCATATATATGCCTTTTGTAAATGAGTAGTGACTCCTGTAAGTCGGCTATTCAGAATGGTTTGTCATTAATTAATCCATCCTAAAGTGTTAAGAAAGCAAAGACTTCATACTTGAACAAATTCAAGTCTTGCAATGGACAATAACTTGATATCATTATATCTCCTTCAAAATAACCCCTCAGATAATCAGATATTGCAGAAAATTAAGCATCTAGTGGAAGTAATCCCCTATTCAAATTGCAGGCATTTAGCAGGTTGACAATGATATTGACACTGAACAGACAGGTGCCCTATAATGCAATATTAGGGTGACAGGTGCCCTATAATGCAATGAAAAGGGTGACAATGCAATGAGAAGATGCCCAGCAAAGCGTTAAAGCCACAAATGAGCCCACCTCCAAACCTTCAAGAAAAAGAATGGCCTTAAAGGACTATTAGATGGATAAGAGGCTGACCTTTTCAAGACAAACTTAATCTCTTCTAATGTTGTCAGGTCCAGGAAGTACAGTAATGATGTTCTTGAAAATGACAGTTGTGGAGAGAAATGTTGTGGTTTGATGACTTGTTCCTTGAGACTAAACTGTTGTCCATTGAAACCAGATCTCTTTCATTGCAGTTTTTCCTAATAAAGGTTTGATCCCTTTGGTATAATGATTGGTGTTGGTTACAGAGTCAAGATTTTAATCTTTGACAAAATTTGCGTCCGTTGAAACTGGATATTTTCTATTGTTGTCAGAGTTCCCTAATAAAGCCATCATCACCTTTAAGTGCCCAAAGAACAAGGCCTCCTTCACAAAGCATCCATTGCTCAGGTTAACCTTAGTTTCCTCTCTGTAACTTCACACTAAGGTCACCAATGATTGTGAAAGTAGGCCCAGAAAAAGAGTTGGTTATTGAGTCAATCTGGTGTTGTTGCCTTACAAACATCCTTTCTAATACTTTAGCTCCATCTTTGTTCTTTTTATCCCCCGCCACAATGAAGTTGGCGGGGGATATAGAAATGAGCTCTGTCCGTCTGTGCGTCCGGGCTTTTCCATTCCGGCCTCAAACTTCAAAACTATTCAATATATTTTGCTGAAACTTTGTACAGGTATCAACCAAGTAGTCTAGATGTGCCTTTTGCTATATAGAAAGTAAATGCATTATATATTCGAAATGCATAAATATATTCAAAATTCCTACATGGCGGGGGATATGGCCGACTCTGTCTGCTTGTTTATTTGGTGATGGTATTCGTCATCAGTTGCAGATCCAGAGGGGAGGTTCAGGGGTTTCAATCATCCCCCACCACCTTTTACAGGTAAATTTGATGACCCCTCTCTTGGTTTCCTAGATCAGCCTGGGGTGGTTCAGTTAATGCCTCCTAACATAGTCAATACTTCTTTGTTACTGACCCGTCTGTTAAAATGACAGCACTGCCAAATGACCATGGATAAAGGATAAAGGATGCATTCCACGATATAAAACTCATCTTTTCTTACTTAAGTTAATCTCACCCATTCTATCAAGGCCTCCCCGTAAAGAGTGATCTATTAGAAAAGTAAAGAAGGCTTTTAGTGGTGGGGAGGTTTACAAACTTTAATGGTGTGGTCATTTTAACACCATTCACACCTTCATGCTAGAGCTACAATGGAAAGGTTAAAACGCAATCTGATCTGACCAACTAATTTAGGATCTTCTTTAAAGTGACCGGTCACTTTTAGCATCTTGGTAACAAAACATCTTTGATTTGACCAGTGAATTTACACTATTACTAAACAAGTCGAACATCCAAGAACTTAAAAATCTGTCCATGTATCTATTTCATGCATTTGTACATAGAACAAATGTTGTATTTTAAATGTTTGCAATGTATTTCATGTACTATAGGCCTGAGGCCTCTTCAGTACCGGAATAAAGTTGATTGATTGATGGACCAGTGAGATAAAAAAGGACACTGGAATATTTTATCCTAATTCTGGCTTTGCACAACAGGAATTCATACTCATCCACTTTAGCTGTTAAATGTATTTGTAACAAGCCATTCTGAGAGGGCAATATACAGGAATCACAACTAGAAAGGAAAGAATCTAGGATTGGCAAATGAGTTATGGTTAAGAGTTATTAATGCTTACCTTGCAGAAGGACCTAACTTGACCCTTTACATACTAATAAGTTATATATCATGACATTGTATGATTGTCATAAATTTTGATATTGCTTTAAAAATGGGATGTATTTCTATGCTTGAGGTGTGTATATTTGAATTTTTTATATTTTTTTTATTTGGCAATGTTGAAAATATCCTTCCATCAATGAAAATGACAGTAGGTGTTCAAAGTTCATGGACCACTAAGTTTTCTGTTAATATCATTTGAACATTACAAAACTGTATCATGACAAAGAAGAGATGCAAGATGCTTAGAAGATCGATTTCAGTGAGAATTCTGCATGTTAATGGGTAATTTGCAGTTTAATGGCAGTGAAATTCATTCGTGCTCCATGTCCATGCATATATTGAAGGTTCAAAGAGGTTAGATGCAACATTTAACTTTCCCCTCCATTACCCGTGTAGCATTTGTTTGGAGTCTCAAAGTGACTGAATACAATATCCAACATTAATAGTGTTACCTTCATTGACTGCCAGGTATGTATGTCATTTTATTTATTTACCCCTCATTCTCAGATTTTCAAAGAGACGTGAGTGTACACCATTAATGCTAATGCCTGTGTTGACTGTGTGGAATTTAAATTATCTTGTTCATCACAGGGTCTAGTTTGAATAACACCTCGTATATGCAGGGTGTTATTGCTGCACTATGCAACCTACTTTTCATTGGTGTAGGTTGAACATCCTCTAATGCACTGGTGTAAATACCTTGCAAGGACTTGGATGAACAAATAAACGTATCAGACAATATACAAAATTAATATTATTAGTCCTTTATAGTACAACCTACCCATGGTAAAGGTTTTTAATCCCTGTCTGGCTGCTTGAATACTTCTGAGCAATAGTTTGACACAAATAAAATATCTTTAAAGGTTATATTTTGAATTCTTTAGGGTCAGAATGACATATTATTATGTATACAGTTACGCTAATTATCACAGACACGGGACAACAATAATGTTCAAAATAGAATAAAATCAAATTATCGAAAGTGTCCACTTTTATTATTATTTCAGATGTAAAATTCATATTTAAATGTCACATTTTAAATTCTTCAGGGTTCGAATGACAAGTTATCTTGTATACAGTTAGGCTTTCTCAAAGTTGCATTATCAGAATACCAGAGGCACTCAAGTTTCAGAATAGAATAAAATCCATTTATTGGCAGTGTTTATTCCATGCTAATTGCTAAGTCCATGTGAAGGATGAAGAATAGTTTGAGCCTTGCTTTGTTGAACTGGTGTGTGTATTGTTGGTAGCAGACCACACAAGGTGCATGTCTTGTGTACAGTTTGGTGACCTTTTAAGCAGGACTTCTTCAACTGATTGTATCTATTGATTCTTTTTCAGAAGGGATCCTCCTTGGGGTACTTATTGCATAAAATCCTAGATTTTAGATATATGACAGGTTGTAACTATATTTTCCACATAAAATTAGTTAAAAAAAACTAAAAAACCGTACTTTGGGTCACCCCTTTCGAGCCTCACCCCTTACGGTTGTCATGCAACCAAGGGCGGTAACTCTAACCTCACCACTTTCCAATCTGTCATTCTAGTTGACTGGTCGCACGAAGTTTTTTGCTCTCAAGTTTTCTGAGTTACGTCTTCCGATCTTGAAGAAAATGGCCCAAAAGCAATCTGTATGTGTGGTAACTTCTACCTTTTTACAGTAGGGTCGAATGGCTTCACGGTTTTAGTCGTAGATTTCGTGTATTTGTAACTTACTTTCGCGCACATGGCGGGAAAGTCGACCCAAGATGGCGGCCATTTTTTCTCGATCGATGTGTTTTGATCGTGGAATTTGGTTAGATCTGGGCTTTCCACGTTTATATATATATATTTTGGGGTTTCATATTCGATTTCTGTAAGTATTTTGAATAGCCCACTGGCCTGCATGCAATTTAGAAAAATTACATGTTCTTTTTCTTCCAGTGATGTTTAGGGGTGTGGCCATGTTTGTTTACGTTTGTACAACTTCGCATTTGCCATTCGCCTCTGCTATTGTTTTTTACATGCATGTTACAAAACAATTACATCTCATTCCCCCATGTATTTGTATATATATTCTTTAAGAAATTATATATATACGCATGTTGCAAGGATCGGTCTTGAATGGCTATTTTGTTTCTAGCCTTTCAAGCCGTGTTCCTTGTGTAATGGTCCTGTCTCCATAACGGACGGGCATGACGAGTGCTTGCGCTGTCTCGCACAGGACTTTCATCACCCTCTGAAGTGTGATATCTGCAAGGCTTTCACACCTAAGGCCAGGGCCAGACGGGATGCTGACCTGGAGTTTTTTGCTAATGCCTTGTTGCAGAGCAAGGACATAGCGAACCTCGACCCTCCATCTAAGGCTAAGAAGCTAGCTAAGGCTAAGCTTAGTGGTAAGAAAGGTAAAGGTAAGGCTTCGGCCTCCGCGACTGTGTCCTCGATCAAGTCGGTCCTCGATGGTTCTTCATCCGAGGCCGACTCAGTCGAGGACCGGCGGGGGGCCTCAGCCGGGGAACTTACCCACCCTCCCACCCCAACAACAGCTAATGTAATACCTAACGCTAACCTTTTTGATATGTCGCAATTCACTGCAACCATAACACAGCAGATGAAGGCTATGATCGACTCGGCGGTCTCGGGGCTCCGTACGGAGCTCCGGGCCCCGAGTCGGGAGCCCGATGCTACTCCGGCAAGGGGAGAACTCGATCTCGGCATAGTCCAAGGCACGCTTTCTCCCCGGGGTCCCCACCTCCCAGGTTCACCCCTGCGGAGCATGGAGCCCCACGCCAACACACAAACACACCAGCACTCCCAGACACCTGGCTCCGGGCAGGTCTCGACTGGGGGACTGTTGGCCCCGCCTAACCTGGAACCACTCCTTGGTGTTGGTTCCCAGGTGACGGCTACCACCTCTACCCCAGGGTACGAGGCGCCTCCTGTGCTTCAGGATCAGCGTGCTCGGAACCCTGCCCCGTGCTCCGAGACCCCCGGCCTAGTGTCGGGGTCCTCCGGATCGCACGTGGGACCCAAGAGCATCCCCGGGACCCAGGTCTCGGGGAACCCACTCGAGCTCGGTCCTCGAGCTGGGGGCTCGGGACAGCCGGCGACAGCTGACGGGTTCTCTCGGGGCCTTGTCGACGCCCGTGACTCTTTCCTTGTGGACTCCGAGGTTGGCTCCGGCCTCTCGGAGCGATCGGGGATCGAGTTCATGGACGTCGATGAGGTTCGGGAGGACTCGGGTTCTTTACCAGCTGCCGCTGCCATCAGGAACCTCCGTGGCTTGATCGCGGAGGCTATCCCTGGTGTTGCTGCCCCGGTCCCCGAGCCCGAGGACATGGACTACCGCTTGTCGGGGGAGGCCTTCGCTAAGAGCAAGGCTCCCGTAGTGGGGCTCCGCGTGCTCCCTTCACTAATGGACGAGCTAGTCGATCCCCTCCTAGCTGGTGCCCGCTCTACCGCCGATCTAGGCTACTTATCTAGGCGGTATCAGCTGGGAGAGGAGGGCTTGTTCGATATTCCGTTGGTGGGGGACTGCGTGTTTACCGCGGTTTCTTTGCACCGGCCTAGGGTTACACCCTCGGTCGGTAGGCAAGGTCGGCGGCTGCCACCCTTCACTGTTGGAGCATCTGAGTTAAAGGTGGTGTATCGGTACTATGAAGATCAGTATCGTAACGCCGCCCAGCAACTCCAGATTGCGGTCCATCAGGCGTACCTGGCCTCCATGCAGGACCAGCTCGCTTCGAAGGTTGAGGTCTCGGGGAATTCTTCCTCTGAGCTCCTCGGGCAGCTTACCGCGGTCGGTGGCCATCTGGCGCGCGACTCTATTAAGTGTTCGGCTAACCAGATGGCATGCGCAGTGGTGGGAATGCGCAAGCTGTGGCTGTCGGCGTCAACTTGGATGCCGTCAACCCAGCAGTCCCTGCTGAATTTGCCTTTCCGGGTCGGCTCTACGCTCTTCCCGGGGGCTCAGCAGGTACTCCGGGACACCGCGGACGTCGTTACGACCTGCCGGGAGACCTCTAAGGTTCTCTCCGTGCAGGATCCAGACGCCAAGCGCGCACGCGTGTCCAACCCTCCCCCTGCTCGTTCCTCAGCGCCGACTGGGAAACCAGCTTGGATGTCAGCTAGTCTGAATCAAGCTGGGGGCAGGGGCAAGGGTCCCAAGAAGCGTGGCGGGAAACACCAGCAGCCATCGGGCAAGCAGGGGTTTCGGGGGCGCGGGAAGCCAAACCAGGGCTCCTAGCTCCTCCCGTACCGCTCGGGGTGTCCAAAGTTCCGGGGGCCGGAGTGCCGCCGGAGACGGACACCTTATGCTTATTGGGACACATCCCTGTTGGCGGCCGACTGTCGAGGTTCATAGACGCTTGGGCCAAGGCCACGTCAAACACCTGGGTCCTGTCCACACTCAGGGAAGGCCACATGCCACAGTGGAAGCGCAGTCCACCTTCATTTACCGGGGTGCGGCACACGAAGGTGCCCTCCGCGCCGGAGAAGGTGGACATCCTCCGCTCAGAAGTCAAAGCGTTGCTGAGCAAGGCTGCGATAGAGCTAGTGCCTGTGGGCCAGGAAGAGAGCGGATATTATTCCACATACTTCCTGGTGACCAAGAAGGGCGGAGGGTTCAGACCTATCCTAAATCTAAAGATCATGAACAAACTCATAGAGGTACCATCGTTCAAGATGGAGACTCTAAGGTCTGTGATTTCGTCAGTGCAGGTCGGGGAGTGGCTATCCTCCACAGACCTCAAAGACGCTTACCTTCACGTACCGATGCACCCAGACTTCAAGAAGTTTCTGCGGTTTGCATTCGACGGGAAGTGTTATCAGTTCAGGGTGTTACCCTTCGGAATCTCAACGGCTCCGAGGGTATTCACCAAGCTCATGCTGGTAGCTGCTCAGGTAGCCAGGTCTCAGGGCAGGTGTTGTCATCCCTACCTGGACGACTGGCTCCTCAGAGCGCTGTCTCAGCTACAGAACCACGAGTCCACCCAGGCCATTCTGCACACGTTGGTCTCGCTGGGGTGGATCGTGAATCTCAAAAAGTCGGAGCTAGCCCCATCACGGGACTTAGTCTTCCTGGGCTCCAGGTTCCGGACGGAGCCGGGGATCGTATCCCTGGCCCCGGACCGGGTCCCGAAGATCCTCGGGGCTGTGAACTCGTTTCTCAGCGCTCCAACCCACACGGCTCGGGTCTGGCTCCAGCTCCTCGGAGTCATGGCAGCGACCATAGACGTGGTTTGGAGGTCCCGGCTCCGCATGAGGCCCGTCCAACAAGCTTTGGCGGGTCTGTGGTCCCACTCGGAGTCTTACGAGAAGCCGCTCGTCACTCCGGGGTGGGTCTTACCACACCTCTCTTGGTGGACCAATGTCGATCACCTGACTCGGGGTTACCCCCTGCAGGCTCCGGCGCCGACCCTGACTGTTCAGACCGACGCCTCCCTCACGGGATGGGGCGGGGTTCTGGGATCTCATACGGTCTCGGGCCTGTGGTCACAAGCCGAGTCTCAGATGCACATCAATGTGTTAGAACTCAGGGCGGCCAGGCTAGTCTTGCAACATCTGAGGGATCAGGTGAGGGGTCAGGTGGTCCGGCTTCAGCTGGACAACAGGACCGCCATGGCTTACATCCTCAATCAGGGCGGGACGGTTTCTCCGTCCCTCCTGGAGGAGACGTGGCAGTTCTTCCTTTGGTGCGACGAGGTCGACACCACGGTTCTGCCAGTGTACTTACCAGGGGTGGACAATATCCGAGCGGACGCTCTGTCTCGCCGGATTCTTGCCCCCCACGAGTGGCTACTGGATCGAGAGATATTCGAGACTATCTCCCAGTTATACGGGTCATTCCAGGTGGATCTGTTTGCGTCAGGGACGAACTTTCAGATACCCCAGTTTTGCTCCAGGGTACCCGACACTCGGGCTCTCTCCCAGGATGCATTCGAACTGGACTGGACAGACAGAGTTCTGTGGGCTTTCCCACCAGTGCCTCTGATCTCCAAGGTCCTTGCCCGTCTGGCCACTCATCCTCCGCGTCTGCTGGTGCTAATCACACCTCTGTGGGCAGCGCAAACTTGGTTTCCACAGGTACTCAGGTCTCTGGCTATGCCACCTGTTCTGTTACCGTGTCGGCCGGGACTTCTGTCCCAGGACGGAGCCCCCCACCCCAACCCCAGGGTGCAGTGGGTGGCTTGGCCTCTGTCCGGAATCGCCTCCAAAGTAGCGGTATTCCTGCACGAGTTGCAGACACAATACTGGCTTCGAGGAGGGATTCAACGAACATTCAGTATGAAGATAGATGGGCCTGCTATTCGCGCTGGTGTGCAGATAGGGACGTACTCGATCCCTTTTCTGCAGATCTAGTGTTGGTCCTGGAGTTTCTGCAGTCTAGATTGGATGCGGGCTTGGCCGCATCGACTGTCAGAGGTTACTCCACGGCTATTTCAGCCTTTCATGTCCCGGTGGACGGCGCTCTTTTGGGTGCCCATCCATTGGTCCAGCGTTTTTTAGCAGGCGTGGACAGGATCCGGCCTCCTGTGAGGCGGATCAGCCCAGTGTGGGACCTTTCAATAGTCCTCGATTGGCTATCGGGGCCTAGGTTCAGGGATTTGTCTTCACTGTCTCTCCAGTTATTGACCTGGAAGGCAGCTTTTCTAGTGGCGGTGGCGTCTGGCAGACGGGTAGGCGACATACATGCTATGTCCGCCGATCCCGATCTCACAGTCTTCCACAGGGACAGAGTCAGTATCAGGCTGCCAGACTCCTACCGGCCAAAAGTGGCCCACTCCTTTCATGTGTCGGCCCCCATTGAATTGCCCGCGCTTAGACAGCCGGCAGCTTCGGGCTCTCAGGCCTCGCACGATCACATCCTAGAAGTGCGTAGGACCTTGAGAGCATATGTTAAGAGAACAGCCTCTATTCGTAGGGATAGTCAGCTTTTCTGCTGTTACGGTGGAGGTAAACAAGGTTTGCCCGCCTCCAAACAGTCAATCTCGAGATGGATTGTCTCGGCAATATGCTTAGCGTATGTTCACAAGGGCCGTGAGCCCCCAGGTGACCTCAAGGCTCATTCGGTTAGGGCAGTCGCGACGTCCAAGGCGTACGCAGCGGCCCTGCCTATCGAAGAGATCTGCTCCGCTGCTATCTGGAGCCAGCCTAGCACGTTCATTCGTCATTACCAACTCGACAGGCTCTCGGGCGAGCGTGCTCGGTTTGGTCAGACAGTTCTCTCCGGTGGGCAGAGTCGTCAACCCCCTAGCTGAATGAGCTGATGAGGGTTGGTCGATCTGTTGTTTTTAATTATTAACTAACGCCACTAATATCCGTTGATACTAAGGGCCCAAGTCCTTTATCCCACGGTTATTTCCCCGGCTGAGGACTCCCGTGGGGTGATCTTTGCTATGGGATTTTTTGTCCTCATCTTCTCTCTTCCAAAAAAGGGGGGGGGGGGGCGGGGTTTTCAGACCTGTAAGGCGACTGAGAGTGCGCCACGTAATCCCCAGGTCATTGAGGTTATAGCCCATGGTGGATCCTTTTTTGTACTTTGGGTGAGTAATCTCTTGTACTTCGTTTTGCGCCTTCGGGTGCAGTCTGAATGCCACTGCCATTGATTTAATCTTTGGGAGTCTGTCTTATGCAATAAGTACCCCAAGGAGGATCCCTTCTGAAAAAGAATCGAACAAACCTGTATAGGTTCCAGATTCTTTGAAGAGGATCCTCCTTGGGGTAGGGCCAACCACCTCCCCTTCATTCAGCCTGCATGACTGGATTGGAAAGTGGTGAGGTTAGAGTTACCGCCCTTGGTTGCATGACAACCGTAAGGGGTGAGGCTCGAAAGGGGTGACCCAAAGTACGGTTTTTTAGTTTTTTTTAACTAATTTTATGTGGAAAATATAGTTACAACCTGTCATATATCTAAAATCTAGGATTTTATGCAATAAGTACCCCAAGGAGGATCCTCTTCAAAGAATCTGGAACCTATACAGGTTTGTTCGAATTTCTTGCATAGAAGTATATATGTTTTTTAATAAATCTTGAAAAGGTTTGAAATATAATAATTTATTGTTAAAGTTTAATTTAGAGTTAATTGTTTTATTTGTTAAAACGTATTTGCAGGTTTTTTCTTTTATGATTAACTTTTTTCTTTAAGTTTAAAAATAAAACTCACGATTTTAGAGTTATCAGAAATAAGAATATATGGGCAAAACTTGATACTACAGATTTCAATGATTTTCAGTATGAAAAGTAACAAATATGTTTTTATCTTTCTCGAAAAATGTATCTCAAAAGTTACACAAGTTAAAAGTTGGAACAAAGTGAGCACAAAATATTAATTACACAACGGAAGAGTTTCAAACCATTAACTTTTATAGGATTTAGACGAGGAACACTTTGGTACACAATTTACAACGTCCTGTCCCTATTTGTAGATCTATCAGATCCAGCACACCCCAGCATCAAATGAAGCGTTAACACAGATACCCATAAACTAGCGTTTGATTGGAACAAATGTTTATCCCACACGTATGGTATACGACTCATTTCATTGGCTCTCTTTAATCAGAGAGCAGTTATCCCGGTAAACACAGATTCTGTAACTAAGCTACCAGAAAGGAGGGATTGGACATGAAGTTGGTTTCAAGGCACACAACCGACTGATCTGCGGACCAGCTCTCGGTGCTTTTGTGTATTTGCTCTGTGGAATAGTTTACCATTTCTCCATGCTTCGCTGTTGACCCAGCTTTGGTACCAATTGAAACCTAACTGTTAGAAATGACATGAGAGAATTCTCCTATCCTACTCTGGTTGTTATTTTGGGTGTTAGAAATATGGAAATTACCCTTTTGGCCCAAATGAAACCTAAGTGTTAGAAATGAAATTGAGAATCCTGTATCCTGCAGTAGACTGTGATCATGTGCTAGTTGATGGTGTCATTTAGGGTGTTGGGAATGCAGAAATTATGAAATTTTTATTATATTGTTTGCATATCGAAATATTGAAAAGAGAATAAGAGTTATCATAATGATGAAATTAAGAAATGTGTAATTATCCAGAAGTATATTCTATTTCCCTTGAGTCTAGTAGTTGATGGTGTCTTATTTGGTCTTTAGTTTCATAAAAAAATTCTGTTGGATTAAGGAAATGTTGATGGACACGTTTCCAATTCACCATTCCTCCTTACTTCGAAGCCAAACATTTAGCCACACATGGGCAGGACAAGTTCCTTTGTTATCATCCAGTTTGGTAACAGAGGCGCAAGTGTTTCTGCACCTACTCCCTTACCGATTCCAAGTGTCTGGCATCATTCTCAGGAAGTCTGTGGCATTCCCAGGAGATGCTGAAAACATGTTCCCTCTGTCAGACACATTGCTTACCTTTGTTTGTTTAGATGATAAACATATTAAACATCAATTTCCTTACATCAAAAAACACATGGGATGTGTGGAGCGTGGCTTGGATAACAGGGCTTTCTTTATAGAAGATGCCTTGTGTTTGACCAAGGAGCTAAATCTTTGGTTTGACTTAAAATACCTGTTTTGTTTTGAAAAATTATTTGAATATGGAAACCTTGTTTTAGATAGACTTTAAATAGTTTTGGTTTTCTTTCTCTCATTCACCAGGGTGGTATCTTGTTCTCAGATTGTCGGGTACATTATCCAAGGTCTTCAATTTACATTTTACATGGACATAAAGATATCAGGAGTACCAATCATACTCAAAATAGCATATACCACTGAGTAGCATTTTAGAACAGTAGGGAAACACAGTGTCAATCATACTAAATAAATACCACATATATGTTGATATCAGAGGCCAGTAGGCGAACACAAATGTCTGACCAGGTAATATAGGAGGGAGTATATCAGGTGGTCATCTGTGGGAGATACTGGACAAGTGTGGTCAGATAAGATCAGCATGTCCCAGCATACCTCTACACACTGTGGAATGGTGCACACATGGGCAGGGGCTTGGTCTCTCTACGGTCTTGGATCTGTGTGTTTAAGTCTCAGAATTATCTAATAGTCTTATTGAAATTTGGGAAATAGTGGAATGAAAAAGATGTAACTCTAGACTAGGGTACTGTTCCTCAAAATACTTGCTATTGGTGGTAGTGCTACAATGGTTAAAGAATGGACTACAGCTGATTGTAACTTTGTAAGTGCTTTGTGGAACATCACCCTGATTTCTCTGAATCTTCGACGTACATTTTCTGGATTACAACCTCTTTATTGTGAGCATAGGCTTTGTATCTCTAAGATTTATGCACCTTGTCTGTGAACAGCCACTAGTGGCATTAAATAATAACTAGCTCATTCTGTGAATAGTTATTTAGTGATACTTCTGATTTTACTATTCAAAGAATTTATTCGGATTTATCCTCTTTTATGAATTAATGAAAATAGTACCAATTTTTCGTCTCATCTTTGATCATCATTACAGTGTTTTTCAAGAGGTCCACATAGTAGCCTGGTACTCCATTATTATTGTAAAATATGCATGAATGAAAATTGGATCGTAAAGATGGGATCAACATTTCAGCAAAAAATGCATTTCTAGGTAAGCTAGTCTACATTCGTAACAGAAATTTGTTCTGAGTGGTGCATTAAATGGCCAAGAATATTTACCATGTGTCTAAATGCCATGTACGTCCATACTGCAGCATAGGGAGTGGGGCTGCAGGCTTTGAATAATGCATCTATTGTATAATGGCATTGTCTGGCTGTATTGATTGTTACATCAGTCTTCTTGTGGGTCTTGACCATTCTATGTAACAGATATACGCATTATTAAAAGGGCAAAATTGGAAGAAAGAAATCAGTTATCTTAGAAAATAATACCTTTATGCTTATGTAAAATAAATTTAGGAGCTTTTTCTTGTATAGAACTGACTTTTGCAAGAATTTTAATATTTCTATTTGTCCTCGTATGACATGACAGGTATTTTCTTAATTGCAAGATTAAAATTTCTTACAGTAATAATTTTAAAAAGAATTGTTTTGCCTCAATACAAAAACATACAAACACCTTTCTACATTCAATTCAATTTCTGCGTAAAAGTTACAATCTTAAAACTTAATGCTAATGTGTTCTCCAATAGTAAAGAGTAGCAACTTATTTAACTTATTGGTAATGTGTGTGTCTATTTATGAGCCTGTATCTGAATAATGGGTGTTATTTATTGCCAAACATATCTCGAATGTTTAGCTGTTGTCCATCTCTGGTGTTAGTAAATAGAAAAAGAGGGATAATTTAGCCATCAATCGGGAGACAACATGCAGTATGAAACTTTATAGCTCTAATTACCACCAAGCATGAGGAAAGATGTATCTCCGGTGGTAGCTTCACTCTAAGTGTAAGGACTTAGATAGAACAGGGACTACAGTTTGAAGTCGAAAACGCCATCATTTAAAGTAATTAAATACAAATAGAACGGCTTGTCCTTATTGTTTTGTTACAAATTGGGAAGAGTATTAGACAATTTTGATAATTAAAAATCGAGTAGGAATTAATAACATAGCTGTGTCCAGCATTATTTGCTGGTCGTGGTTAATCAACTTACCACTCTACAAACACCAGCCCGTCCGGCCACGGTGGGGTCCCCCTGTACCTTACCCATCTCTGGTGTTAATCAAGTCTTTGATAGTCATGGGTAGAATGTTGCTCTCTCTCTCTGACCGGAAATACCTGGACATCGTTAACCTGCCAGTGAGGGGCAACCTTTGATCTATATTGTACTTACTTCTAGCATTTCATCAGACGGTTGGAGTCGTAGGGCAGTGGTGGGCAGAATAACGCCCCGATTTACTCTTGTTGCTTGTTACTGTGTTGTGAGTTTATCATGTGGTAGGAGTCTTATGGATATGATGAGCTAGATAATCGTGGTATTGTTGTCATAGTGGGCAGAATATTGCTTAGATTTACTCTTATAAAAGATTGGGCTTACATTTTATCTTGTAAAATGTTAGACTGGAGGATGAATCTAATAAAGTGTAAAACATGATCCAAATATTTCTGGTTCATTGGGCGCGATAGTACAGTGGTTAGCTCGTTCAACTTTGGATCAAGATACTTAGAGAAGTGTTCTACATAAGGTTAGGGTACAAAACTGTACTGAATTCCAGCTGGTACTTGCAGGTTTCACAGCAAAGAATAGCCAACATGAGTTTGTGGGCTTTCTCCCTGCAATAACACTAGCAGTCGTGATTAAAGTGAAATACTCTTTGACAGCGGAGTTAAACCCCAAATCACCTCACCTCAACTCAACTCAACTCAACTCAACTCGGACTCCCTGTAGTCCTTTGTACCTACTACATTTATGGCAAAGCTCATCTTGCATTTCTCCCATGTTTTCAGGTCAATTGAGACAGACAGTTCTAGTGGTGCCTATTTGTACCTGGGGCCATGGAAACCATTTGCAGGAACCTCACATACATACTTCTTTCATGTTCCCCAAAATTGATTAGTTTTTGCTATTTTATGGTGAATGACACACATGTAGATTAACCCCAGATGCTTCAGTTCCATATTCAAAGTTATAGTTCATGTTTTTTGTAAATAGAGAAGGTTTGTTTCTGAGTTTAACCATGTATACCAAACTTAGACCTTAGAGCAAGCAATGAACTAATTGATGTGATATTAGATTGAGTGAATGTAGTCATTCTATATTGGGGAATTTTTTTTAAATTGGAAATTTTAAAGAAATGTGCTTTTGCTATTTCATAGTAAATGAAGTTCAACTTGTGTAAATAATTGAAAGTAATTTTGAGAATGAAGCATGGTAAAAGGAGGACTATTTCATTTACTTGATGTATTTATATTTATTTGATCTGTAATACCAGGATTTATTCAACCATCAAAGGGATAAAACGATAGAAGATTTAGGAAGTGCTGATGAAAAGAGATATTGCTCTTTGAGGTATTACCATTTCAGATTACTATTTAAACTGAAAATATTTATTAGCTCAACAACATGACGATCAAGGGAATTTAAAGTTATACTAGTTTTGATGTAAATTGGATACTCCCTTTGCTTAACCGCTGAAGAACATTTCATTGCATGAAAGATTCGAATTAGTTTTAAAAAATCGCACAACTATGAAAGTAAATTATTATTATTCACGCAAAGATTCAAATTAGTTTCAAATCTAAAAACTACAAAAGTAAATTATTATTATTCACGGAAAGATTTAAATTAGTTTCAAATCTAAAAACTACAAAAGTAAATTATTATTATTCACGGAAAGATTCAAATTAGTTTCAAATCTAAAAACTACAAAAATAAATTATTATCATTCACTTCTAGTTGGCTAGCTTATAGAAATATAGATAACAGTAAACGTATACACGGTCATGTAATATCCTCAAAATTTTTCATCCATAACTTTTTTTATGTTAAATGGTTTTAATTCCCCTCATTAAATTGAATCTTCAAATTGCTCTGATTAAATTTGGGTTGTTGGCGTGGTTCTAAATCAGATTGAAGTTATTAATATCAAAGCGACACGCCAACCTTGAAAAGGGATGAAATCTTAATCTGCTTTATTACCCATAATGCCTTGCTATCAAAGGAGCAAGAAGATCTCTCACGGCTGATCAATTAGAAGCCAAAGTCAAGGTGACATTATGACCTTTGACACCAGACAAGTCGTAAAAATTAATTCAGCGAAAGTTTTTATGATGGAATCAATACTGTCACGATGACCTGGCTCAAAACCAGACTAACAGTGTCAGACATTTTATATCGTGTGTTCCAAATTAAAGACGGATGCAGGATAGCGCAGTGGTTAGAACTTCGGCTTCAGATCAAGAGGTCCGGGGTTTGAATCCCGCCAGGGGCTTGGCAACTTTGTACATGCTGTTCTACATGCATGAAGGTTTAGGTGCAATGATACATTGAATTTCAGTGCAGTACCATCCATGGTTCGCTATTTCTAGCCAATGCCTGCAAGTTTCACTGCAATGCATAGGCACCATTGTGTTGTTGGCTTTCTCGCTGAAATTATACTGACAGCTGTGATAAAAGTAAAATACTCTTGAAAGCGGCGTTAAACCCCAACTCAACTCACCTGACCAAAAAAAAACCAAGACAAGTTTGCAAAATGAGAGAAAACATCATGAAATTGGTTTTTTGGTTGAATTTGGTCATAGCGTTGGACAGACTTATTAGAGGTATGATATGAAAAGTAAGGAATGTGTGTCAGTTTATGTCAGATATGTTCAGAAGTGAAAGCCAGCTTTTTTAAATGATGGTGCTGATGATTGAATAGTGTTTTTGGTTGATTTTCCTTGCTTGAAATTTGAGAGTAATTAATTAATGATTGCTACTAATGAATAAGTAGGAGTATGTATTCAGAAATAAGAAATGATTGTTTCTCCGCTGGTTGTTTTGGGGACATATATATGGGTATGATTAGAGTCATTATCAAAACAGACAAAATAATATTTTTAAGACCATAAAAATCACATTAAAAGTTTTCATCCTAGATTGAAATTATTTTAGCCAAATTATTAGATTGTTAAGGCAAGAAAAAGGTTTCTATAATTTGAAATGATTTATAAAAACAATTTCTGAATTTATAAATGAAAAACAAAGACACACGCCACTTCCAAATCACTTCAAGGACATGCTGTCAGTTGCATGGAAAAAACTGCTTTGTCTTATTGCTTTGATGTTTTTATCTTGAGTTGTTATGTCCCAGTTGAAAAGATTTTGAAATGAACACCGTCACCCGAGGTCGTCGTTAATGCACGTGCATACACACGCACATGCAGTGGCACAATTCTTTTGATACATGACTAACCCTCGGAAGATTTAGCCGACATCTTTATGTCTTTATTTCTTAAATGTTCGTTTAACTAATTAAATTTGTCTGTTATCGTCAACTCCGAAACTGGGACTCTGCCAGATGGGTGATGTATTATTCATGGTTTAGCAGATTTTCCTGTATGAAAACACTGATTAGAAATTTAAACTTTTAAATTTACAGACATTTTCCCTCAGGAGTTGTTAGATCACTGTCTGTCTGTGTGTCTCGTTGTCATGGAGATGTAGGAGAGTTGAGACAGTGGTTGTCATCTGGTGACTAGTCCTGCTCCATGACTGTGTATTATTAAGAGCCTTTAATACAGTCTAGATTTTTATTCAGCAAGTCTAGATAAACTGAATATGGAACTGGTAGTATTATGAAAAATATAATATCATAAGGATGAAAGTACAGTAACTAAACAAATTCCATAGACTAAATTTCTGGTGAAATGATCTCAATTTCTAGGATTTTAAGATTATTCTTTTTGATTTATTATTTTGCTGTTAAATTTTATCAAAGAGTAAGATTTTATATAGAATTTTATATAATCTTAAAAAGTGATAAATTAAACTATTATTGAATTTCACTCTGGGCAACTCTGTACATGCAAGTTTGAAAAGTTTCATGACCTGTTATATATCAAAGCAGATTAATCCATACTAAAGTATCACATTTAATATTTGTGTACATCTTGTCCGAATTCAAATAGGCGTAGGCTAACAAGTCGAAGGCTTTACATAATAATCATATTTATTTTAGATAATATCACCTCATTAACATGTTAGGAACTTCAAATGAAGAATGATTTTAATGTGAATGTCTGTAAAAATGCAGATCAAATCAAAATAATGACAATCTCCCATTGCCCTTTATAATGCACAGTAAACATGTTTGTTGACTTTCTCAGTCATAAACAGAACAGTGTATTTCTTTTTTGCATTTATAGATATCGAGTTCTGTATTTCAAAAACCTTCATGCATTTATTATCTGAAATTTTACATTAATCATTGTTGAAAATATCATAGATTAAGTGTCATTTCTTATGGTAGATAACAATGCCATTGTGGATATGTACTGCAGTGAAGCTTGCAAGCACCTGCTGGAATTAGCAACTTGTGTAGGATACTGCCCTCAATTTCAATTATAAAGGGAGGGTTTCATCGAAGAATCCATCATTTTGTATTTGTGATTTACATGAAATGACAAAATATGCTGTATTTTTAATAATTTTACAACTTTTTAGCTCATCAGGCCTGAAAGGCCCGATGGGCTTATGGCATGGCATGGCGTCCGGCGTCCGTCCGTCCGTCCATCCGTCCGTCCATCCGTCCGTAAACTTTGCACATTTTCGACTTCTTCTCCAGAACCAATGACTCCACAGAGCTAAAATTTTATGTGCAGACTCCTTGGCCAATGGGGATTCTAAATTGTAGATTTCGTGACCCCGTGACCCCAAATGGGGTCACAGGGGTCACATCCTTAAAAACCTATTTTCATCTTCTTCTCCAGTTCCAAAAGGTCAAGAGAGCTGAAAAGTTGTGTACAGACTCCTTGGCCAATGGGGATTCTAAATTGTAGATTTCGTGACCCCATGACCCCAAATGGGGTCACCGGGGCCACATCCTTAAAAACCTATTTTCATCTTCTTCTCCAGTTCCAAAAGGTCAAGAGAGCTGAAAAGTTGTGTACAGACTCCTTGGCCAATGGGGATTCTAAATTGTAGATTTCGTGACCCCATGACCCCAAATGGGGTCACCGGGGCCACATCCTTAAAAACCTATTTTCATCTTCTTCTCCAGTTCCAAAAGGTCAAGAGAGCTGAAAAGTTGTGTACAGACTCCTTGGCCAATGGGGATTCTAAATTGTAGATTTCGTGACCCCATGACCCCAAATGGGGTCACAGGGGTCACATCCTTAAAAACCTATTTTCATCTTCTTCTCCAGTTCCAAAAGGTCAAGAGAGCTGAAAAGTTGTGTACAGACTCCTTGGCCAATGGGGATTCTAAATTGTAGATTTCGTGACCCCATGACCCCAAATGGGGTTACCGGGGTCACAGCCTTAAAAACCTATTTACATCTTCTTCTCCAGTTCCAAAAGGTCTAGAGAGCTGAAAAGTTGTGTACAGACTCCTTGGCCAATGGGGATACTAAATTGTACATTTTGTGACCCCATGACCCCAAATGGGGTCACAGGGGTCACATCCTTAAAAACCTATTTTCATCTTCTTCTCCGGTTCCAAAAGGTCAATAGAGCTGAAAAGTTGTGTGCAGACTCCTTGGCCAATGGGGATACTAAATTGTACATTTCGTGACCCCATGACCCCAAATGGGGTCACAGGGGTCACATCCTTAAAAACCTATTTTCATCTTCTTCTCCAGTTCAAAAAGGTCTAGAGAGCTGAAAAGTTGTGTACAGACTCCTTGGCCAATGGGGATACTAAATTGTACATTTTGTGACCCCATGACCCCAAATGGGGTCACAGGGGTCACATCCTTAAAAACCTATTTTCATCTTCTTCTCCGGTTCCAAAAGGTCAATAGAGCTGAAAAGTTGTGTGCAGACTCCTTGGCCAATGGGGATACTAAATTGTACATTTCGTGACCCCATGACCCCAAATGGGGTCACAGGGGTCACATCCTTAAAAACCTATTTTCATCTTCTTCTCCAGTTCCAAAAGGTCTAGAGAGCTGAAAAGTTGTGTGCAGACTCCTTGGCCAATGGGGATTCTAAATTGTAGATTTCGTGACCCCTTGACCCCAAATGGGGTCACTGGGGTCACATCCTTAAAAACCTATTTTCATCTTCTTCTCCAGTTCCAAAAGGTCTAGAGAGCTGAAAAGTTGTGTGCAGACTCCTTGGCCAATGGGGATTCTAAATTGTAGATTTCGTGACCCCATGACCCCAATCTAGGTCACGGGTCATGACCCAAATATTTTCATCTTTATCTTAAGTACGTAAAGCTGTAGAAAGGTGAAATTGTAATTGTAGGATTGGTGACCCTATGACTCCAAAGTTGGGTCACAGGAGTCATGGTCTAAAAAACCTATTTTTTTCTTGATAACAATGTATTACTTGATATAACTTAGATAGTCAACCTTAGATAATAATCAATGAAATCTTGATGAGCTACAGAGCCCATGGCTCTATTTTTAATAATAAAACACATATTTAGTGATAGAATATAAACAAAGTAAGACATAGTTAATTTATGAATGTGCACATTTCTTTGTTAAATTGTCAGCAAAGTATTTCCTTAAACAACATGTTTCAGCTGGATGGTGTTATAATTGTGTAATAATAGGAATATATAAAGTACCCTCGATTTTCTTTTTGTTTCCCAAAAGTACCCCAATAGAACCCTCCCTTTAACATAGTGCCTGTACAGAGTTGCACAGTTCGGGAGGAAAACATAAATAATCTTCTGGAGCTCACCGTACATTTTCAATTAATAGAAGAGATCGATCCTAACGAAATTAAGATATACGATTTAAAAACCTTTGAACGGTTCGCTTCCAGTAACATGACACTGGGAGAAAAATAAATTGAATATGCATGGATTTATCAAACTCCTGGGGATAAAACTCGCAGCTATTTTACAGAAAACTGCACTAGTGGACCGATACCTGCTAATGTCTCACAACGGAACAAAATGTGAATTCATGTGCAAATACAAAAAAATAGCTTTGGCATTAACAGATCCAGAAGCGAAGGATGGAAATACTATTTTCCTCGCAACCGATTCTGAGTATGAATGAACTGAATGTCAATAGTTTAGCTGATTAAATTTGCACAAGTCATCAATAGATTGATGAACAAATGCAAGGGCTTCGTCTGTAGGGGTTCCTCATGCTTGAAACATGTATTGAGCGATGTAGCTGATAAATGCATGTGCATCAAACTCGTGGGAATATGCAGAATTCATTGCATATGGGTTGAATTAATGCATTGGTGCAACATTTTCGTGTTACATTTAATTTGTTTGATTGAATGACTACAATGATGCAAAATGTGTGCTTGGAGAAGAGCATCTATGGGATGCTGAGTTTTTCGAACATGCACAATTTTTTTACAGTAATTTCAATTTCAAGGTTAGAGAAACAAATTGTGATGACATTACGCTAAATCTATAGAAATCAGTCACATTTCCATCAAAATTCAATTGGAATTTCAGCAATCAAATTGGAAGTTTTTGTTTAGCCATACAAAATAACCAAATATGTTGGAAGAAGATGATTGCATCTTGAATTCCAAATTCAATTACAAATCAGCAATCTGAATTGATCTGGCAAATGTGAACCCAACTTATTGTTGTGAGTATTTACTCTTCAAATCCTAAATCCATTACAAAATCATCACATATTCTTTAAAATTAAAAAAGAATTTTCGTTTGTCTTGACTATCTTTTTCAATTCAAATTCCTCAAAATCAGCAATATGGACACAAATTACAATATTTTTCCTTCAACTCAAATTCTATTACAGTATCAATAATGAAGATTGACACTAAAAATGTCTTCAATAACAATTTCATTAGTAATACAAATAAAATAGTTTGCCTGGAAAGTGAGCCAAACAATTATCAAGATATAATCTTCAAGAATAAGTCTACAAGCAGGTCATACACGTGCAATGGATGGGAAGAAACATGCTGCCATCTCTCGATCCTCATGACGTTGTTAATTATTGATCGCTCGGACAAAAAAGAAACAGTTGGTTATTGATTTGATCTGGGAGGTTGTCTCTACTTGTTTTTAATGCCCTTCTATCTGGTAAATTCTCTAGAAGGAGGATTAGGGTCTGTTATTGTTGTCCAACCACATGTTCAGTAATGACTGATTGATTCAACTGAAGGTTTGGGTTCACTGAAAATGGACATTCTTTATCATTGATTCTTTGGGATGCTTGTGTCCAGTCAAAAATGGACTCCTTTTATCTGGTGAACCTGAAATTTGGATCACTGAAAACAGAAATCTTTATCATTGTTTCTTTACGATGATTGTGGCCTGTAAAAAATGGACTATTTTTATCTGGTGAAGCTGAAATTTAGATCACTGAAAACAGACAATCTTTATCATTGATTCTTTACGATGATTGTGACCTGGAAAAAGGGACTTTTTAAAATTCTTGATAAATAAGTGATATTTCTCTTCGATTTGATCTGGTAAATTGTTTATTAGAATTTTTGAAGGAAATTTCTTTTGTTCAATCATTAGTATTTCCATTCCATCTGATGAAGGAGTGAGCATATACTCCGAAATGTTGTGTATTTTCACGTTAAAAAAGTTGTTATCCAGAAAATCTTCCCGTTCTTATGTATGCCCCTTCTGAACGTCCTTCAAAGAGTTGTTAGTATTTAAGTTGTCATAAAAGGTTATCATGTACATTTAACACATTTTGTGAGAAAAATGTGATTTTTCCTTCAAATCATTTTAGTTTCCTCACGTAAGTGTTCAAAATGCAATTTACATCAATTATTTTTATCTTAGACTTTATGTCAGACAATATATCTGTTTTCCCTCAAAAGGAAGAGAAACATTTTATCAATAAGTCGAATATAACTTTCAATCTCTAAATTGAAAGTTTTTAAAAATGTTTTACAAATGGAAGAAATAGAAATGATTGAAAAACCAGCTACAGTATCTCTTCAATTTAAACTTTCCGCTGCTGGGTAATTTTCAAGTCACAGTTTTAGACAAGTATGTAAATTTCACCCCTTTTCTTAGAATCTATTATGTTTTCCCTGAAATCAACTATTTTTGTTTTGTAGAGGTTAATAGCTTACGCCAAGAACATGGCACATAAATATTAATGTCACAATCGAAGTTGGTTACTTTTACCAGTACCTGCACACAACCAATCCAGTCTTTTTTCTTTAACCTGACAAAACTGTCTGGTATATTTCTCAGCTGTCGCACGTAGATGGCTTTATTTGAAAAACTTCTTTGTTCAAAGTTGCAAACCCATTAAAACTTTCCAACTTCTGTTTGCATTCTGTTTAACTTGTAAATTTGGTGACTTTCTTTTTAGAGAAAATACCATTTTACACAGGTTGCCTGTTTAAAACATTTCTAGAGATCGTTTTTATTTAATTCAAAATCATTCTATTTATGCAGGGGAAAAAAACAATAGTAAGATCCTGTATAAAACTTTGAAAATAAGTCATCATGTACACACGCATGGTGTACGTGGTCTAGAATTCTTTGATTGGTATTCTGGAAGTTGTGATGATGAAGAATGAAAACAAATTTTATGGATAACCAATTCTTTATTTTATATAAGCAAAGTTTCAAGACATATTCTAATGTCTTTATCAAGTTATTGATGTTGTGCATTCAATAAAATAAATAAGATTATTTATTATCATTAAAACTTTTTGTCTGTGAAACTATATATTCTTTTCATCTCACTGCATATGTCTTCAACAGACACAAAATTCTTACACTCAGACTCTGAAAACATTATTTATTCGTAAAATATTCCAATTTTATACATTTTTGAAAAAAGTCGATAAGAAATGGAATTTTCAAATCTGAAAATCACGTTTCACATAGGCTTATTGCAATATTTAATAAAATAATTTTTCAGAGTCTAAGTGTTAGACTAAAGACAAAAGAACAGTGTTCCATTCTCCCAAGCTAATTCATTAGCAGTAGAAGAGAATGTTAACTGACAGAAGCACGGGACAGTGTTTATCAACAAGATTCCTGGCCCTCTGGAGTTGAATAATCACCTCATGTGTGGCTCCTTCCCTGATAAACGCAAACAAGAACTGTTTATCTACAGTGTAGAAGCTTGGGACAGACTTTCTTCTCGGCTTCGAATCATTATTGTACACTATATAGAATGTTAATCTTCAACTGAATTCTGTGCAACATTTGTCTATTATGATAAACAAGTAGTGTTTATCTAAAGCCTTGACACAACTTGAACAGAATTTTCATCATTACCTAAAAATGACTAGCCTGTCAGCCAAACCCTTACATCAAATGAAAGCCATAACAAGTCTTATCACATTGTAGCAAGTCTAAAAAGCTTCATATAATATATATTTTTATTACCCATATGGTTGAAAATAACGGAGTTAATATTATTGATATGAGCACATGTGCACATATCACATTTGCCTAGCAACGATTGTTTCACCGCGGCTTCCCGTATTCTGTCGTCTGTGACGTCATAAAACGATTGTTCGTGACGTCACTGTTGCTTGCCGTCGCAAGAGAAGCGGGCCACTTTCTGACTTTTTTTTTACGCGAATCATATGGAATAGAACGGGTAATAAAGAAATTATTACACTCGAAAGTGTGTCATATGACTTTTACGAAACTCGTGCGAATTTGTGTATAACCCTCGCTCTCGCTCGGGCAATACAAAAATTCCTACTCGTTTCGTAAAAGTCTATATATGAAAAAGAGGAATCAGAAAGGCTGATTATTGCTGATTTAAAGCATTTTGATTTCTTGCCATCTTAATACAACATATTTTCTTTGCAAACATGAAGTGTCTATCTATAGTGCAATCTTTTTGAACAGTACTTCAATAAGAAATAAAGAGATTTGTTAAGGAATCATTATAATTCTTGTTTCCACATTTGCGAAATGGATATTTTCAAGAGGATACAATTTATTTAAGAGACATTTTGCAAGTCAATGTGTTGATCTGTTATATACATATAGATGGCCTGCTGTTAGTTCAACTTCGTTGGCAGTCATCTAACAAGGTTCAGAGGGTATAATTAACCGAAACCAGCGTTGTTCAACCATGTAAATGTGAAGTTATGTGGCACACTGATTGGCTGAAACTGATTGGCTGAAGCCTCATGTTGAAAGTGAAGACTGAGCTATTTTATCACAAATGAAGATTAGAAAACTTTTTTGGTCAAACAAGGTGCAAAATGTGGTGAAAACTGATAAATGTTTATAAATATGCAATCAGTGCATTTCAAATAAAACATCAAGGCAAGGGGAAAGTAGATGTTGATGTTCAGAGTTTATTTATTTCAACAAAAGACTTTAAATTTTAAAATAGAATATGAGGAATAATTTATTGGACAGGTGTACATTTACCTGGAGAATAGCAAGAATATGACATTTTAAAAAAATGTCTAAACAATTTTCTTCAACATATATTTCAATGATTGCCCTGACGATGAAGGATTTGGACTCAAAAACTTTTATCGGTTGTCAAAAGCACTTTGCATGTCAGGTGCCTACACTTCTTTGATAACGTTTTGCACCATCTTCATAAATAGGATAGGAGGTAAAAGTCTTCCTTGAAAGAGACCACATTCTTGTAAGCACTCAAGAGTCTGACAAACACTTTGTGCTAACTTTTTTGGCCAACTTCAAGTGTCTTCATTAACAGTATAGGAGGTAAAAGTCTTCCCTGTGGTAAGCCTACCGGTATATATACTTGTAAGTTCTTTCATGTCTGCTAGTAGGACTCGCTGCAGGAGTCTGGACTTATAGTATACAGATGGCTTAATAGTTAGTACAGAAAATCATATTGTACCTCATAGACTGTTTTAAGTCTCCCAAATGACTGCTTGTCATGTTAAGGGACTAATCTGATATAGCATCTTATAGTATACAGATGGCTTAATAGTTAGTACAGAAAATCATATTGTACCTCATAGACTGTTTTAAGTCTCCCAAATGACTGCTTGTCATGTTAAGGGAATAATCTGATATGGGTATTGAGATTTTGGAATCTTTTTATTACATGATTTCCCTGTAGAGAAGGTGTAATGGATAAACCATTTGTTAATTTGTTGATAGTGGAAGATAACATCATGTTTTCAGGAGAATTTTGGGGATTATGAAATGAAACTTTATGCCCTGTAAATTAAAAATGTCTAGGATTATGTTGGAAGATTAGGACAAACTTTCCTTGTGAAGGATTGTATTTTTACGAAAGATGTGTTTGTAAAAACAAGCTGTTATATTTCAGAGAAGTATAGGAATTTGAAGTCCTAATTAATTCAATAAAATAACTGATTTATATTTCAGTTTCAGAGCGATGAAACTATTCGTTGTGTTAGTTTGTTACATTATTTCAGGAAGAAGTAATAAATCTAGCTGATGACTTGAAACTATTGTCTTTTGTCCTTTAAAACCCTTTAATTCTCATGTGATTATTTTGAAAATTTATATTATTTTCACATTATTCTTTCACAAAGTTCTTTTATGGCATTATTTTTAGTGACATTTTTTTTTTTCACCCGAAATTCCCAAAACAAGCAAGAGTAGTGTAATATAAGGATTAGAGTACAACCAATTAGAAAAGGGAACTATCTCTGAAAAGAAATGCTCTTTCAAATCATGACATTTTAAATGCTTGAGCAACCCTGCCTCTGTAATTGAGCAACAAAATGAAGTTTGATCTCCGGAAACTTGGATCAATGGAGCCAAAGATCTGCTTTGTGTTGCCCTATCATCATGCTTGTGAATTCCAAGTCATCTGACAGAAATTAGCTGTGCCTTTGTTGTCTTTGACGATAATTGATCAATGGCAATGGATCAAGCTTTGCAATTAGAATATCAGCTTTCAGATTTTGAGTTTTTTTATTGAAATGTTTTGGATATCAGTTGCAAGATCATGGCATAATGCATTTTAAAACTTGGTTTCATGTTGTGTTGGTAATGTTTTGGACACTATAGCATTTCAAAACTGGGTTTCATGTTTTGTTTTTAATGATTTTGGCAATATTGCGTTTCATAGCTGGATGTCAGTTATTGTTATTGTTGCAGTCTCTTGAATATCATTTGTAAAATCATGGCAGAATTATAATTTGAACTTTGTTTCTGTTGTGTTAATTTTGATTATCGTTTCTAATTTGATAAAGTGTTCGTTTATATAGCGATATTCATCATTCTTCTAATTTATTTAATTATTTATTATTTAAATTGCAAAAAATCACAACAAAACTTCTCAAGGGATCAGAATGAATTCAATGCATGCTTACATTAATTAGAATGGCTTTGGATTAGGCTGAATTGTACTTGGGTACTAGTAGGCATTTTCCCAAGATGAAAGAAAGTTCTTGCCAGATTAAGTAAAATCAAACCAGATAAAGTGTTTACATTGGTCAGTATCTATTTAGGAGTTCCCAAGGCATCTTCCAGCCACCAAATTAATCTAGTCATGTAAAGAATCCACAAGTGGAAGATAATCAGTTCTATCCCATCTCAACCTCTGTCTGGGAAGGTATATTCACGTCTACCTTCAACACAACACTCTCCAATTAGCATCGAGGTGGAAAAACACTGCCTCCTGGTGGTGTTGGTCAGGATCTCAGAGTGAGGCTGCATCAGAATGGAAGAAGCAGACGTCTGTTTTACAAGCCGGTGATGGATGCCATCATTTGTTGCTTGTTGCAAATAGACTCTAAATTACTAGGTGATGTGGGTACCGGAGGTGTCTTGTCTAGTTCTAAAAACAGGAACTAGCATGAAACATGTGAATAAGGTCTCTAATCCAGACTCCTTTAATTTCTGTTGTAACAGTTCAGCTTCAGCTATAAAAGAAAACATATACATCTTTCCATTTGATAGAAACAGCGATAGCATTTTCAAGAAGAAATTTTGTCATTTTTCCAGCTGAAATTGTATAAAAGGTGTAAATGATATTTGTCTTCTTAGGTGTTGAATTTTAAAAAAAAACTGTCACAATATTTTGTCGATTTCAGATTCATCTCAAAGACTGCATATAGAATTTTTGAAAATACTGTTTTTATATAATGAGTGTAGCTGTATATTCTGTACACTCTCTCACTAGTCACTAGATATGTTAAGCATGATTCGTTGTAACAAACCTTGATATTAATTCCCTAACTCTTACACTATGTGATATTGGAGCAAGAGAAAAGCTCAAGATAGTCCTCTATCCAAAAGTCACCTTCATTCTGAAAAGGTTGGTGATGAATGCTGAAATAGCAATATATGTATGACAGGTACACAGAGTGCTGACAGAAACTGACTGAATGTATACCACCATGTTCCATGCTTATTTGTTGAGGAGGGTCTGTTTGTATCCTGAATTGTGCAGGTGCTTCATAATGTATAAATATTGCTTAGCGTAGTCCTCTTCTAGGGTTCAAATCATCTCGTAACTGTTTCTGTAGTTCTACACTACAAAAAAGGATTATTCTGAAAATGTCACCATTTTATTAAATAATGAAAAGGAGACTATGAGAAATGGGATTTTCAGAGTAAACAGAGGCTCCTTTTCATTATTTGTTTTGATTTTTTTCCACAGTCTATGTATTAGACTACTTTTTCCGCATTGAAGAAATGATCCTCATGAAGTTTAAAATGTTTCATACCAAAGTGACGTCGTACGTAGCATTGTAACGTAAACATGTTTATGACGTCATAGTATTGATGTCATTTCTCAATGTAAAAGCATTGTCATATCATGTAGTTGAAGGTGACAGGACATTGTGCAAAATCCACTGTCCAAACAATATACCCCTTATCACTTTATCAAGACGCTAAATCTCCCGTGGAACACAGTTTTCTGTTCTACTAAATTTCTCAATGTAGACCACTGTATATTTATCAGTTCTACTTAATTTCAGAATGTAGAACATATTGCATATTAATCCGTTTTAAATTTCAGAATGTCGAACATTGTATAATGGACAGTAATAGTAGGGATATATTCAAATTTTGAAATTATGACTAATGATCTATTCATTTATTGACATATAGATAAATCATCAATCATAAAAAAAATCATATATATCCCTTACTTATTTTTTCCAGTATATAGTTAATTATTATTATTACATTATTATTTTCTACTAAATATCAGAATGTTAACATTGTATGTACTAAATTTCAGAATGTAAACCAAAACTGGACAATAATAGTTAGGGATATATTTAAATTTCGAAACTATGAATATTGGTGTATTTATTACTTGACATGCTAATGAAATATTAATACGGGTACTAACACATCCAATGTCCCTAAATTATGTCCAGTATATTTATATAAGGTCTACTTTGTTTTAGAGTGTAGAACACTGTCTAAATTTGTTCTTCTAGATTTGAAAGTGTAGAACATTGTATTTAAATTTGTTCTACTTTGTTTTAGAGTGTAGAACACTGTCTAAATTTGTTCTACTTTGTTTCAGATTGTAGTACATTATGTTTAACGTTGTTCTACTTTCTTTCAGAGCGTAGAACACTGTTTCTATCATGGCCACGTGAAGAGAGATGAATGGTCCAGTGTGGCAGTCAGCACATGTAATGGAATCAGGTCAGTCGATTTCTTTAGATATATTCGAATAAAATATACATGAATAACTGAGTTCTGTCATTAAAGTTCTACTTGATGTTGTTTTCTAATAGAAATAGAAACTTGAGGATGGATATATAAAGTCAAAATTACAACATCTTCATCATCTTAAATTGAAACAGATTTGTTTTGGTAAATTGAAAAAAAGGGCTCCTATATATATATGTTTTGCTTTGTCTATACTCTAGCTGTTTTTCCTTTGCTTTGTTTTACCTAATATCTAGGTATCATAAATCAAATCTGTCTTCATCTCGTGAAACTAAACACAAAACGAGAACTAAAACAAGGAACATTGTGATGATTGCTACAATTTCTATGCACATAGAATAAGGAGCTGGAGAGATATAGAGGATATATGTATATATATATATATATAGAGTCCAGAGATATTTAACTATCCATTCCACTTTCCCTTCCTTCAGACACCCTTCCATGAAAAGGCAATTACTTATCAGTGTATGTCAAACACTTGAGAGGCCAAGATCTCCCCAGGGGGTTGATAATGAGGAATATTTCTAAGATGGCGATAAGTCAAGGAGGGCAAATCATTTTCAATATCTCATGGGCAAACAGTGTTGTCTGATTGGACAGTTTTTTTGAGACCATGGGATCTCGCGATTCAAGATAATTTTGTATTCAGTGGTCCAGCGACAGTTCCATCCTTGGAATATTGCCGTCGGGTTTTGTATCAGATCGAACAGGTCTGGAACAGTTCCCAGACATGCCAGAAACGATGGATAATGCCTGAAATTGGATCTAAATATGCTGATTTCATTATTAAGCATACAATCATTAACATTAATCAATGGTTTTACAGGAGTTATTTGATACAGATTATGTTGCTAATATTGATATTTGTGTTAGGGGAAATGTTTTAGGTTGATTACTTATTTAAATTTTTATTTGTTATAGATCAAATTCATCATTTTAAAATTGTTAAATTATGCTCTATCTTAAATTATTAACTAGTTTGATTAATTACAATATTTAAATAAGTGTGATCACAACATCAAACTTACGGATTTTGACAATAGTCTTTAGTTTAATAAAATAATAGTTTTAATAGTTTAGTTTAATAAAATTGAACCAGAATTAAGACGAAAAATCGCAAAAACATGAAATAATTTGACTTGGAATATTTATGGAAAGATTTCTCGAACATCCAAGCTTCAAGATTGTAATTATCCTTCATGATGAAATAATTGAACTATGATAAAGCTGCTACATTCATTCAATATTTAATGCAACGATTTCTTAAACGTCCCAGTTTCCAGATTTCTAATTATTCTTAATTCTTATCAAAGCGTTGCTAAGCTACATTACACAAAAACACAGACAATTTTATGAGATTTCTACAAGAGAATTTCATGCAACATTCCATTGTAATTATCCAAGTATTATCTCGCTTTCACAATTTAACCATTGCCATGGCAACCACCATTGTGATTCTCAAATTTAAGCAGAGCTGCCATTCCAACAGAATTACAAACAGAAGGACTTCATGAAAATGTTGAAGGGATGAAAGGGTCAGATGATGTCCGTGCTTTCTCTTGCTAAATTACTATTGATATTTGGAACTCATGCTAAATAGGCTGTACTTGACGACATCAAATTAATAGGGATCTTGAACACATCACAGAACATGAATCTGAAGTTTGTTTAACCTCGTAGCTGCTGAAGTCATTTAACCCTTGGCATGCTGCTCTGTGCGGGGAAATACCCTTTGGCGCTAAGAGCACTCCTAGCTACAAGTTAGGACATTGAGAACCATGCAAATAGGCCCTGTACCAGATAATAAAGTTTAAATTTGTTGTTATCAATTTTAAAGTTGCAAATTGCTTTATCCCTTCTCTCCATCTTGTAAAAAGCTGAATAGAATGTCACAGAGAAATTATGCAAACATGCCAGCATGGTTATACATCGATTCTGTCAGAACTTTTCCTCTTCAAAATTGACTGAAAGCCAAGAGTATTTAGAGGGCTCTCAGGCTATGATAGTTTCGCTGACACTGGTAGTGATATTGGCTCTCTGCCGAGCCTTCCAGTACCCCTCTCCGCCACCAGGGGCATTCTGACAGATTAGATTTATAGGAGCCAATCAAATGTAATTCTCTTATTCATCAGGTCTTTTTCTTGCCCTTGTTGCACAAGTTGTAATTGAAAAAATATGCTAGTGCCAAAAACTGAAAAAATTAAATTGGACCCCTGAGGGAATTTGGACAGATATTTTTTTAATGTCAGTGACTTGATGTTGGCCGCTTAAAAAAATTACTTTAGTGATGAATGTTGCTGGTTATTGTGTGTCAATTCTTGTGAATCATTTATTCTTAAATATTAAAGTTTTTATTTTTGTTTCTATATACATTCACAAATTCTGTGTGAAAAAGATGCTAACTTTATTTGCAATCATATTTCACAAACTGATATACTAAACGAATGTTCCTTGACCCCATCAGTAGCTCTCTTTTCACTGAAAGTCAACGTTAATATAGATTATACTTGCATCAACCTTTAATATCTTTAAGAGAGCTTTGGTCCTGATCTTTACCAAGTACAGTAGTGAATTCAGATTCCTGCAATTTTAGCTCATCTGGCTTGAAAGGCCCGATGGGCTTATGGCATGGCGTCCTTCGTCTGTCCGTTCTCCAGAACCACCTGGTCTAGGGAGTTGACATTTTGTGTACAGACTCCTTGGCCAATTTGGATTCTAAATTGTAAAATTGGTGACCCTGTGACCACAAATAAGGTCACAGGGGTCACGACTTTAAAAACCTATTTTCATCTTCTTCTCCAGTTCCAAAAGGTCTAGAGAGCTGAAATTTTGCATACAGACTCTTTGACCAATTGGGATTTTGTGACTAGATTTTGTGACCCTGCGACCCACAATATAGGTCACAGAGGTCATGACCTGAAAACCTATTTTCATCTTGAGATTTGATGTGCTCTTCAAAGGGAGGTAATTTGTAGGAAACAACAGTGATCAATTAAATCTTCAAGTGTGTCTTTATTTGTTGGAGATTTTATCTCAGGCGTCAAAGATAGGTCAAAGGGGTAAGGACCTTAAAGGATATATGAAATGACATATGGTCCAAATCGGATTCATTGAAATGGGATGTCAATTTGACAATTGCTCGATTTTAAATTTCTGAAATCGGTCCATAAATTACTTAAATACGGCTTTTTAAAAAAATGCCTAATTTAGCCCCGGCGATCAGAATGAAAGTCTGTGGTTGTGTGGCCCCTGAAGGGATGACTTCTGTGACGTCACTGGAGTAACCTGATTTTCGGCTATAGTCATAATTCAACGTAATTTCTCAACATTTTGATTGTTAATTTCACTAACAAATCAAACAACTTAAATTTTCCATATATCGAATGTTTAAATATTCAACTAAGTAATTCCGCAGATGACAATTACATTATTCTTGCATAAACATGTGTTTTTGGCGATTTAACACTCCTCATAAATTCATCTAGCGGCAGTGATAATCATCATTTATTAATTAACGAGGCTGCACAGGGCGTGTCAGCCCGCTGGTCACAGATGACCTATCGTCTGTGGTTAATCAGTGACGCCTCAATGATTCTTCTCAAAACGTTTCTCGGCAGAAATCGCGGTATTGTTAAAATGGGTAAATTAAAATCGTCTTAATAATCAATTGCAATTGTATATTGTCTCGATTTTATGCTCAATTGATTCCGATATACAATATATGTAGAGATACTCATCTGTCATTCTTGAGAAAAATGCATTTCACCAGATCTTTAAGACCTATTACATGTTCTCCATTTAAATTGCTCACTATTTGTTGTACCTCTCAAATAGAAGTTGGCATTTGGAATAAGTTAATGTATATGAAGCCTGATGAGCTACAGAGCCAGTGGCTCTATTTTTAGGAATTGTGGATTCAGATTCTTGTATTCTCAGAAATGGTAAATTCAGATTTCTGTATTCTCAGGAACGGTTAATTCTGATTCTTGTATTCTCAGGAACGGTTAATTCAAATTCCTGTATTCTCAGGAACGATGAATTCTGATTCCTATATTCTCAGGAATGATGAATTCAAATTCCTGCATTCTCAGGAACGATGAATTCAAATTCCTGCATTCTCACGAACGGTGAATTCTGATTCCTGTGTTCTCAGGAATGGTTTCAGCTGATCATAAGTCTTCAGCTGATCAGATATAAAAACAACAGTTTTATTTGAATTGTTCTAAAAATGTTTGTTTTAATGTTGCAGGGGTGTGGTACAGATGCACAATGAGACCTACATTATACAGCCGATGATTGGGGGTGATGAAGGGGTAAGTACATGTATTACATATGCAACGCCTCATCTTCTAATGCATTGATATTTTTATTGGCTCAGTATTTATTTGAGACCTGGCGCTTTTTCCAGAACAGTTGCTTCGTCCCTAGAGCTTATTGGAGCCCAGCACTTCTTGGAGGAAATACAGAACATATGAAATAACATCCACCGGTTTACATGTTTCGCAAATGAGTAAAAAGATAAAGAAAGTTTAATGACACTTTCACAAATCCTGCAAACTTGGAGTTAACATTTTACCATAAATCTTTCAAAATCTAGAGTTCAAAATAAAGATCAAAGTATACAAACAAATTTCATTATTCATTTGAAAATATCAAATTCAGACTTGATGTATGCTCCACATCCAGAAAATGACATTGATCAAATAGAGCCTGCAATTTGAGCAGTCTCACGAAATACTTTTTTATGCTGCGAAAGATGACTTTGGCAGCGTTTCAAGTTTTACTGGAACTGTAGCTGCCGCCTCCAGTAAACCTAATTCTGGACCCAAGAGGCTTCAATTAATGTCGTTCATGAAAGGTTTATCAAGTTTTAAAGCTGTGTGCCCAGTAGTATCTTATGAATAACAGAGGAAGTAGTGAGGGAAACATTATCTTATGTAAACAGTCATGTGGACAGTATCATCAGATCTAGAGTAGCTGATAGGAAGACAGTATCAGTTTTGTAAATGGACTGAAAATGGGAAGGATAAGGTTTTATACCCAGATGACTTTTGTTAGATATCTGTGCTACTTTGTTGACTTACACTTTAGAATACTATCACGTTTTAGTTTTCACTGGAATGACTCCATACTTGATTTTGAACTAGATTCATGTCCAATTTAGTTGAGATAACAAGTATTTTATCAAAATCATTACCAAATAAAATTTAAAATATGTCAGTATATGATTTGTTTATTGAGTTGAAAAGGAAAACTCAAAGCATAATAAAAATAATAATAATGAGGATACTTACCGTATATCGCGCTGAACTCCACAACACTAAGGGCCGTGCTCAAAGCGCTACACACATTATTACCCTGGTGTAAGGACCAATATCGTTCTTTTTTCATAATGAATTTTTTCACACCTTTTTGAAAGAGATATTTGTAATATTTGAATTAAATGACTTTATCAAATTCTTTCTTCAATTACCAAATGCAAAATTGTATCACTTTCACAACACAGGTTTCCATTCTCAACACATTGATCATAGCTTTATGTTAGGCTTTTGTTAACACATGACTCACCATCAAAGTTAAGAATAGTTAGCGCTGCAGAGAATAAGGTAAAGGACAATGATCTTGGTATTATCATAGATTTGTAAAAATGTCATTGTTATTCTAAATTATTTACAAAGCATCCAAGTCCTGCCAAGAATTCTTACAAACAGTAATAGGCACTATGAAAGTTGTGGGGAACATAGTTTTCACAGTTTATGTTGATTGTTTGGATGGTTACAGTATTTGATAACAATAATTCTATTTCTGGACCAGCTGGACCAGTTATGTAACATATAGCTTTATTTTAGTTTCCTGTTTTGACAAGGCCATTTACACACAATATGTTAATTTAAGAACTAAAAACACATGTCTATATTGTGTGTCTTCGCTCCTGTATGCCAAGTTTATTGTTAGAAAATGAAACATGTATCAAGTCTATGAAGGGCATTAAGAAATGAAATACATAAGAAAACAAGATTTTCTAGATAACGTTCTCCAGAAAATCTTGTTCTTGTTTTCATTGTATATCTATACATCACTATCACACATTGGATTCAAGTAAAAAGTGGTTTGCGCATTCGGCTTTGGATCAAGAGGTCCAGGGTTCGAATCCCACCAGGGGCACGGCAACTTTGTCTGCAGTAGAGAACTGTTCTACACACAGTAAGGTTTGGGTGCAATGCTACACTGAATTATAGCACAGTACCACCCATGGTTCGCTAGTTCCAGCCGATGCCCGCAGGTTTCGCCACAATGCATAGCCACATATCATATAAGTGAAATACTCTTGAAAGCTGCATTAAACCACAACTCACCTCACCCCAAATGCACATGTCTCCTTAGTTTGGAACCTTTGAGAATTGAGACCCTTTCTATGTTGAAATCTATATGCAGAGAAAGTGATATAACAATTGTTCTTCCATAATTTCAACCCTCAAATTTAATAACCTTGTTTGTTATACATCAATGATAAGTCAAGAATATAGATCTATTTACAAACAAAAAAGTTTTTTAATTCCCTTATCTCCCCTTATCATAATTTCCCTCTTGAAGTATGACAGGGAGATAACCATTAAATCAAACAAGGTTGATTTTTTATGATGAGAAACCAGTTTACAGTTTGCCACAATCTTGTTTTAAGGTCCCATAAAGAACATGGCCGCCATCAAAGTCTCGGTATTTGCATTACGTAATGTTGAAGGAGGGAAGAGATTTAAACTGGAATGAAAGTTTGATCACTGAAAGATGAGATTTTTAGATGAGAAGGCTGTTAAAAGTTTGGAACAATGCTCCTAAGAAAATGGTCGCCACCAAAGTCTTGTGTTTTAATGTTTTATGGAGATGTATAGTTATATAATACAAAGGTTTTGCTAATAATTTGTTACAGGCTCCATGAAGAGCCACCAAAGTCACTTTGATGATGTAATGTTTATAGAGTCAATATCTGAACGCGCATAAATAGAGATACAAAAGGATTCAAGTCTTTGAGGGCATTTAGAAGTGGAATATGTAAGAAAACAAGAGATTCTGGAGAACAACTTCTATAGCTGTGTAGATACATGACATTTCAGTCTGTATGCTCACTCCTCATTCACGGGGGGCAGTTGTTAGCGCGTTCGGCTTCGGATCAAGAGGTCCGGAGTTCGAATCCCGCCAGGGGCACAGCAACTTTATCTGCAGTAGAGAACTGTTCTACACGCAGTAAGGTTTGGGTGCAATGCTACACTGAATTTCAGAGTAGTACCACCCATGGTTCGCTAGTTCCAGCCGTTGCTCGCAGGTTTCACCGCAATGCATAGCCACATGGCGTTGCGGGCATTCTCCCTGCCGTAATACTAGCAGCCGCGATATAAGTGAAATACTCTTGAAAGCGGCGTTAAACCCCAACTCACCTCACCTCCTTCATCAGGTCGAATGTTGGGGTATAACAAGGTGGGATGCATTTATGCAAAATGTTAACAATTGTGCGAAAAATGAGTCAAGGAGATTAAAATACATAAGTAAGTTTTACAATTATGATTTAAAAAAGTGTACAATAGTTTCTGTATTTTCGTGTAAAATTCAAGAGTTTGGTTGAAGATAGATTAAAAGTTTTCGAATGTGAATTCAGTTATAAATTTGCTATATTTTGTTAAGGCTTAATAGAGAACCAGGTCACCATCAAAGTCACTGGGTTTTTTTTTCATGATGGAATGTATGAACAGTTGATATCTAAACATAAACTGAGAGATTTTGAAGTATTCATTCCTGAAGGATAAGATTTTGAAACAAGAATCAGGTTATAAGTGTATAAAGTACATTTGTGCAATACCTCTTGAAGAACAAAGTTTCAGAGAGAGAGAGAGATATCAAAGTAATCTTTTCTGAAAGATTCCAACAAGAATCAAATTACAAGTTTGCAGGTTTATTTGTGCAATACCTCTTGAAGGACAGGTTATAAGTTCGGAAGGATATTTTTCTTAAAGGGACACCACGTCGAGAATAAAAATCAGATCATGTGTATCTACCTATGCTGATTAACATGTCTGCTAACAAGTCACAGAAACTAAATTTCAGACATTTGACGTAATTGGTAATCAAAACTAATGCAGGTAGACAGTGAAGTGAAGCGTAACTCGTTAGCAGACATTCTATCTTAGTGAGATAAAGATGGGACTCATTTTTATCCTCAACGCAGTGTCCCTTTAAAGAACAAAGTTTCCGTGTTTGAGTCGTGTGATTTTTTTATGAAGAGTAGATCGAGATCCCAACTGAGTTTTTGCGCGGTTCAAGAATCAAGTTATAATTGTGTGTGTGAAGTACAAATTTTGCAATATCTCTTAGAGACGAGAGATATCATAAGATTCTTCCCTGAAAGATTCCAACAAGAATCAGGTTATAAGTTCGAAAGTTTCTGTATTTGCGTCATCTGATTATATAATGAAGAGTAGGATCAAGATCCCAACTGAGTTTTTCTGAAAGTGATGGAGCGGTTTCATCATTAAAAGATTAGATTTTCCGATAGGGAAGATGTCAATGAATATTTAAGCTGGAAGCGCCAGGTTGGCAAATTGGAAGAGATTTATTGGCAGATTGGTCTTGCTTGTTACATATATGCGGAGATATTTTGTAGAAAGTGTTTTCTTGCGTAATTGAGAAAGTTGATGTTTATGCAATTTCCTGGATCGTTAAGATTTTGTTTATAGCGGCACAAACCACAGAGAGAAAGTAATTAGTTTAGTGCGACTTTTGTTGAGTTGTATATAACTTGTAATTAAAAGAAAAACATTTTAAAAAATACAAAATGGAGGAAACTCTCAATTGAACTCGTACTTTTGCCTCTGTTAATGAAGAAGGTTTGGATGCCTCTTTTGTCCATTAAACTATCGCTTTCAATATTAGTATTACGATATTCAACATTTTTCTTGGTTTTTCAGATGGAACATCCTCACATAGTATTTAAGGCATCTGTGTCACATGAGGAAAAATGTGGTAAGTATATTAATTATTTTCAAACTGTATATTTAAATTACACTATTGTGATTCTAGATATTGTTTTAGAACATTTATCTTGTGTTTCTGTAAACATCAAATTTAAATTATTGGATTAACAGCAGATTCAGACATTTCATATTGGTTAATATATGCTCGTTTTGATTCCAGTTCATATGTAGCGTTTTCAAACTAATAAATTTCAAGGGAAGATTTTATACAGTTTCAATAAATGATACTTTGATATCTTACTTCACATAAACCAACACTTACTTCTTTGACCTTGAATGTTTTTAAATGTCTACTCCTCTTAAACAAGTCTAATCTGCGATGTATCATTACAATCTAAATGAAAAAACATTTTGGTACTTGTATCAAAAGATAAATGAAAAAACATATCACCTTGCGGTAGGCATCTATGTTAATGTGTTTCTCAGTGTGGGCAACCTACTCAAGTGTAAAGCAACAAGTGGCTAGCATACTCACGAAGGATCGAATATTTTATATGAAAGCTGAGTAGAAAACTAGAAATAGCCTGCTTCAAAGCTAAAATATAAGAACAACACGTGTTTGATATTTTCATGGAAGATCCACATACTTCTATGTCAAAATATTTATTGAACTACATGCTTCAAAAATGACAAAACATCTGGGACGTCTTTCATATAAGCAACCTTAACTAAGGTTAACATTATCTCCCATACTTTAACATTTTACTAAGGCTACCTTAGTGACTTACAATCACCTTAGTGTTTTGTCCCCGCCACTTTATTTTATTTTATTTTTTTTATTATTTTTGGAATTAACTTTTTATTACAGAGAACTTTGTTACATGAAAGGACTTCTGACCAGGGAAGCAGGATCGAGTCCTATTGATTAAAAGAAATTAATGAGATGGATTTACCATCAATATATATGATATATTTATATATAAATATATTGTATCTGATATATAGTTATATTAAAAAAATCCATCAATTAAACTGTTATCTTCAAGAAGTAGGGAGATCAAGAAATTGCAGCAAAACATGTTGAAAAGGATAACAGACAAGTCATTACCTTTTGTTTCAGGTAACAGTTATGGCCAATGGCTGCCATTCCATGAGCTTCACAAAGGCGAATTTGTGAGAAAACTGAAGTATCTAAAAGCAGTGCGGGTAAGTTTACATGATAAGCTAGAATGGAATGTAACTATTGATATATTGAAACAGTTAATCCTACCATATTAGCAGCATTGATTTCTATATTCACTTTTCTTGAGTCTTTTCCCCCTTACCATCATATTTCAGAAGTTTTAGGAATAAATTTTACAATTTTTGTCACTAACAGTGGCTGATCAGAGCAGGAGTTCACATATTAAATGGGGTGGGTCATAAAATGTACATGAAAAACCTCTTGCACAATCTCTATGCCATGGATTTTGAAAAGTTTTCTACAGGAGAGAACTGATTTACATGCTGTAAGGTTGCCATGAAAAACTACTTTATTATTTTGTTGTGGTTCAAGCATGTGCTCACGTTTCACTCTTTATATAGGTGTAATGGTGTTGCAGGCTTTTCCCCTGTTGTTTTCCCTGCAACAACACAGACATGAGGCAAATATATTTGAAATCCTTGTTTAACGTGTCATCTCATCTCAAACTATCCTTCCCATATATTCCATAAACATTTTGTAGGTATAGGCTTGGCAAGGGGATATTAGGGGAAAATATTTGTTGAGAATGATAGTAATGTTCTTTAGTATAGTGCTGATTTCCCTAAACAAGTGAGGGTATGAAAATGGGTCACCTCAACACATTCATTTCAAAACTTGGATTAAAAATGGTCGACAAGAAAGCCTGGCAAAATATGTTTTAGCAGGGGACCCCATTTCTGGGAGTGCTTCATTCATTTTCTAGATAAAAATCAGACACCTAAACATGATATATTTATAAAAATGAAATAAAGATTGTAATGGAAACCCACTTTTTGGAATACTGGATACAACACTTCCTGATAACAAATAGTTCAAAGATTCTACATACGTAGATCTAATAGTTTTTATCCAAGCCTCCCTTCCAGGGTGATGAATTCAAGAGTGTGTATTCATATTTTATATGTCCCCTCTACGAAGGATTCTCTTGTTGGATTTTTGTCAATATACATTTACGTTTTTTAATACATATTTGATATAGATCCATGGGGACCAATCTTCAATGAATATAGGATAGGTTTTCTTCCTTTGAAAGCTCCAAACAGTAGGGCACAGAGATTTTACGATCTTGAAACATTTCAATATCATCCTAGCTTCTCTAATTTCTTGAACACTTTAAAAGGTTTTACTATTTCTGTATGAAAACATCATAGCGACTACTTTCTGCCTCCAAACTGTGCAGGGGAAAGACAATCGAAGCCCCAATTTCCTCAAGCACGTTAAAGGTTTTTGGAAGATACATATAATCCAAACATGACCATTTCTGTATGAAAACATCCTCCTATCTTCTACTTTCTGTACTTGGGAGAAACGATCAAAGCCCAAATGTCCTTGATCCCCTTAAAGGTTTTTTACGATCCAAAACTGGCCATTTCTGTATGAAAACATCCCAGCGTCTACTTTCTGCCTACCAAACTGTCCTGGGTAGACGATCCGAGTCCCGATTTCCTCAAGCACTTTAAAGGATGGTACTGGCTGTGAACGAGATTACATGATTCATAAATCAGATCTTTGATCTCCGCGCCCTGTGATTAGTGGTATTGAGTTTCCTGTCGAAGAGAAATGGACGTAACTACGAGGCTTGATTGGCAGCAGAGGCAGTGTCGGAGTGATAAAGGAGTCTGGGAGATATTGATGTGGTTTCTAGCTCGTAAAGGGACAGTCAGACTGAAAGGCCTCAAACACTTCAAGCGCTGATGTCGTAATATTCTGAGTTTTCTGCCTTTCATTAGTCTCTGACCAAATATCCCTTCGTTAAGGCATTTGGAAGTTTATCAGATGAATGAGAAACAATGTCTTTGAATTTACAACTTCTTTATGGCAAATATCATTTGCTTGATAACAGTGTTCGCATCCAACCTGATCATACTAATCTAATCACACTCTAGCCATTAAAGGTTTTAAATCCATAGAAATTTATTCACATGGGGAAATATTTACTTTCTTGGTAAATAATCAGTGTCTAATGATTCTAAGCAGCTAACTTCCAATAATCACGATTTAACCGATGTAAAATCTAGGTCAGTGACTTATTTGAATATGATGGCATCAGCAGGTCAAGGGATGACTATAAACTGCTAACCATAACCATACACTAATTCTTGGAATTCATTTGATGCACAATAAGACGCCTTCAGCAGGAAATATGTTAAGAAATTTCAAACACATGTAATAGTGAGTGATATTGAAATGAAAGACTTGCCAGGAGGCGTGTTATCTTCATTGTATTATGAGATGTAGTTCTTCAGAAAGCCGGGATGTTTTTAGTATTCTGAGGCATCTAAACATCTCTTTCAAATGTCAGAGGATGAATTTTACTCTGTATTTCTGTATTCACGCTCTGTACTATTCTATGAACATGAAAAGGTCGTCTGCTATAGCCCTGATTTTGAAGTCGGTTTTTATATTGAAATTAACCATCAAAGGAAAACTGGAATATTTGAAAAGGTCATTTTTGTGAAAAATGCATTTCTTTTTTTATTCTTTTGTAATAATTTGAATAATTGTCACTTACTATGAAATAATTGTCTTGATTTTTAATGGTTTGCTAGTTCCAGCCACTGCTCGCAGGTTTCACCGCAGTACATAGCCACATGGCGTTGCAGGCTTTCTCCCTGCCATAATACTGGCAGCCGCAATATAAGTGAAATACTCTTGAACGCGGCGTTAAACCCCAACTCAGCTCACCTCTTGATTTTTATAATGAAGGATCTATTGATAACAATAAGTTACTATGCTGTTTCTGATTATGAACATGAGGATGAAAGTAAACAAGGCTGGGCAGTACTCAGATCAGGAATACAGCGATGTTGAATGTTACATTCAGTCTGATTTTAATGAGATTAGTGCTAATTAGGATAAACCTTATAAGAGGGTGCTATATTATGATCAATGTAATTTGGTCATCCTTGCACAAGTAGAAATCAGGAGTATTTACTGAAACATGGTTTTTGATTGTCTTTATTTTGAGTTTGAGGAGTGATGGTTCTTCAGCAGCAAGTTTCATATTTAATAAAGAAAATTAATTTTCTTACAGTATCGCAGGGAGATTGAAACGCAGCCACCGAAAACAATGAAACTGGCTCTTGTGCTGGACAAAGCAGTTGTAAGTAAAATATATATTTATTATCAAAATATCTTTTAGAATGTGTTTGATAAAGAAGAGGATATATATATTGTGGAGAATTTAACATCCTCAAATGTGACAAAATAATATATAAATAACAAACTTCAACATCTTTATTTGACCTTCAAAATGCTTTTATGAATGACCATTATATATAGAGTAGGAATTACATTTCAGATACAATAATGTTAAGTTTCATTGAGAAACATGAGTTTTACATGCTTATAAAAATACATAAAATCTCATTTGAAATGGTTTATTTATATGTCACAGAATTTAATTTCTATATTTTCATTCTTTTCAGTACATGGGCCTGAATCTTACGAACACAGAAATGACAACATATTCTATCGCCATAGCAAACATTGCAGACTTGGTAAGAAATAATGATGTAAACTGTCGGTACTCTTAAAGAGCAATGTTAAACAGAGATTGTTGTATTTATGGTTGCATTTCTCAAGTGATCTTGCTTCAAATACTACTCTGATTAACAAACCTGAGGTAGGGTTGTGAGTTGAGTGCCGACTTATGATGTATTCTTGTTGAATTGTGTTCCCACCAGGGGCACGGCAACTTTGTCTACTGTAGAGAACTGTTCTACACGCAGTAAGGTTTGGGTGCAATGCTACACTGAATTTCAGAGTAGTACCACCCATGGTTCGCTAGTTCCAGCCGTTGCTCGCAGGTTTCACCGCAATGCATAGCAACATGGCATTGCGGGCTTTCTCCCTGCCGTAATACTAGCAGCCGTGATATAAGTGAAATACTCTTGAAAGCGGCATTAAACCCTAACTCACCTCACCTCACCTTGTTGAATGGTTTTCTCTCTATAACCAGGGATTAAGCTTGGTGCTTGTCTGCTTATCATCCAGAATAAGGCCATGCAATGGCAATCGATTCTTAGACACATCATACCGAAAGCCGTAAAAAAAAATACAAATTGCCGTGTACAGCACTCTTGTTTCTTGGTGCTAAAAACACACACCAAATTTCTGATGTACATTGCATTGTGACAATAAAGAAGTTATGTATTATATTTTCGTCAACAGTATTACCGGCAGCTGAACATGAAGATAGCTCTGACATATCTGGAGTACTGGAATCTGGCTGACCAGTTTATTGTCAGTCCCAAGTTACGCGAACTCCTCATCAAGTTCATGAATTTCAAGAAGGTTGCACTGCAAGGGGCAAACTATGACATCGCATATTTCATGACGTGAGTATGCTCACTTAGTTTTAACATTTCATGATCCTTGATCAAATTATCGCCTGTCATGGTCAATACAATGTACAAACTAGTTTATATTTGACATTCCATCCTGAAAACCAACTACTTTTCAAGTTTTTGGAGCAAAAACAATGCCCAGGGTCACTTAAATCACTAAGGTAGCCTTAGTTCAATGTTAAAAGATGGCAGTAAGGTTAACCGTAGGGTTAAGTATTTTTTTACCACAACCCCCTGGAGCTTCTTTCTCCAAATTTACTAACGCCAACCTTAACTCCCATTCTTTAACATTACATTAGGTGGCTATGGTGACTTTTTGTGAAAGAAAATCCTGGCTTCCTATATGTTGAAGTCAACCATAAAAGAATGTCTTATGATCTGTAAATGTTTAAAGGGATCCATGAAATCAGCTTTCAATATAGAAAGTTCTTTTCTTTCTGCTCTTTATAAAACCTGCCATCTTAAGTTATAAAATAAAAAATTCAAGCTTATTTTTGCACCACTTTATCTCTTTTTGACCATTTACTGCATGACTAGAACATGGTGAGATAGGTGAGTTCTGTAATTTGGCCATTCAGAATGTTTTTGCTAAAGTGTTCATAGCCTTCTCTTTCATGTTACAGAGGTATAGATCTGGAGGGTAACTCGGTGGGAATGGCCTTTCCAGACTCGGTGTGCACCGATCGTGCTCTCGGCATCAGCAGGGTCAGTGTAGATTAATCAAACACATTGTGTACAATATTACCACATTGTGTACAATATTACCACATTGTGTACAATATTACCACTTTGTGTACAACATTAACACATTGTGTACAATATTACCACATTGTGTACAATATTACCAATTTGTGTACAACATTAACACATTGTGTACAACATTACCACATTGTGTACAATATTACCACAGTGTGTACAATATTACCAATTTGTGTACAACATTAACACATTGTGTACAACATTACCACATTGTGTACAATATTACCACATTGTATACAACATTACCACATTGTGTACAACATTAACACTTTATGTACAACATCATCACATTGTGTACAACATTACCACTTTGTGAACAACATTACCACATTGTGTACAATATTACCAATTTGTGTACAACATTACCACATTGTGTACAACATTATCACATTGTGTACAACATTACCACATTGTGTACAGCATTACCACATTGTCATACATTGAATTCATTTGCATTGGGATTCAGTTTGGGTGTTGTCTTACTCTCGCACAGAGGTCCTAAGTTTAAATCCTGATAGCAATGTAATGATTCCATATCTATTTCATTATAAATTTTGATATTGCATCTTAGTGTAAGAAAAATATATATTGTAATTGCTTCAGTTGATGTCCTGGCAATGTTTTGCATCATTCCTTTTTCCTGGCTTCTATTGGAGACCATTTTCTAATATTTGTAAATGGAAATCCTTTTATTTAGGACAACCAAACCCACATCTGTTAGGAACATCTGTTCTTCTAAATTGATATAAATAAGCTGGAAACAAACTTGAACAAAATACTGAGTCAGCAGAATTGGACAGAGAATAGTGTTTCTGTATTGCAGCCTAGGTATCTTTATAAAATGACAAATCCTCTATATTCCCTTTGTTAGCAGGTTTAGATACCTGTAAATGAACCACTCAGAACGGTTTGAAGCTAATTCTTATAACAGCTGATGTGTGAAGTATAAAAGTTACCATTGTTTATGATATTTCAGAACCCGAAACCATTCGAACCTCAGCAAGCGGCAACCATCTTGGCCCACATGATTGGACACAACCTGGGCATCGAGCATGATGAGGATGGTGAGATATTATATTTTATATTGAATCTTGACTGAATATAATCCATGGATCAAAATGATCTTATTCCCTAACATTAGTGTCCATTAACATGGGATTGAAAATGTTGTATAATGTAATACTAACACTGTTTTATAGGTTAGGAATTGAAAACTGTGAAGGCCTGAAGCATGTTTTTTCTTGTATCATAACAATTATGTTATTATAAGAATGATAAATAAGAATGATCACCTCCCATCTATTCATATTCATTCTCTTCTCACAGAGGTTACTTAAGTCATTCTTTCCCATTTTTGCAAGTGGACCATAAATCATGATTCTCATGAAGTTTTCAAATGCATCTTTTAATTCTATCTAATCCAACACTGACTTCTGAATTGTTAAATAGCTTAGGGCATCTCCCAAGAGAAAGAAGTCAAGTCTGATGGTTACAGGAACAGATCAAATGTTCAGTTTAAAACAACTTTACTGATTAGCCAAATAACTCTGGTTACATCCAATCAGAATTCCTTATTTCTAGCCCAGAAAGTGCTCCACTTGCAACAGAAATTATGTGTGTGTAAAATAGTTGAGTAATGTCCGTGGGGAGAGAATGTCATGTAATATGTATAGGATAAAGTTTGGCCTGCAGATTATCTAAAAGTAAGCACGTTATTCCAATGGGAAATTTACAATGGCGCATGACATTTCCTATGTATTTTAGCATGCAACCATTCTCTTACATCTCGATTCAAGAAAAATATATTAATTCATCTAACCCTTTTTGCCCATTCAGCTAAATGGAGACAAATGTATCACGAAGGTGACGTAATGGCGTATACATACCGTGTGCTACTGTTTCAGCACTTCAGTGTCAATGTTGACTTGAACATTTCATTTATTTGATCGTATTTGCACATTTATATGTCTCAACAATGTGCTTTGTTTTTGCACACTGTGTTTGATGAAATAAACATTTCATTTATTTGGTCATATTTTCTGACTTGATGGTTTAGTGGGTTGTTTACATGTGACGTTTATTTATCGTGTAAATGAAAGATTTATTATGTTGAGTTTTATTTTTGTATAATTTTGATATAAATCAGACTGAATAAAAATTGGTACCAATTGGATTTGCTCCTAAAACAAATGTCTGATTTTGTCAAAATGTTATATTTTCTTATGTTAATCTTTTGTTGCACTTTGAAGTGTATGTCTACACATTGGATGCATCTTGCAGTTAGTTAAATAATTTGTTATTGTTTGTATTTTATGATCATCATCAGATGGTATGTGTATGCAAATATGTTGCAATGGGGTATGCAGTATAAAGCACAACTTCCGCCTTAAGTCATACCTCATGACAGCTCCCATCACTGGCTAGTTTAGGCTTTGCTGCATTTCTCTAACTTTTCTGTGCTATTGCAGCACAGCACTATGAAGTTCAAGAACAGTGTGCCGCTAAGCAAGCACTGAAATGTTCAGGAAATGCAGTAAGACTTAATTAGCAATTTGTGGAAACTGGCCAAGAGTCATGACTTGCAAGGGAAGTTATATTTAACATAAAAGCTTAGGACTGATCATGTATCAGAACATTTGCTTTGAAGACAACAAATGGTTTTGTTTGTAAATGTTGTTCATGTTTCATCAATGTCTGAAAAAGCATGTAAAATTGTATGTCAAAGCTTTTATGCTTGTGGTTAATTACAACAAAAGCATGATTCTATACTTCATAGAAAAATTAATTTTCATCAATTAAATGATTTCATGCCTGCTCACATGACTTTATCAAAGAAACAATATTGTTATGAGGATTTACATACTGATCTTTAAACTAACAAAATCAATTCGTACTAAAAGATTTTCCTTCCCAAAGCATGTCCTCCCTATACCTTTGATAACAGTTTTTTTCTATTAATTAAATCTTTGAAAATCGTCTGATTGATATCGTAATATTTCTGTTTAATTCCTCAGGAGGCTGTGAATGCAATGATGAGTTTGGCTGTATCATGTCCACAAACGTGCTGTAAGTATGCTTTGAAATATTTATTTTTCTAGCCCGTGATTTGCCAACTAACAGTGAGATCTGATTAATAAAAAATCGGCCCTAATATGTGTTTGATGTTATCTTTGTAGTATCTTCAATACACCAATGATGTTGACCAATAGTGTATTTTGGATTTCATCTTATTACAGAGCTGCGGGCGGATACCATTCGCGAATGTTCTCCAACTGTAGCAAATCTGACCTTGACATTAGCCTCAGTATGGAGATCACTTCCTGTCTGGATGGAAAAGTTCCTGTGAGTAGAATTTTTAGAAGCTTTAAGTCATATGATATTTTGTGATAGCACATCTTTATTTGGGAAAGTGTCTATGGGTAATTTTTGCAACCAAATTTTGAATATTTAGTTCAAGTTATTCAGTATTCTGTGATAGTGTATCGTCAACCACTGGCCAAACCAGGATCATTATCTTTGTAAACTATTTGTCATTTCTGTAAATTGACTTCACAGAATTGGTGGCAGTAATAATTTCAGCAGCCATAGCATTAAAGGACCAAACTGTAATATTGAATAAAGAATATGTATTATTTGAAATTTGAAATAAGCCTTTGGCTTGTTCGCCAATCCTATTTTCATGTATATGAAATAAAATATGTTTAAACCATATGTATTATTTTCAAACTTGTAATTGTAAAATGAATCTAAGTGTAAAGCTGAGATACTGATTGGTTGAACTCTGACCTTTGCCTGCAGGAGAACTTCCCCCAGGAGTGTGGTAACAGCATCGTGGAGAGAGGGGAAGAGTGCGACTGTGGCTCGGAGGAGGTGAGCAAAAATAAGTTCTAAGAAATTAGAACATCACTTGTACTCGCTGTTATTCATGTGTATTGTGACTTCAGTCATTGGAAGCATTTACTGCTAAAAGCTGTCATTTCAAATCTGATAAGGATTTTTGAATTTTAAAGTGAAACATTCTGATATAGGGTTCAGCATGGAAATCATTTACACTATCTCAAACTCTTACACTCCTAACTGCTGCAAAACCGCCAAAACGACGTTTAACAATAACTCTCACATATTTACATTCCTATTGCAGGACTGTCTGCGGAACGACCCCTGCTGTGACCCTAACACGTGTCTACTTAGGTACTGGGCCCAGTGTCGCTCCGGACCTTGCTGCAGTAACTGTACTGTAAGTACAAATAGTGGAGTACCTTAGTGTTGGAATTGAAACAAATCTGGGTTGATTAAGAATGTGGATAGTCATTAGTAATTAGCATTAGTGGTGTGCAACTTTACTACAGCTGATTTATGTCCCTTGGCTGCCCAACAGGATATGCAGCCATCTTGAATAGTTCAAATTTCCTATGTAATATTTCTGTTTGGATGTTTTTCAAATTTCTTGGCTGTCAAGATGTATGTTCTAAAAGGGGTTATTATTCGTCCATTGAAGAAGTCACTGTTTAAGAAATCTACAATGTTATTACACATTGTGTAATAACATCGTGTGCTGCCATGATGGCATAAATATGACATCACAATATTAGCGCTGCAGTCGCAATGGAGTGTGTCCCATTTATCGACGAAATCATGGAATTAAGTGAGATTTAAATCAGCAAGTTATAAATGAAATACTAAACTAGGTTCCGTTTAATAACATATTTATGAAACTCGTGAATGGTATCAGTATCTAACTCGCTTTAACTCATCAAATACCAAACCAACCACTCGTTTCATAAATATGTTATTAAACAGGACATTGTGTAATATTCTCTATATAACAAACTGCTTATTCATCAGGAGCCATCAAACAAGGCAAGCCACCCACTAATATAAGCTCTTCATGAATAACATTTTACTCCTACAAAAGTTATAAGAGTTATAAGATTATTTAACTCACATGTAAGGTTTAAAGGTTATCGTCAACATTGTAGGATGTGTAATAGTTAATTTGCTGTCTTATCAACAGGTGCTGTCTAAAACCCACATGTGCCGCGACCGACAGACAGAGTGTGATGTGCCAGAGTTCTGTGATGGAGAGAGGGGAGAGGTCAGTAAAGAAATGGTTAACATTGTGAATTCCTGAATATTCATTGCATAATGATAAATAAAAGTTTGAAGTTGTAGTCAATAATACAGCTTTGACACTTCGTAAGTCAAGCACAGACTCAATTGTTTGGTTTGAATATGAAAATAGTGAAGAATACAATTGGAAATCTTTTACAAATTGATGGTGCAGTGATAATAACAATAATAAATACCTTCAATGGCGCCGAGTTTCAACTACACTAGCTAGGTTGTTCACAGGCACTTTACAATCAGCATTACTACCATTGTCAAACTCAGCTGAAGGTAACATCCAACACAACCATTACCAAGCACCTATTTACAGTGCTTGGTGACCAAGGCACAATTTGAATAAATTACTTACCAAAGGTGACACCATAAGTCTCAAGTTACCGATAAGAGAGATTCAAAATTGTGCATACCCAGATATATATATCGTTTTTTTTTTTTTATACAAGGTTATCTTTATAAATTGACATATTAATCTGTATTTCAGTGCCCGACAAACAACTACGTTCAAGACGGACACCCGTGTGCTAATAACACTGGTTACTGTGTTGGAGGGATCTGTCCCACACTGCATCAGCAGTGTCGCGCTATCTGGGGCCAAGGTAAGGAACGATCGTGGGATATCAAATATCTCGGTCACAGTCAACTTTTCTCCGCAAGGTATAACTTGCGCCAGTCTCCATCACTGGTTAAATTAATCCTTGCCACATTTCTTTAATGTTTCGGTGCTAGTGAACCAGAGAACACTATGCAGTTTAGGTGTAGAGCACAGCTGTGTTAGCACAGAAAAGTAAAGGAAATGCTGCAAGGCTAAAATTAGCTAATGATGGAAATTGGCGTTAGTTATGCCTTGTGAAGATAAGATGGTTTCTAGTGAGATTTACACTGTTTGTTGATTGTGCTGAGCCAATATACAAACAATTGAAACAAGAATTATCAGGGCACAGAAGTCAACAAAGTGAGACTGAACTTTTTGTCAGCTATAAGATAGAAAAGACATAGCTTTTAGCAATTGCACTGTTGATAAAGTTATATCACCCCTCAAAGAGAGCTCCAAGTTTGTTTTGTGTATGTCAAAGTTGTTAGTTCCAACTGAAGTTCCTCTTCAAAAACAAATTCCTTTTCGGGAGACATGTTTTATTTGAGTACTAATGTATCATGTTCACAGATGCTAAAGGAGGAGACTCACAATGTTTTGAGAGATTCAACCCGACGGGGAACTTCAATGGACATTGTGGCAAGGAGGCCAGCACAGGGAACTATGCCAAGTGCATGTCTGAGTAAGTCTCCTATGATTCACAAAGTTATAAATATTATATGTATCATATCTGCGAGTCAGAATGTAGACTTCTAAGGGTTGCGGGGGCGGGATAAAAGAGTGGTTAGCTCGTTCGGCTTCGGATTCAAATCCAGAGTTCAAATCTCACTCAGCAACTTTGTCTGCTGTGGAGAACTGTTCTACACGCAGTAAGGTTTGGGTGCAATGCTACACTGAATCTCAGGGTAGTAGCACCCATGGTTCACTAGTTTCAGCTGATGCTCGCAGGTTTCACCGCAATGCATAGCCACATGGCGTTGCGGGCTTTCTCCTTGCAATAATACTAGCAGCTGTGATATAGGTGAAATACTCTTGAAAGCGGCATTAAACCCCAACTCACCTCACCTCTCTTTTTAACATTATTGTAGACTGGAAGGTTAGATTTTAAGGCAGCTTCTTGTGAATGAAGACAATTTATTTGCTAACAGAACTGTAGTTGCTTTGGGAAATAAAAATAATTTGGTTGATTTAAAGTACTGATTTTATAGCTGATTGTACTATTGATATTATTAGCTTCTTAGGTAATATATTTCAGAAATAATTTTGATATGGTGCAGTGTATGAGATGAGATACGTAATAGCCAGCTAAAAGTGTTATTTTGTAAATTTTAATGACAAAATTAAAGAATAAAACACAAGTTACCAGTTATCAAACAGGACTGATTTCATACACTGACATGGTGTCAATGTTTATTTTATCTCTCAAATTTTCAAACAACTTATATATATCTCTCCATCAGTTGTTCTGTCATGTTTTTGCTCATATGGAAATTCAAGTGACGCCAAATAAAACAATTTCCCGTTCTTGCAGGAACATACTCTGCGGCTTGCTGCACTGTGACGGAGGAAACAAGGAACCGCTGTTCGGATCTGACAAGGGGTTCTCCAAGACCACTGTCAGCTCTAAGGGCGTCGAATATGAGTGCAAGTATGTGTATCAGATTCTTCATTTCATTACCTTTGATAGCAAACTATCACTGTACATAATCATATGTCCTGGTGCCACACTGTGGAAATGTGGTGATAGCATCCCCACTATATTTGTTTAAGTAAATTTAGGTTTATTTTCTAAAATTGAAGGACTTTTGTCATAGATAGAACCGTCTACTGATCATTAACCAAATTTATTTTCTTTCATTTTAAAAGTGCTAAGTTGTGAACGCTACACGCAAGGTTGTGACAAAATGTATAACAGTCTACAGACATGGTTGAATCAAATCTGTCAATCCAGGGGCTCTTTTCACAAAGTAAATGTCACAAAGGTTAACTTTAATAGCTATTGACTATCTTAGTTTTGTGAAGGGAGGTCCAGACCATTCCATCATTCCACCATTCCACCATTCCACCATTCCACCATTCCACCATTTGACCATTCCACCATTTCACCATTCTATCATGCCACCATTCCACCATTCCACCATTCCACCATTTCACCATTCCACCATTTCACCATTCTACCATGCCACCATTCCACCATTCTACCATGCCACCATTCCACCATTTCACCATGACACCATGCCACCATGCCACCATTCCACCATGCCACCATTCTATTCTACCTGATGTATATTGCAGAATCGTTCACGGGCCGACGATGATGGACATGCCCCACATGGGTCTGGTTCAGGACGGGACCAAGTGTGGAGAGGGGCGGGTGTGTCACAACACGCGGTGCGAGAAGATCCAACACCTTCCACCGCTCAGCTGTCCCGGTACCACCCGCGCTCTCATCTGTAGTGGACACGGGGTGAGTCACATATAGTGAAACACAAAGCAAATTGAAATAGATATCCTTGTCTTCTTGAAATAAGTAGGTATTATGAGAGAAATAACTGACTAAAGTTTTGACCATTCTCATTAGTTTTTGTCCACATACATCAATGGTGGATCCATAGGAGATTTGAACCCCGCTTGAAAAATTTTGCATGTAAATTTACGAACCCCATGCCCCATGTTTCATGCCCAATGTCCACCTCACTCCCCCTATGAACATTTCTTAGTAATAGCCATTTTCATTAGTTTTTGTCCATTTAGTTAGACGTAAGTTAACTCAATATTTCTCTTTCACCCTCGTCCTAATGATTTATTCAATCTCTCCCTAGGTGTGTACAAGAGACGACACTTGCTACTGCGACCACGGATGGAGCGGATACGACTGCACCATCAAGCTAAACATCACCACCACGGCTCCAGTTCTCACCACAACTCGCTACGATGTCTCTACCACAACCACAAAAGGAATAAAAGTTGTCCCCCTTGACGAGGCCAAGAATATGATGAAGAGTACAACGGCAGCTGACCCCTCTGCAGCACCTGTGGTGAAAGGTAGTGATTGGTTTATCTTTTGGTTATAAACCAATAGAAATTGTCTATCTCCTTGACCTTTAACTGCAGGTCAGAGAATATTGTTACATAACTCACCTTTGTTTAGCGACTGATCCAACTCCCCCCGCAAAGTATAGCTCTCGCAAATCTCTATCACTGGCTAGTTTAAGACTTGCAGCATTTCATCAACTTTTCTGTACAAACCATAGCTTTCAATGTAGCCATTATAACATTTTCTGAGTTGTTACTAATCATTAACCATTTTTAAGGCCGGATACTTTTACCATTGATTTAATATTGTGTACAGTATTTCTAAATTCTTGGGCTGAAAATTGCGGTATTGTGTTTCTAAACTCATGACATGTATGTTGACAGAGATGGACGGACTAAGCACGATGTGGCTGATCATCATCCTGGCGTCCGTTGTTGGCGGATTGGTCCTTGTTCTCAGCTTCACCCTCTTCTGCTACAGGTGGGACCAAACAGAGAGTTCTTCTTTAAACAAACCATTGGAGATTCCATGAATTCCTATAGGAATGTGTCATGCTCTCTTCCTCAAGACACTCCACTTCATTTGTAACCAATGTTTAAAAAATGGACCACATAGGATGAGTCTGTCATAGCTTAGTTTTGTTGAACTGAACCGTGTTGAACATCACCTAAAGTGTTCCACTTAAAAGCTGTACAGATGATGGCTTTAGGAGACATTTGCATAATAGCCTCTGCTTTGATACTACTTGAAATACTGGGATTTATTTTATGACGAGCTGTGAAATATTGATATTTATTATATGACGAGCAGTGAAATACTGGGATTTATTATATGACGAGCTGTGAAATACTGGGATTTATTATATGACGAGCTGTGAAATACTGGGATTTATTATATGACGAGCTGTGAAATACTGGGATTTATTATATGACGAGCTGTGAAATACTGGGACTTATCAGAGAAATAAAGTGTCTATCATGCTACAGTGAAAATAACTTATATTTTCACTGCGAACAGTGACTGATATAATTTGACATCATAAAACAATGGTCTCACACAGCGAATTGGCTTATGATGTCCCAGTGTTGCTGTGGTGATGGGCTGTTCCCAGCGGCCATTCGGCGAGAAAACAACCCTTTTTGGACGTAATTACAAGGATAACCTCATATAATAAATAAAATATCCGTCCTCTATGTATTGTCTTCAGACAGTATGACCAAACTGCTTATATATAGCCACTGTTGAGAGGATTTTAATTTTGACTTGGACTTTCAGACGGCGAACCCCGACCAAACTGCAGACGGCCGTGACCAAGGGGTTGCTGGGAAGTAAAGATGGCGGTCTGGACAAGAAGAAGGAGGGGTCTGTGAAACACAAGTATATAGGCTTGGGTGGTGTGCTGCCCATGTACAGGTATAGCTCGCACCTGTACTTCTAACGCTTGCTAATAATATTAATTACTCTCACACTTATAACTGTTAAATCTAGAACTAGAGTTTACTGCCCATGTACAGGTATAGCTCGCACCTGTACTTCTAACGCTTGCTAATAATATTAATTACTCTCACACTTATAACTGTTAAATCTAGAACTAGAGTTTACTGCCCATGTACAGGTATAGCTCGCACCTGTACTTCTAACGCTTGCTAATAATATTAATTACTCTCACACTTATAACTGTTGAATCTAGAACTAGAGTTTACTGCCCATGTACAGGTATAGCTCGCACCTGTACTTCTAACGCTTGCTAATAATATTAATTACTCTTACACTTATAACTTTCAATTACGAACTAGAGTTTACTGCTCTTTTAAAAGTTTAGCCCTGCCTGTACTTCTAACGCTTGCTAATTACATTAATTACTCTTACATTCATAACTATTAAATCTAGCTTCAAAAAGAATTTAAAATTTCACTCATTAGATTGAAGGTACATCCATTGTGTTGTTGGGGGTCAATTAAGTCAAACGTTATAAATGGTCTTATTTTATCGAGAAGTACTAACTGTTACCAAGAACTACCATTTTAATGATACTCGACTTAGTATATTGACGATATATAGGTAAAAGTATCGATTTCTGATCGAAAACCGGACAATGCACCTCGTGTGGCGCCTGCCAATGAGTGAAACGTAATTTTTTAATCTTATTTAAACCAGACAAAATAACAAATTCGGGTTGATAATGTTCAATAGGTCATATAACTACTGTACATGTAAATACAACGTGCACTTTCAGTTTCTGCACATGCATAATGATGTTACTCGATTTTAATTCGAAACTAGTAATTATGATATGTTTGGCGATTGGGGATGAATATGCAAGCTAAGTGAATTTGTTTGTATTGTAAACAGCACATATGGTGTGTTGGAACGCATTAAAGCCATATAAAATTTTATGAAACACAATGGATGCACCTTTAAAGTAACTTGTTAAATTTTTATATTCAGAGAAGTACGCTACAGTCCAGTAGTGATACTATTTTCTTTGACTTATCATTGAAAATCGGTGCAGACAGTTGACAGTTGTTATAAATGCTGGTTAGACTTCATGTGTGTGCTGCTGATGTGTTTGTTATTGCTAGCATCAATGCTGTGTTTAAAGGGGTAGTTTTATCAGGGTATTTTTGCTAAAAATTTCAGAAGAGACAATTCCATAGTTGCATTTATGTTGTTAACCCATGACAGTCCATTTGAAAATATATTGATCATTAGTGTTTGGAATCAGAGATAGGGTTAAAAGCATCAATGTACAAACGGTATATATTACAGAATAATACAGCATTTAAGGGGATTAAATGAGTATATTCCCTTAAATTTGGTCTGCACAAAAATACATCCTGTCTGTCTAATATTTTCCTTAGAATATTGTGCATCATATTGCTAGCAGTATACTAACAACATTCTATTAATCAGTAATATGATAAGCTTGTTTTGCTATTGTTAAATATTGATCTTGATGATACAATGTTTGTCATGTTTGAAACAGACACCATCATAGCTAAAATTTATGACTGATGCGTGAACACTGAGAATCTTACCTTAGTTTTGCTAAACACTCACTACAGTCTTTGATGAAGCTTACTGCTCTACTAACAATCGCATCATGCCTTAGAGGTGTTACTGATTATCTTTAATGCCTGTCATTTGTTGTCTCTAGTACAATTCTTGAGAGGCACATCTATCATTTGCAACTAGCATGCAGTTAAAAGTAATTTTGAAAGTAATAGATGTAGTTTTAAACTACATATATACATGCATATATTTTGTGTATGAAAATGAAAATGAAATGTTTTATAAAAAAAATTACTTTTCATGATTAAAATTTTATCAAATGCATTTCAAATTTCCAACTGCTATAAGTTTCTCATTCTAAAATGCATCAATATATTATATTAATAACACTGTTACACATACTTACATGCCTATGGCTATACTTCACAAGTCTTACCTTTACTTTCATCCAAAGTGTTTTATTTTACTGACTTTCCTATTTTCCTCCACAGACCAGACATCTTCATGAGTAAAAAGAAGAAGAGACTTTCAAGCGAAGATGAAAGTGACATCGGAGAGTTACCTCCCCCTCCCGTCATCATCTCCGATCCTAACAGTGCTCGACCAGAGAAAGGCATCCTCAAAAACTCAATGGTCAAACTTACCTCCAGTGATGACAACCGCAGAAGCAGTGACTCAAACGATCAGGAGAGTGTCGGACCCTACGTGTATGATGAAGATGACGATATGGAGGCGGAGGAAATCCGTGAAATTCTCGGCGAGGATGATTTTGAGCAGTCCTTGGATGCTCTCGATCATCTGCCGGAGTCGTCAAGCTTTGACTTCATGTTGCCCTTGGCTCCTCACTCTAGTTTCGGGATGCCCTCGTTACACCCCTCTCCTCCTCCACCTCGTCGCATGGGTCGCCTCGACCTGCCGCTGTCATCCGACTACCAGCACCAACCTTTACTCTGGAAAGGAGGTCACATGAGGTCACCTCCTCGGTCGAAAATAATTCGTCTTAGAAACCTTGATGAGCTGATTCGACAGATTGATAAGAACACAATAGACTTGTCACCATCTCCGGATGAGCCTCCTGTTCAGATATCTCCTTCGACCTGTACATCTGAGGATGTCCGGAGTAGTGAGACCGAGGATTTATCACGTCATTATCACAGCGCACACTCGCAATCCGATCTGAGTCCGACATCGTTCACGAGTTCAAGCACTCGGGACACAGGTCGACCAATACTTGGCAATCTTAGTCAGTATCTGCTGAAACGTAACGAATTTAATTCCACGGACGGTCATCATGGAGACGATAGTGAGATGCATCAACAACCAATTGACATCCCGCCGCCGATGAATCCTCTTAATCTGAGGAACATCTTCAATATTGGACAACCACCGTTAAACAGAGACAATGACACTCCTATAGGAAGTCAAACGGGGGAGAATAGCTCCCTCAACGGAACATCCAACTCTCGCAATGGGTATGAGAAGAGTTCGGGATACGGCAGTGAACATGATGCCGAGAGATTTAGCATCGAGGACATTTCTAGATCACAATCGAGATCACAATCAACCTCTCCACCATCTTACAGTGCTGTTATAAGAACTGGTCCCAACCAGATCAAATTGGTTCCAGCTGGCCATCGTGCGGTTGACGGTCACCATCACGACCTACACAAAATTCTCGATGGACTTCCGAGGATTGACGCAGGGACATTCGAACGAAGTCCAATCCAAACATCAAGTGCTAACACGCCATCTACAGGACCGATTCCGGTCTCGAAAATGATCCGAGATCAAATTGACGTAGCTAGCACTCCGAGTACGGGCCCTATACCAATAAACAAAAGTCTTCGCGATCATGTGTACGAGATGGGCTACAAGCCTTGTATTGACCGAAGTCTAGAGGAGATTCCTCAGGACTTTTCAGTGGAGATGAAGCACGCCAAGAAACAGCATCGAAAGTCGCTGGTCAAGTCAAAACGCCCCGTTAGCCTTGGCGTCAACAAAGGAAGTTCGGACTCAAGTAGTCAAGAAACCGTGAACGAGGGTCTTCAAGTTGCATGAAGCAATCATCAATGTAATGATGTTGATAGTTTGATGCAATCAGTTAATTATGAATTCTTAATTAGGCCATGATAATTAGATTCAACACGATCAAGTTCTTCCTCCATAAGTAATTAATAATTTTAAATTTCAAGGTTACCCAACCGCGAATAAGATTATTCTATTTTAAATGTGGAAGATAAGCACATTGTTTCCAGAAAGTATATAAGTTAGGGTTAATCTGTAAAAATGCATGGCTTTCTGCCTTAAAAATATAACCATCTAGTCACCAGTTCCAACTAAAAATGCAATTTTGGAATATCATTTATTGAAAAAAATATTACATTGATGATTGTTACATTTCTGTACATTTATCTAGAACAATTACAAATAAATGGCACATTAGTATATTTCAAACTATTCTAAACTGATGTTGAACTGTCCTGTGTTTTAGCATATTGATATTTATTTATTGAAAATCTTTAAGATTTTTATAAGATGATAGCACAGGTTATGTAATGAATAGCAGAATTGTTGGACCATCTAAATATTCATGCTAAGTTATTATGTGAATCATAATATTAAACTTTAAAATTGAAAATTGAGGGTCCTTAATTTTATGTTGAGTATTTATAGATGGTTCATTATAATTCAATTCAAAGTCTTTGCTCACTAAAACAGATCTGTACAAAGGCTTAATTGACTGAACAAACGTATAAGATTTTGTCATTAATAGCATGCCAGTCCTTTTAGTCCAGTTTGATGGGTGTTGCAGTTCCTTAACTGAGAAATATTGTGAAAGTACACATTTTCTGTTATGATTATTTTGTCACTTGTCCGAATGTTTGTACCATATGAATCTTGCCTTCAAGTTGTTATCATATATTTGTTGTTTAGAGGAACTGAGAATGTCTCACTTTTCAGAATATATTTACATACCTTCGTTATAATAATTATGAGGATACTAACACAAATAGCTTCTAGATGGTTGAAATATGATTGATAATAGGTGGACTTTTGTAAAAAGATATTTTTTGAAATTTTCCTTGGTTTTCTTCAGAATGTGCAGATTATATAATATAATCTTTAATTCTGAATTTGGAAATTTAGAAAATCTAGTGTCAAAATTTGTTGTTCTTATAACACATAGGAGTGAATGTGATATTTTGTGTCTTTATTTATATTTCATTATGCCAAACAGCATTATCATCACGAGGTTAGAATTCTTATCATTTCTGTCCATCAACAGACAAAGTAATTCTACAATAAACAATAATATAATTTTAAATATTTTTTAGACCAAAACAACTTTACAATTGCTTACAATTGTATATTTGAAATAATTGTGTTAAAACGAGTTAAGAATTTACCTTTTTAAGCCAGTCCTGGAATATTCAATGAAAAGCTAATGATTGGCCAGGCTATCTTGGCTGATGAACTGACAATTTAAAATAGAACAAGGTTACATTTGGGACAACTCTACCTTCAATAGTACAAATTCTTATTAAAAAAAAGAATTTGTACTATTGAAGAAAGTGTTATCCAAAAATAACCTTGTTATATTCTCCACTATCTAAATAATATTCCAATAATGTATTTCTAATTTAGAATAGTCTAACAGATCATTTTGAGTGTTGAAACTTGAAAGTAATAATAAGAATTTGTAGTTCTCTTTCTGTTTTTAAAGTGAAGCGTTAACACTTCTTTAGAGTTTATTTCCAAAAAGTGACACACAGTATGTACAGTGTTGATTTGTTGGAAACCATGCTGTCCTTGTGGTGAACTTGTGACATGTGCTTTATGGATGTAGTGACATTGAATATATAGTGTATATCTCACTTGTCATGTTGATATATATATATCAGCCTCGATCTGACTGAAATCTACATCATGAAATACCTGTGTATCAGAAGGAGTTTTGCTCATTGAGAGTCAGTCTCTCTTGAAAAAGCGCTAAATGTCACTCTCTTTAGGAGCAAAATACTTCATCAAGGTCTTAATATTAGGCTGAAAGAGAACAAATATCATATTTTTTCCAATAATTACATTTTAGAGTGTTATTGGTAGAGAAACGAACATAAAGTAAAAAATAATATGACCATTAACATTTCCTGAAAACCTTTTGAAAAATTTTGGGTCGTATTAACATAAACTACATACAGCAAGTGATCTTTTTTGGCTTTGTGAATACGACTCTGGATCGAAAGAATAATTGATACTGGAGTTATCAAAGATGTGCATTTCAGTCAGATTATATTCGCCTTTCTGTACAAAACCAGTGACCCTTCGTGTTGTGAAAAGAGTGTTGTGAATTTACAAAACCATTTACATTAATAATGTACTTTTTGAAAAGTGATTTATATTTATTGAAATTTCTTGGTATCTTCTTGAATCAAGAGTTTTACCATTAACAATATGAATGTAATTTATATTCAGAAGGCATATTTTTCTTTCAAATTAATAAAATCAACAATAATTGTAAAATTATAATTGTATTTACATGATGATCTCTCCTTATGATATTTCTTATAATTGAATCTTGATTATTTAATCATTTACTGAATTAAATCACTTGTGGTTCTTATAATTGAACCTTGGTTACTTAATCATTTACTACATTCATATCATTTAGTAATAGCACTTGTGTTTATGAATGAAAGGGAGAGAGTATAAAGTATTTGAAGAATCTAGTCATGACATATGCACCATAAAGTATATTCATAAACATCATACAATCTTAGTTTTTGGACCATAGGTTGAACGAGTCCAATGTTATATTCATCTTCGTAACTGGACTTGAGATGAGATTTCTGTCAGAGCCGACATCAAAAGTCCTTAGATCTGAAATTTCAGAGTATTTTTAAGAAAGATCAAAATATTTCCAATGAGATAAAGCTTTCAAGATTTTGCCAAATATTTGAGATTTGCTAAATGTATTGTAAAATCTTGTTTTGCTGATCAAGCTAAATAGTGAAATTAAATTTTCTCAAATTTAATGTAACCATTTCAAAGGTATCTATCTACCCATATGTTTTGTGTTTAAAATATTGAAATGGATTAGAATATTGTCAAAACTTCAACGCATCTTTAAATGAATCGATAAACCACTTGATGTTAATATATGTAATGATATTAGGAACCTTAGGTCGGAATATTTTCCAGATCAATAAATAACAAAAGAAAAGCTGGATCTAAGAATGAACTCAAAATAGACCAAAGATGCTTGCTTCGACATTTAACTGTCTTCTGATGATAATAACTTCTCAAAATGCTCAATTAATTTCATGTCTTAAAGGTGCAGTAGCACATTTTTTATCTCAAATAAGTTGATGAAATGTAATTGAAAAATAATGACACTAATAGTAAAACACTTTTTTCTCTTCGGAAAATCAAATTATAAAATGAGTGTCCATGGTTCGGTAAAGCCATGAGAATCGTTTTTGTTATATCGGAATAATACAATGTGTTCACATTAAAATGGCCACCATGCAATTTTTTCAGTATACTCAACAGCGTTATTACCATCACGGATAATTGATTTGTGTAATAAGATGCTTTACCCTCTAAAGTAAATATAAATGACATAAACTTTCATTATAAATGAGAAATTTTAAAAAATAAAATTTGCAAAAAACGTGCTACAGTGCCTTTAAGCCTGGATTTTCAAAGTGTTTTTTAGCTCTAAGATAGTATTAAACCAATGTACAGTAATGATTATCTTAGTACAAAAAATGTACTCAGAACATTTTGGAGATTGGGTCTGATAGCTGATGCTTCACTTAGTTTATAGTTTATCACTGAATTATGGCTTACAAAACTTACAATTATTTGCAAGATAATCTTGTGTTAGCTTTTCTAGATTTGAAATAACACGAAATACTTAATGCTTTTTTTATGTGGTAATTAATTTGAAGTAAGATTGTTTGCTTTTTCCTTTGTTAAGCAAAAATATATACAAATATTTGGGAATTGGGAAATGAAATTTTATTAAAATGTTTATACATTAAAATAGGTTCGGAAGAGTATTTTGAACAAACTATTCATACTGGAAAATATTTATATATGAAATATACATCCTATTTAAGGCAGACAATTTACTCCATGTTCCCTGTGCAATATGTACAGATTTTGTATTGCTTGTTTATTTTACAATTTTCTTGAATTGTATATACTCCTATTGAAAACAAACTGTTGATATGATTTTGTATGCTTTTAATATATGGTTTTATATTGCTTTTATTGCAGTTTTAAAAATCTTATGCAAGAACGACTTACTCTATTGACTATAGCTATGGTTTTATGTAATACAAGATTTGTATATTGTGAAATGAAAATAAGGAGGTTAAATCATTCAATTTGAATTAGCAATATATAGTTTCAATATAGTTTCCTTGAAAATGTCCTGGGCCCTATTTCTTGAAACGTTTGTAGCCTCAAGAATTCTTAACTTTGATCGTAACCCATGTGGGCTAAAGAAGTTCGTAGGGCTATGAACGTTTCGAGAATAAGGGCCCAGGGTTCAAGATCATGTCAGCTTTGGAAGTCTGGACCCGCTTGCACAGAGCTTCCTGGGACACTGGTTAGGGTATCTGTATTGTTTAGCATGTCTCATCATCCTCAGTTTTCTTCAATTTTGAACAAAATAATTTGTCTCTTTATCAAATTGATTTACATCAGTGGGTGGAAATTAATCGCAGAAATAAAAATATTTTCACTTTCGTTCAAATTGTTATAAATAACATTATAATTATTTTATTAATCTGATAGTAAATAACAAGAGCCAAATGTTCATAGCTCGAATAATTCTTAGATTTGATTTTAACCTGTGTGTTAAGAATGGGCTTAAGATGTTTGAAGGGGAACAAAACTTTTCAAGTTCTGTAGCAAGTTCATAAATGAATTTTTTTGGTCAGAACGAAAATAATGGGGATATACAAGACATGAGAAACAAGAGACAACATATGGCCGAAGATGGTCGTTTACAATTAGGGTGCTTTGTGCAAGAAGAGCCAGAATAACTCTTGATAAGAATTGGTGAATTAATGTAAATATTTGTACAAATTTAAAGCACCATTTGTCAGAAGTGATGTGGCAAGTCTCAGTGGTTTTTGCTTGAGTATTGAGGTCTTCCCGCTTTTTGAGTATTTTGTCAGAATCTCGCTTTTGTAACCATGGTAACTGGCGTTTTACACTGCATTATGATCTCCTCACGGTGTCTGTTGTCCCATGTTGCTCCTGAAATAAACAGGATTAGAAGCTTGAATCAAACTTTGTTTTTTATTTTCAGTCAGTTTTCTTGAAATATGTAGGTGAGCTGTATCCATACAATAGTAGGTGGATACTGGCTCGTCATCATCATGAGGTAGTTGGACTCTTGATTTGAGTTAAGATTTTTTTTTTTAAATATGATAATGAGAATATATGCGTGTCCCTAATGTCAATGAAATGGGCTCTCCGTCCCAAAATCGTTTCCGGAGCAGAAATAACAAGATGTGTTAAACACGGATGCCACCGGATATACCAAAGTTATGGCCAAGGTTAAAGTTTTCTGAATATTGTTCACTGTCAAGGTCAAGGTCGCAAGGTCAAATATGATTACCTCATCTAAAGGTCTCATCATTAGGTATGCACATGCCAAGTATGAAAGCCGTACCTCTGAGCAATCTAAAGTTATGGCCAAGGTTACGTTTTCTAAATATTGTCCACTGTGGCAAGGTCAAGGTCACAAGGTCAAATATGATGACCTCATCTGAAAGGTCTCATCACAAGGTATGCACATGCCAAGTATGAAAGCCATACCTCTGAGCAATCTAAAGTTATGGCCACGGTTAACGTTTTCTGAAGATGTCCACTGCGGCAAGGTCAAGGTCAAGGTCACAAGGTCAAATATGATGACCTCATCTGAAAGATCTCATCACAAGGTATGCACATGCCAAGTATGAAAGCCATACCTCTGAGCAATCTAAAGTTATGGCCAAGGTTAACGTTTTCTGAAGATGTCCACTGCGGCAAGGTCAAGGTCACAAGGTCAAATATGATGACCTCATCTCAAAGGTCTAATCACAAGGCATGCACATGCCAAGTATGAAAGCCCTAGCTCTGAGTAATCCAAAGTTATGGCCAAGGTTAACAGACGGACGGACAGACAGACAGACGGACGGACAGGTGAAAAACAATATACCCCTGGAATCTCCGATTTGGGGGCATAAAAATGGGCTCTGTAGCTCATCCAAAATTGCATGATTTAATATCTCAGGTTGATAACTTAGTTTAAGAACTGCTTAAATCAGAATAAGTGAATAAGAGAGTAATTATAACTGCTCCAAAAGATATGTCTACACAAGATTTCATCATTCTAGTGCTTTTTAAAGTAATAAAAATAGATCTATGGGATCTGTAGCTATCCTGCTTTATAGTGATTGATGTCAAAAAAAGTAAAAAATGTTCCCCACTTGGCGAGGGATTGTTTGTGTTGTTGCATTACCCAAACGAGGTACCCAATAACACCTGGCTTAATTGGCAAATTATTCTGGTATCTAATTACAGATGTTTGTGTTCCATGTCCACTATCTGGTCTTCATGGATTCTTTTAAGTACACAGAAATATACCGTACAATAGGGATTGTGACAATACTGAAAGATACAAAGGTATTTACGCTCCGTCTCAAAATTAAAACCCAAAACATCTGAGAATAATAATCAAAGAAAAAAGAAATGTCTGTGTATATTTACAATTTTATTTTTTAACTAAGATGGCATTCACACTGTATACAATGAATAAACAACAAACGGGAATGACTGTGTACACATCAAAATAATTACAATAATTATAAACGGCCTCTCTAGGCAAAATAAAATAGCTTAACTTTAATGTAACAATAATTGTAATCAAATAAATATGTGAACTTTGATCCAGACAACGTAACTTATTAGAAAATCAATCTATATTCAAAATATGAAATTAATAAAACTGTCATTTAAAAACACTATTGTTAAAATTTTGTGGGTACCATTCTGCAAAACAAACTTAGCTAAAGACCTGTTATAACCAAATATACAATAGAATATAACGATAGTATCACTTTGTAAACTGGCAATAAGGTTCCAACATTATAAAACAAAGTCGATGCTAAAAACGTGTTAGTTCTTAATTTCAACTTCACCAAAAGCAAAGTTGAGCATTAAAGTTTACTCAAATATTACTTCGTAACCTGGAAGCATGGGAGTCACTTACAAAGCAAATTCAGAAGCGGAATCAGAGAAAGGGGTTCAGAATTTCCTCTCTTGAAATTTTGCATGTAAATATGATGACCCCCTTAGTAAAACCACTTTCCAATATGTGAACCCTTGAAAATTCCCTGATTCGCCTCTGTGATTTTAACACTTTGAGCTCTATCCCCATACCCATTTTGTTTTAATTACTTTGTAAAACTGCACCCAGCTTTCCATTTAATACATTGGTCAAATACAAGCAACACTGCATCAATGACAATATAAATCAATGATGGTCAACTTATTATCTCCAGTTAAATTTTTCCTCCTCCTTATTCTAACTTCCATCTTTGACATGTAAAGGGTGTAACAGAAAATCATTGTGGAATATCACTTCAGTTTCAAAGCAGTTAGTGAATATGATCTCAAAACTGCAAAGGATAATACATGTTAGCGTTTTGGTAGAGAGTGACAAGATACAAAGTTTGTCAAATACTTGTGAATAAAACTAATGTCATACACCTGATTCGAAAAATGTTCAATTCATTGGTCTAACTCCAAACCTCATGGTCTCATAGTAATTTCCTTTCAATATCAAAATCATGATTAAATCTAACACAGAGAATTCAAAATTCTTTCAAAATATCACAATTGATGAACTCTGAACATAATGTTGAAATATCACAGTCTCCGTTTAACAAAAGCATCCAAAAGACAAGTCATCCATCGACATGACATTGCTTAAGATGCTGACAAAAAACGGCTCTCAACAAAGGTCCTCTCACTTTTTCCTCTGGGATTTTTTCCTATCGTGATCTTTTTCCTTATGTTTCCTCATCATTTGCTTGTGGAAAACATTCTCAAGCAGGGAGTGGAGAAACTCAATGGTGGACTGAAAACAAGAAATTATAACAAAATAAATTTATAACCAATACAGAGAAAAAAACATGACATGTATACATTTTGACAGTCTCTATAAATAAATAGGATTCAAGTGAAATTTTGTCGTCGAGAAATATTAAAACTTTTAAAAAAATAGAGCTGTTGACTCTGTATCTTGTAAACTTTTTTTATATGATTTATAATTTAAGGTAATATAAACTTGGGGAAAAACAACTTTCAATTCATTGGTCAGTCAACTGTCAAAGGTAATGCTAAATATGACCTCGATAAGTTATTCCCTGAAAGTAAAGCAGGACCTTCAGGGTCATACACAATAGATAACACAAAGTTTAAACATTCACTAACACCTGTCAGTAACACAACGGGTGATTTTACTAAACTTCACTCCACATGGTGAAGTGGTAAGCATATACTCTGAAAGGTTGTGTATGTTCATAAAATAGAAGTTGTTATCCGGAACATTTTGTTTTCCTCTATATTCAGTTATAAATACTCTTCAAAAACATCAGTAAATTCACGTGACTTCACTGAAGGGAATAACACTAGTTATCTAGTTATACTCTGCATTCAGGCAGAATAAGAAGAGTAAATATAACTTGTAAGTAAAACATACAGTTGTGCCGGGGATGCATGTTCCGAGAGATGCAATGAGCAAAGAATCCTTTTCTACAGCCTCACAGAAGTCTTTAAGAGTGACTTTCCCATCACGGTCTTCATCCTGGAAAAGTTGGATAAGATGTTAAAACAAGATTCCTTTAAAGGTGCATACATTAAATGAATATCCCATCGCAAAATGAAAATAAATCTAATAAAAGAATGTTTGTTGGGCTAGCGATACATCCTATCCAATATTTTTTAGGTACTTTGCAACATTTGTAATGAAAATTCAAACAGAGAAAAAAACACAATTATTGGGCTCACAGGGCGCCGCCATGTTGCCAGAACGAGAGCGTGAAACAACGAGATTGCGCTATGAAAGACACACCACGAAAATAGGAGACGCCACTGTTTTCAATGGCGAGAGGTGCGGGCCTGTCATGGATGTTTTTTAAACCAGCTGCCCAAAAGTAATATTTTACGATACCCAGAACAAATAAATATAAGATTTTTAACAATAGATTGCTGCACAAAATCGGGAATATATGCTTGGACATTAAGATTTGCAACTGCTGTCAGCTGTTCAAGTGTCAAAATTTCTTTCTCGACGTTGACAACATTTCATTGCACCTCAAGAAGGCCTAGTTGATAAATGTACTAATCCATTACTAATTTAATATCCATTAAGATATCTGGAAATATTATTTGATTTGTAACTGGCTAATGGACGTAAGTCTTGTTCTCGCATGCGCATTGTTATGTCAAGCACCACGACTCATGGGCTGCGTTCGTTTAGTGTGTCGCACGTGCGATCAAAATCCTAATCAAACGACCCTTCTGTCACTCTCGTGTGCACTCTTGAGTCACTTGAAGCCCCTCCTGCTAAATCGAGGAAGGAAGTCAAGAGAGTTATGGAAGTACGTCATTTGACGCGGTGTTCGTCTATATTCTTCCCAACCCTCCGACTTATTTACATTCGTAATAAGTCGATTTGAGGTTTTGATTTGGGTAAATGCAAAATGTAGATTATGTGCATGATAGGTGTATTTAAAGACCATGCAAGTATAGTTTCACTGATATATGATTTTGGTGCATTCATGGACGGATTGAGCAGTAAAATCGTAGAGCAGAGATGATTTTGCACTCTATTTAAATGTCAGAAGTATTTTTTGTCATGTACTGACAATGACAACCATTCGCGCATTTTTAAATAATTTGCATACATTAATAATACATCATCAAACATAAATTTAACGTAATAACATGATAGACTTTGGACAACATAATGTGTTGTTATAGATGTTAAAGATTTGGGTTGATAATCTTTAATATGTCATATAACTACTACGCATGTAAAAGGGAAGTTTAGTCTCGGTTTTTAAATGATGTTGCTCGATTTTAATTAGAAAGCGGTAATTATGATATAATTGTCGATTGGGGATGAATATGCAAGTTGAGTAACATTATTTTAACTGAAATCAGCACATATAGTATGTTGGCACGTTTGAAAGACAAATAAAACATTATGAACCACAATGGATGCACCTCTTACTACATATACACAATAGGTATTTGTTATTTTATGTATTGTCCCTTTGAATGCAAATGCTAGCCATGAAGTTTATCTTATCTAACTTTTCTTTGCTAACATAACTGCACACTGCAGCCTAACTTCATACTGTACTCTGCTACGCTAGCACAGGAAAGTTTAAATGAAAAGAAAATGTTACAAGACTTAAATTAGCCAGTGATGGAAACTGTTATGACTTGTGAGGGAAGTTGAAGACTCTATAACATTGCAGTACTGGTCCCTTAACATCCTCAGAATACAATTTGTCAGTTTTAACCCATAGTATATCTAAACTTACTAATCTCTTATACACCATTTCCACAAGTTCCTTTGTTCCTTCTTCATTATCTTCATCAGATATCATCTGAAACCAAGAATTTCAATGAATACAAATCATCATTTAATAAAATGTTTTACAGATTGTGGGAGGGAATGTTTAAAGGCAGAAGGGGAACATACTTAAAGATACATCCATATGATTGTCTTGTTGGGGGTCACATAATCCAAACGTTCTAAATGGTGTTACTTAATCGAGAAGTACCAACGGTTACCAAAAACTGCCATATTGATGATAGTGGACTGAGTATATTGACGGTATGAAGGTAAAAGTAGTGATTTCTGATAAAAAAACGGACAATGTGTCGCTATTGACGCACGCCAGTGAGTCAAACGTAATTTTGGAATCTTATTTATAACAGACAAAATGCCAAATTTGAGTTGATTATGTTTAATAGGTCATATAACTACTGTGCAATTATTCCAATATCTGTAGCAAATACATAATTAAATGAAATGGTAAATAAATAACCATAATTTTTTTTATATATTTCGATTGCTCATTGCTCATATTTTTTGTTATTCTTTCGTGTCTTTGTTTACTGTGTGTGAGCTAGACCATAATGCTTTGCGCTTGAAAATAATAGACTGGATCTATATTTAGACTGGAAAACACCTTTACTAATTAATGCAATTTCTCGGCTTATTTTAAGTTGGAAAAATTAGGGAAAAATTAAGTGTATTTATTTCACGGAGATAGATTTTTGGAAAAATGTTGATATTTTCATCAACATCTGTGATGGCTCTTTAAACTGAGCTCTGTAGACATGCCTCATTGTAGACTGTCATCGGCTCTTTAAATTTAAGGGGTCTGGATGACAGGACTTAAGGATTGGTACAATGGTTAAGGACATTATTTCTTGCAGTTGATGAGAAAATGCTTTTATGGCTTTAAAAGACTTTGTCTAAGCTATTTCAATTGTAACATGTAGACTTTTTTTTATAAATCAAGAATAATGCTGGACCATTTGACAACAAATTGTAATGCTTCCTTTTCTCTGCCCGTTTCCCCCTCCCCCATTCCCTCTCTCTGTAGGAGGATGTTTTGGGCTAATGACTGGTCAGGGAAAATACAGAGCCCATGGCTCCATTTTTTTACTTCTTAACCAGAGACACTAGAGAGCTGAAATTTTATGTACAGACTCCTCATTAGTGCAAAACATGATTGGTCAATTTACCAAAAACACCTTAGTGACAAAGGGAAGGTTTCCGTTTGTCAAATGGCAATATAGAGACAGAATACTTGAAAGCTGCAAGTAATGAACTGAAATAATTCTTCTACCAACCTTGACAAGACAGTTCTTCAGTAAGTGAAACATTTCTTCACGGGATATCACTCCATCTCCATTCAAGTCAAACACAGTGAAAGTGACTGGAAACAAATAAGCATTTTACATAACCTTGAACTGTTTTTATACAACAAATTTGACAAATGTGCTCCAAATCTATCTGGGTTTTGTTTTAAGTAAACTTTTATGTAAATTTAAAGCAATATTTAGAAATACTAAGAAATGAAGGAAAAGGATGGGGAAAAAACATCCTATTTGCTGTCCAATGGACCAATAAAATATATTTGTCAAACAATTAAAAAAAGTGAGCGTGGCTCACTAGAAGCCCTGACTCTTCATGTGCGATCTCTTTAATTCTACCGATCCTCCTATCCTATGGATGATTTCATAAAGCTTCATCTGATTAATGCACTTGTGTAATGTTTTACGTAAAAAAATTAAGCAAAAAGTTTTAAACCTAAAAAGGCACATCTAGGGATCATGGTTAATGTGTATACCAAGTTTGGTGGGGATCAAAGAACTATAGAATCATGGGTGGTACCTGGCCTCACAATATCAACAAGTGTTTGCCACTAACATGGAAATGTCCCCCGCCGGTAACATTGAGTTAGTAAGACACATCATTGGGTCAAAATGAGCTAATTTATATGTTGCATTACTGGTAAAAAGACGTGCCATGATGATCAGCAAATTTTAGGACTTTGGGTGCTTGGGTTCATGATATATAGTGTTAATGTAGACTGACACCAAATTTGAAAACATTGGGTCCAACCGGTTATGATATATCCAGTTAGCAAGAGTTCAAAAAGTGTCACGGTGACCTTGAAAATAAGGTCAAGGTCACCAAAATCGACTGGTGTCTGCGTCTTCCCCCAATGTAGACTGAGACCTAATTTGAAAACATTGGGTCAAAACGGTCATAATAAATGGTGTTAACAAGAGTCAACAAGAGTCATCAGAAGATGACATATCCCACCAGTTCCACAAAATTTGTAAAACACATCTTTTACAGATACTTGTGTATCTACTATCGTACTTCAGTTAGTGGGTATTACAGAGTTTCAGGAATGTTAAGGGTTTTAGACTTCTGCTCCAGAAGCAGTAAAAATCAGCAACAACCAACATCCCTCTCATGTTTCTATGGAAACAGAAAAAAATTAATTTTTCAGAAAAAATCTGATAATATGAAAAGGCACCACTTCAGTCAATGGGTAATACACATGCAAAGTATCAGGAAGATATGATGAACGGTTTTGGAGCTGTGCTCCGGAAACAACCTGTCTCTGAACAAAGTCCAAATTCAACAAGTTTCTATGGAAACGAAAAAAAAATAATTTCAGAAATCTGAAAATATCAAAAGGCACCACTTCAGTTAGTGGGTAATACACATGCAAAGTTTCAGGAAGATATGATGAACAGTTTTGGAGCTGTGCTCCGGAAACGAACCTGTCTCTGAACAAAGTCCAACTTCAACATGTTTCTATGGAAACGAAAAATAAAATTTTCAGAAATCTGAAAATATCAAAAGGCACCACTTCAGTTAGTGGGTAATACACATGCAAAGTTTCAGGAAGATATGATGAACGGCTTTGGAGCTGTGCTCCGGAAACGAACCTGTCTCTGAACAAAGTCCAACTTCAACATGTTTCTATGGAAACGAAAAAAAAAAAAAATTTCAGAAATCTGAAAATATCAAAAGGCACCACTTCAGTTGGTGGGTAATACACATGCAAAGTTTCAGAAAGATATCATGAATGGTTTTCGAGTTCTGCTCCGGAAACGAAATGATTACGGACGGACAGACGGACGGATGGACAGACGGACAGACGGACGGGGCGATGACTATATCCCACGGTATTACATACCGGTGGGATAAAAAGTGGTCAAAGTGTCGCGGTAACCTTGAAAATCAGGTCAAGGTCACCAAAATCGACTGGTGTCTGTGTCTTTCCCCAATGTAGGCTGACACCTAATTTGAAGACTTTGGATGCAATGTTTCATGAGATATCGCATTAACAACAGTTTTAAAAGTGGTCAAAGTGTTGTGGTGACCTTGAAAATAAGGTCAAGGTCACCAAAATGCACTGGTGTTTGTGTCATTCCCAAGTGTAGGCTGACACCAAATTTGAAGACTTTGGATTCAACACTTCATGAGATATCGCGCTAACAAGAGTTCAAAAAGTGGCCAAAGTGTCAAGGTGACCTTGAAAATAAGGTCAAGGTCGCCAAAATCAACTGATGTCTGTGTCATCCCCCAGTGTCGACTGACACCAAATTTAAAAACATTGGGTCCAATGAAAATAAGGTCAAGGTCACCAAAATCGACTGGTGTCTGTGTCTTCCCCCAATGTAGGCTGCCCCGAATTTGAAAACATTGGGTATAAACGGTCATAATAAATGGTGTTAACAAGAGTTCAAAAAGTGTTCAAAGTGTGGCGCTGACCTTGAAAATAAGGTCAAGGTCACCAAAATCGACTGTTGTCTGCGTCTTTCCTCAATGTAGGCTGATACCTAATTCAAAGACTTTGGATGCAATGTTTCATGAGATATTGTGTTAACAAGAGGTCGAAAAGTGGTCAAAGTGTCACGCTGACCTTGAAAATAACGTCAAGGTCACCAAAATCAACTGGTGTCTGCGTCTTCCCACAATGCAGGCAGACACCTAATTTGAAGACTTTGGATGCAACGCTTCACGAGATATCGCGTAAACAAGAAATGTGACGTACGTACATACGCCGCTGAATACATAGTCCCCGTTCCGCGTTGCGGCGGTGGACAATAAATAAATTTCAAATGAATTCATTTGACTTACATATGGCTTTTTCCAAATCACTTCCTTTGAGAAATACATGTAGACCCCAGATCCATTCTTCTAGTTTCAGATAGCCATCATTGTCTTTGTCAAATGCCCGAAAAACTAAAAGAAAAGTTAGATATATTAAATATAGATAGATAATCTTGTCCAAGTCTCTTCATACATCATATCAACATGAGATGAAGATGAATCTAAAACCAAAAATCAAGGGGGTTTTATCACCCCTTCATGCTGAAAATAAGGGCAATTTTGAAATAGTAGAAGAGAAATAGTTTTGCTTTCAAAGATAGGGACAAAATAAAAGTAGGACAGTCCCCATTATGATTTGTAATTGGGTTATCTGTTAATTTTCATCATGAATCGTGCAATATCGTGTCTCAGGACACAAGAGATAACAGAAGTTACAAATCTTGAGGTTTTCCCATTATACTTACTTCTATCCATCAAAAAGTCATCAGTGATTTTGAATCTGGTCTGTAATACATCTCTAAATTTTGTCCGGTCCAACTTCGATTTATCTCCACACAACTTTTTAAACATTTCAACAAGGGACTCGATTTCAACATCTTCAACTGAAAAATAAAGGAATTAAATAATTGGCATAAATTTACAAGTATGCATTTGACATTCATCAAAAACATTTAAGGCGCTGCAGCACAAGTTCTTATTCTTTCTCATATTTGCCCTTTATTATTGGTAGAAAATGGTCACGTGTGACGTATAAAGCGACAACTTGTTGAACTCTTCAATTTGAGAGGTAGATTTGTTATGGTCTCATGCAATTTTGAGAATTCAGACATCAAGATGGTTGACCATTCCATTATGATGCCATATTTACAATTTTATTTACTTACTTTACTATGTGCTAATAGTGTACCTTCATATTAAATCCAGAAGTATCTTTCAGTTCGCATAGAATAGTTTTTAACTCGAGGTGGTATGAATTAAAGATTATATTTAATGTAATAGTTAGAACCTATGAAGAGAAATCTTCATGATTAAGAAGGGGCGGAGTGAGCGAGCCCCTTCTTAATCACAAAAATTTCTCTTCATAGCTTCTAACTGACTTAGAACTCCACCTATTTGATTGACAGATTCAATGACGTCACCGTTTCCATGATTTCCTACGTAATCGTTTCATATGACGCGATGTCACCAAACTGTATGGAAGTGTTTTTATGAACTCTCACTTTACAAAAAACCTATTTGATCGTAACATTTGTTATGGTAAAACAAGAGATAATCTTTCGTCTGTCTTTGAGGTGAGCTAATTTTTCTCTGTTCTTTGTATTCGGAAATACCGTAGGTTATTTTTAACCATGTAGAAACCGTTGTCTCAATCAAATTGTGGAATTGTTGTCTCATAATTTAATACAAATGGAAGTAAATATCTATTTAGTTATTAGTGCTTCTTCTTTAGATTACAGAAAAATAGAATATAATTAATTCATAATTTTAAATAAAATTAAAGTCGGCTTTTTTGTTTTAGTTCGTTAAAAGACTGAACGTTTTTGTTTGTAAATAAGGCTGAAACAAAGTGTACACTAATTATTCTAACTAACAAATGCATGCTGCATGCAAAATTTTCGAAACTCATTTGCCAGTATCTTTATACCGCCTGTGTAGCATAGTGTCGAGGTCGTGTTTACTTCGAGTCACGTGGGGCACATGTCAATAAAAAGTTGCAAAACAGTGTTGTCGTTTGTTTTTGACCAATCAGGCACAAAGAGGGCGTGTCATGAAGAGCGTTTTAGCGTTGAGTTCTTAATCATTAAGAGTTTATTTTGTCAGGGAAATACGACCGTCTGATTGGCTGAGAAAGTAGGTTGATTTTAAATAGCTTTAGAGAAATAAGAGAATTAAAGATTTCCAGTAAGCCTTCAATGAAGCAGACATTACTTACACATTTATTAATTATATACATTTTTTATGTACATTTAAATCAATAAAAATGTTTATCTTCATTGCTACCGTAATAGGTTTTGTGGTTGCAATAACTCGAAAGAGCAATATACCTACTGAGAAATTTAATCCAACACTACTATAAATAGACTAGTATTATACTTGTTGATTTATGACTCAAAATTTTCTGAATCTTATTCAACATTTGGTGCAAGTAAATATGAACATAACAACATGAACAATTTCAAATAATCCTACAAATAACAGTCTCAGAAATATCTTTTAAAGGTTGTTGTCATTTGTTGATCTAGCGACAGCAGTGTGATCTTGATATATCGGAAGTGGTTTGAGATGACAAGAAAACTTTAATCAATTCGTTAAAAAGAAAAATAGAGCCATGGGCTCTGTAGCTCAACAAAATTTGTAACAAAAGTAACAAAAACCACAACGAATTTTTCTCAGCTTGTTCTAGAGCTTTACATACTGAGTCTATGAGAGGAAGATGAAAATAGACCTATGTGACCCCAAGTATCTACACAAAATCTACAAATTAGAATCTTCATTAGGTAAAGAGAGGCTGCACATAATATTACGGCGATCTAGGGCTGCAACGATTCACCTAGACAAGTTGGATTTGATTTTTTTATTTTAACAGTTCAATTCGATTTATTTCGATTTGATTTTTCACATCTGCGAAGCAAAGTCGACAGGTCGTGATGTCGCGATGTCACGAGCCTGTGTTGCTACCCTGAACAATAATAAATGTGTGCACTTGTGAAAGAAGTTCATATTGTTTATAAATATCAGTGAAATGCTGGTCACATGACACTAACAGCGTGGTCGAGTGACGTAAGCAGGTATTGAAAGTTTTCTCGACAGTCAACAGTAAAATCAAGCATATCAATACAAATACTACAAGTCAAATTGTGAAATTGTCAAAGTTCTTGATAAAAAGTGATGTAATGTTTAATCTAGTTTGATTTTAATTTTATGCTGATAATTTCTCAATTGCAATCATAGTTTCCTTGTATCAACACAGTGCTATTTTTAGCCGCCACACGTTTGCAGGAATTGTACATAACATACAATAACTACTAAACTAAAAAAAATTAATGCTTTTCAAATATTTTACACCTGCAAACATTTCATCAGTGATAATTTGAAACATACCTCAACATATGGTTTTTGGTAACATTGAGCTGCATGGCTGTCTAAAACTACAACATTGAAAACAGAAAATCTGCACGTTGACTACAGTGCAGACCTCCCGGATAATCCATTTTCAACACAGGAGTGGCAATTGACAAAATTTCAAACAAATTTGATTATTGTTTCTTGGTTTGACAAATCTATTACCTAATTATTTTATTTAAGTTTAGACTAAAATCATTCTTTATTTTCTATCAGTAATAATCTTTTAATAAGTTATTATGCTCTATCCTCTTTGAACTATGCAACTCCTGTCACCCCTATACAAAACAAGAAGACATAGTTGTAACATATCCCAGCCTCCGTATCTTATACGAGCGCTTCATGTGACATGAAGCGCTCGTATATGATGAGCGTTACGACATACGTGATTACGACAATTAGGCTTTACGGCAGATGTACACAAGACCTGATGACGTCATGAATAAAGTTGTAGATGTCACGGACCCAATCAAGAAGCGTATGTCATCATTTGTCAATACGTAACAATAGTCATCAACATCCCCCGCCAGACCCAAGAAATTGGAAGAGTAATAATTCGAGAAGAAATAATTGTGCACTACTCATTTTCTTTCTAGCAAGGTATGTATGCCCTCAAGCAACACACCAAATTTGGTTATTCTATCTGAAACGGTTTCTGAGAAAAGCTGTCCCCTTTGGAGATACCAAAGTCCAAAAATACAGAACAAGGGCAATAACTTTGGAGTGAGTGAGTGAGTTATTGTTTAACGCCGCTTCGGCAGTATCGCAGCCATTAGCGGCGAGCAATAACTTTGGAAAAAATAATTGCACGCTTCTCATTTTCAAACTCCATCAAGGTATTCATGCCCTCAAGCAACTCATCAAATTTGGTAAACCTATCTTAAACGGTTTCTGAGAAAAGCTGTCCCCTTTATCTCGGACGGACGAACGGACGGAGCCCAAACCTATATCCCCCTTCAACTTCGTGGCAGGGGATAATAATGCACCAATTTTGTTGATGTTTGTCTTGATTGAACGAGAAATCACTGTGCTTTAATTCTGTAGTATGTAGTATGTGTAAAGTGTGTTGACATTTTGAAATGTGGACTTGTTTGGGCAGGGGGTAAAATTGGCGTTGCATCCCTTTCATTATTTATTTGTATAAGGTATATATCGCATTGTAGTATTGGACCTAGGAACTGTTTGTTTTCAGCAATACAAGCCCCTGTGTCCTTACAAACATGATAAATATATGAGATCGGACAAAAACCCTATCTATGAAAATTATTTATCCCAGACTAAATTAACATGTAAGTCTATGGAAATGGCGTCACCGTCCGAATACTTTTTGGACGACTCTGTAGCTAGTTTTGGTCTACAAAAAAATATGTTTAGAAACAGGCCTAGATCTATTTGCTTTTGTTGTTTCAAATATTATTAAAACACAATCCCAATATTATAATTCCACTTACATTTGCAAAGGGTTTTGCCATTCTTGTTCATCTTTTGGATAATGTCCTCCAAGTTCTTTCGTTTAGTCGCCATCTCTAAATAAATGTCTTCAAACTGTGTTGTTGGAAGTCTCGACAAATGAAGCGTCCTTTATTGGGTTTGTTGTCAAGCGTGATACGCATGCGCAAAGTGCGGGATTGAGGATAAAGAATGCTATAAATACAGCGGTAATGTCTAATTGTTATGATAATTAAATATCATATTGCTATTTTGGAAATTAATTTACAACAACTGTTCAAAATACACTAGAATTATTAGTTTTGATATAAAATATATTAACTGCGGATCTACAAGGAGGCGAATATGGCGGATGCAGATTCTTTGCACGACATGAGTTCAGACTTGGATCAGGATCCAAGCGCTGTTGAAGCCGATATTGAAGACGATGAAGTCGGTGATGAAAGGTGTTGAATAATTTCAATCTGGTGACAAGAGAAAATCACTCACAAACATTTTAGCCATTCTTTAGGCCTTGCAAATCAACACGAGAAATCGGAAAAATGCGGCACATGTGCTGAGTAACTCTTATGTTGGGACATCCAGCCATTAGAAATTGTAATAAATTATCATTTACGAATTGTTTTGGATTATTAGTTGTAAGGATAAAAAAGGAGCGTTTGCATGCAAAGATGTTTTTTTTTATATATATTGTGGAATATCTATCCCACAAAACTGACAAAGATGTGAATCGGTAGGCCTACAGTGGGCTTTTTACACACTTTCCTGAAAAA